>SJYV01015787.1:0-10436 GCA_006410875.1 Neotragus pygmaeus | reverse complement strand
TTTAATATCCATGTCTCAGTAACTGAATAACTACCTCCCCCGACCAAAGCACTAGACATAGACCTCAGTCTCAGAATTGATTATTGGAAAGGATCTTTATTAGTACAGAAGGGATACTCTCTTTGTAACCCTGCTGCTAACAATTTTCAGAGTTTCTAAGATGAGCAGTTCTGAATGATTCCTATTACCATTTCTGTACATGTCCTGCATTCATTTTTCTTGTAACATAATTTCTTCATCTCCAAAAAGTGCCTGAGCATCATTTTCTGGATCTGGCCTGTAAGGATTCTCTTCTCATTTCATTCTCTTTACTTAACTTTAAGAATCATTTACATTTTAATTGTAATGTTTTGCTCTATATAGCTTCTTTACAACATAAGTGCTGTAGACCTTAACAGCAGTTTTAGCTAGTGGACGGTTTGTTTATTTTGTGGCTGTACTACTACTAATGGACTGCAGTGGTGGCATAAACAGGCCAATTCACTTTCATGCTTCTTCATCATTCTTCAAAAGACATAAAAGAAAGACAGAACATCTTTTTTTGACAGATTAAACTGATAACAATTTAGACTATAAGCCTGGTCTTTAAAAAAAAAAAGGCAGCAGAGTGTTTTTCACTCTCCTCTTCAACCCCTCCCGCTTTTGCAAATAGGCATGGTCTTTGACAATCTTTTATAAATAAAAGATGAAAGCACCAATTTAGCTCATACTGCTTCTTAAAGGAGAGCTACTTCTTCTTAGGGAGAGTAATGCCGAACTGAGCATGCAGGCTCTCCATCCCACCACCAGCCCCGGCGCGCTCTGCTCATCAGCTTTGGATGTCGCTACCCTCTTTCAGCACCTGATCTCATCTCTCACACAATGGGGTGTAAGGACAGGCTGCCCCTCCTCTTTCACAGGGTTGGCCCAAACCTTGAATTGGATTTTCGCAAGCATACTTTGTAAAACCAGGAGACCTAATACAAATAGTTGGTGTCACCACGGTTCTCCATTTAATTAGACCCTATTTAAATGGAGAAGGTGAAAGCTCTAGTATCACTGTCTTAATTATTTTGCTTCTTTTTCATTTCTAGTGTCATTACCTCATGTCATTAGGCCTCACGGCTCAATGTGTTTGTGAAAAAGAATGAAAAAGCGTCTTCAATTTCCAGTAAAAGCACACTCTACCTTTGGTCGGAGTGCAGCTTTTAATTATACAACAGAAGCATATTCCCCAAACTCAGAAAGTGGCATTCCTCTGAATCTGATTAGATTTATACTTTAGGATTGATAGCACAAGTCATATCTGCCCTCCACTGAGTATATGACTTGCCTTAGGGTTTTTAATGGGCTTCCCTTGTGGCTCAACTGGTAAAGAATACGATTGCAATGAGGGAGACCTGGGTTTGATCCCTGGGTTGGGAAGATCCCCTGGAGAAGGGAAAGGCTACCCACTCTAGTATTCTGGCCTAGAGAATTCCATGGACTGTATAGTCCATGGGATCACAAAGAGCTGGACACAACTGAGCGACTTTTACTTTCACTAAGGGTTTTTAAAACCTTTCTTCATCCTGGAAGAGACACTGGAACCTGTCTATTTGCCCACATTATCCTATTTCTCTGTCCTCTACTCCATGAAATAGACTCATTGCTTTGTTTCCTCCACACTTGGATATACATAATTCATCAAGCTGTATTTAATGGTATACATGCTTTAGATATTGGGAAAAAAGAGATTTATAAAGGGACTTATAAAAAAGTGATTGTGAAGTAGTGTTGCGCTAGGTACAATGAAAAAACAAGCAAAGCCAAAATTTTTCCTCAAACCTTGCCTTTGTATAGGGTTATTACTAGAGCATGCTTCCTGTAGAGCATAGGGCCAGAATGTACTTTTTCAAAAATACCTGAGTCATCATTAGTCCAGAAGGTTCTTGGGTCAGGCTTGGTCAGGATGTTGGCGTGATTACTTGGCTCTTTCACCTTGAAAACATAAGGAGGAAAGAAGTGATGTGAAAAACTGGCTTCACTGTTTCAGGCCTACAGATCAATGGGCAAGATTCCAAGGTTGAAGTTTGCACATACAGCAGATCTCTGCTCTTATTAAGGTGACCTACCCTCCTGGTTCGGCCAGGACTATGCTGCTTGTAGCACTGAAAGCCTCGGATGCTGGCAAACCCTTCAGTCTTGGACAAATTGGAAAGGATGATGACCCCAGACCTGATGCGATTTCACTGCCAAAGTGCATGGAAACTGGAGTTCCTCTCCCACTTTCTCCCTCTTCCTGTGCCTTTTGTGGTATGCAAACTGCACGCCTGGATGCAAAAGTCCCTCCCCACCATGATTAGCAAGCTTATTTATGTAATGTATATTCTTATATCACATAAAAAACATTTTGGACTTCTATATAATAGAGATGGTACTTTCAGTATATATGCTTGGGAAAACACATAATAAGGAAGAGCTACTTTTAAAATGAATTTGCACTTTAAAATGAATTCTTATTTTATCATTATAACAGAATCTGTATTTTAAAATAGTAGCACATGCATATATGCAACATATATTTTTTATTTAACCTAAAGACTGCCTAATGCACATTCAACTAATAAACTTTTTACAATAAACACCAGAGAACTGCAGACCTGCAATGATCATTTTATTTACTTTTGTGTGTGTGTGTGTGCGTGTGATTTTATGACTGTGATGTTTAGTTTTCAAACATATTTTCAATTGGGGAAATACAAATCTTAGTGTTAAAGTGGAAGTTATATATATATATATATGTGTGTGTGTGTGTGTATAGCAATGTGATATTTTGATTCCTGTGAACATTTCCTAGTATTTATTATTAAAGGATACATTTCTTCCATTCCAGCAATAGTCAAAGTACTCTCAAGATACTCAAAATACACCTTCTATTGCAGCAAGACTGTCACTAACTATATTGTTTGGTTCTATTGGCATTTTCTTTCCAGAGCAAGTCTTTATTGAAGAAGGAAGCGGTGTGTTCATTTACAACTTGGCACAAACTCTTTCTCTTGTTCTGAATTACCATCAAGGGATGTGTAGAAATCAGGATCTCAAAGGGTTCTTTGCATTCCCCACATTCACTGCAGCTGGACTCACAATAACCAAGAGGTAGAAACAATCTAAATGCTTACGGACAGATGAATGGATAAAGAAAACGTAGTATATACATACAATGGGATATTATTCTGACTTAGAAGGAAATCCTGCCATATGCAGTGACATGAATGAAACTTCAAGACACTATGCTATGTGAAATAAGCCAGACACAGAACAAATACTGCATGATACTACTTACTAGAGGCATTAGTAGAGAAACATGTAAAAGCAGAAAGTAGACTGTTGGTTGCCACGGTCCGGGGGAAGGGGAAATAGGGAGGTGCCATATCATGTGTATAAAGTTGCAGTTATACAAGAAGATTAAGTTTTAGACATATGCCTAACAACACTGTGACTATGGTTAATGTTACTGTATTTCACACAAAAATTTGTTAACAGGGTAGACTTCATATTGTGTTCTTACCCCCACCCACAACAAAAACATCTACTAATAAAATCATCATCCCATGTCTGTTAGTGTATCAGATATACACACAAAATATTTCATACATAAGTACGTAAGTGGTCTACATTTTATTAATGGAATTTTCTGGTAATGTTGCTGTTCAGTGGCTCCTGTGTGTCTGACTCTTTGTGACCCCATGAACTGCAGCACACCAGGCTTCCTTGTCATTCACTGTCTCCCACAGCTTGCTCAAACTCATGTCCATCAAGTCGGTGATGCTATCCAGGCATCTCATCCTCTGTTGTCCCCTTCTCCTCCTGCCTTCAATCTTTCCCAGCATCAGGGTCTTTTCCAATGAGTCAGGTGGCCAAAGTACTGGAGTTGCAGCTTTAGCATCAGTCCTTCCAATGAATATTCAGAGTTGATTTCCTTTAGGATTGACTGGTTTGATCTCCTTGCTGTGCAAGGGATTCTCAAGAGTCTTTTCCAAAACCACAGTTTGAAAGCATCATTTCTTCAGCGCTCAGCCTTCTTTATGGTCCAGCTCTCACATCCATACATGGGTTCTGGAAAAACCGTAACTTTGACTAGATGGACCTTGGTCAGCAAAGTAACATCTCTGGTAATGTAGTACATTTTTAATTGATAGGAACCATAATTTTAGAAGTCAAATTATGGTGAAAATTATCATTAAAATTTAAATTTCAAGGGGGAAAAAAAGGAATATGCAGATCAGCAGCATTCCATGGGTAACATTTTGAGCAGCAAAGCAAAAACCCTCCTCAAGCTTCACTAAACAGCCCCAGTCTAAATTCCTTCAAAGGAATTACATCTTCCACTGAAATATTTCTCCCTTTGTTAGAAAATTCTTTACAAGTTGAACTGAAATCTGGATACCTGAAAATTTTTTCACTGGTTCTAGCTCACTCCTGAGTTACATAGAAGAGATCTACTCTCTCTTTGTTTTTAATATAATACCTAGAATATTGGAAAATAGATAATATTTTTCACGTTAACCTTCCCTTCTCAGGTTAGCTGATGCTCTTTCCTTCCAATGTTCCACATGAAATGGTTTTAAGTCTCTTTATTGAGATCACTGTACTCCAGAATAAATCCTCTCAGGTCTGTGAGCTAATTCCTTAGGAGCTCTCAGGCCAGGACCAGAGAATAGCCCCAGAATCAAGGAACTGGTTTTGAGGAACAACTTGGGAAGGACTACAAGCATTATTTCCAAATATGAGTAATTAAAATGTCTCCTAAGAACCTGTAAACTGAAAGTACTGTGAAAGTAAAGAATGCACTGTGACTTATCCACACTTTGATACTTCTTTACTTGAAAGGTTCTAATTGATTTTATAACTATGGACCTGCCGGGGTCCAGCCCCCGCAGGATCCAGGGAAATCTGAAGGAGAAAGGGCGTCGGCGGTTGCGATTGATTTAGAGAGAGCAACAGATAAGGATGTTGTAGATAAGAAAATAGAGGAGAGAAGAAAAGAGGCTGATGTTCCTTGGTTTATACAGAGAATCAATAAAGTCTCAAGACAAGAGACTTGCACCGTCTAGTAAGGCCACCCATGCCCTCCCGGTCTCCGAAGGGAGTGAAGCCGCAGGGCGCCTTCCCGTTCAGGTCTTAGAAACCCAGGCAAATAAGTAGACACGGGGGACCTCTGTACTCCAGATGGGAACTAGTCTGAAAGAGAGTGTAAGAGGAGGAAAATGATTGACACGAGGAGATCAAGCTGCTTTGATGAGCGAGATCCATAGCTTTATTTTTAAACGGTACTTATATACTTTTTTGGTACATAGAGGGAAATGAAAGATGCAAGGTCATACAGAATCAGCCCAACACTCCAAAAGTTTAGCCCTTATCGAAACCAGGATTTTTCTGCATATCTTTTCCACAAATGATGTTGTGTACAGTATCTTCTGGCCTTGGAGGCCTGTGAACACTTAATGACCCTCTTTTGATAAAGGCTGCTCAACCAGAAAACTTATTTTCCCTCAAAGTGTTTTTTCTTTATATTTCTAATCTATGTCAGCCTCAGAAAATGCCAAACAGAGTTACATTTTTCACAGAGCAAAGGAGCAGTGAGTTACAAGAAAGAACCAATTAGCTCAAAAGTCTGATATGGTTAAATTCAAGGCTACACTTGTTTTTCTTGCATTCTCACTATGTTAACTAATGCATTCCCAGGCGCACAGTGGATAAGAGATATGGAACTTAGCAACAAGCATTGGCCCAATAATGAAATCCTACACCAGCACTAGCACTACTCTAATAACTTTTAACTCTTTCAAAGGCTCTATGTTTTAAGCTTTCCATGCTTCTCACAGTTGGGAGGCTGTAAATAATCACATGTGTAGCTGTAAGTGTCTGGATATACCTGCCGAGCAAGCTAAAATGTTAACAGAGGGGGTTTGATTTGAAATATTCCTCTCATGTCCAGGAGACTTATTAGCTATAGCCCTAAGTTGATTTTCTCCAGAGAAAGGTGGTCAGGGTTAGCGCCCTGTTAATGTCAGAGGAGTTGGTGAAAGTCATGAAACAGTAAAACAGACAGATTCTGGTTTGGGGGTAGGTGCTCGAGAAAGCCTAGGGAGCCCCTTGAGTTCTGAAGCCTTGCTTAACAGTTCTCTTCCACATGACCCTGTCATGGGTGCGATCTCCCGTGGCTGCTCCCAGCATGGACCCATTAGGGAAAACTGCCATGTATGAGCATTCTTCCTGCATTCAGCTCTAATTGTGGTGTTTGTTTCAGACATCATTCCTTGAAATCTCATTTACTTATGAATAATTCTTTATCACTTTTTGTTGGAAAAATCTTCTATACTGTTGAAGCTGCTTCTGATAAACTCAGAGTTATCAAGAATGCCTTCTTGCTCTTTGTGTAAGAAGAACATGCTATTTTTCATGATTCCCAAGCACCAAAGTGCCCACAGCAAGTTATCTATAGAGTTCATGGAGTATATTTTTAGCACGAGTTTATGCAAATTTATTCATAATTGTATAAACTGCAATTGTTTGTAAGTTATGCTCTGAAACTGATTCCCATAGTTTTAGATACTTCACAGAATAAGAAAAGTCTACATCAGATGTCAGTCCTGCTGAGTCTTCACAAGACCTTTCATAAGTGGCTGAAGTAGCGATAAATCCACAATAGGCTCTTTGGGTTTTTTCCTTCTTTCCCATCTTAGGGTTACATTACGTTCAAAAGTAAGCAAGAAAACTTTATATCCAGAGAAATGAAAATTTTCTTCTCAAATTGCTGTTGTAAGGCTTTAGAAATGTCCCTTGGACACTACCAAAGGATGTAAAACCATCCTGCAAACATCAATTTTGAATTCAGTTCTGTGTATCTGGGAGGAAGGAAACCCTTCCTTGATCTTTTTCTCTTGGATGGGTTTATTACATTCAAAGCATATTTATTAATCATTTATTTAAATCCCAGATGCAACCCTGATGTTTATAAGGACACAAAGGAAATTTGATCATTTGGATTTTATGTTCTGATTTGGGAACAGCATATAGACAACCACAAAATCATATGCAGCCTGATATTAAGTACCTCCAAACCCATTGTGAAGAATGTGGCATAGTTATTAAAACTGGTCAGTTTAAAGGAAGAAGCAACAGGGTGGGCAAAGCTGTCAAACAAGGCTTCAATGATGAAGGTTTGACATGCTTTCAAAATAGTGACAGGACTTCCCTGGTGATCCAATGGTTAAGACTCCATGCTTCCACTGCAGGGGGCACATATTTGATTCCTGGTTGGGGAACTAAGATCCTGAGGGCCGTGTGGCATGGACAAAAAAAAAAAAAAAAATTACTGGCAATATTTGGATTGGTGGGGAGGCAATAGAAAAGTGTACAAATTGACAGAACCATACAAAGGCGTGGAAGCACGATTTAACAAGGTGTGTCTTAGCAACTGTTGGTTGAACAATTTCATGGGAGTAGAAGGCTCCTGGGAGAAATGATTAGAGGAGACTAAGGAGAAGCCAGATAGTGGAAGGCTTTGAATGTCAATGAGTCCTTCACCCTGAAGAAATTCAAGAGGCTTGGCAGTTTGTGTGAGAGGCCAGAGTCAGAAAAGATCCAAACTGAGGACATTAGGGGCTGCTGTACCATCAGAGGGTAGTGGGTGACAGCAGGTTGGGAATGGGGACTGTGAATATGGAAAGGCAGGGATGGTTATGAAGGGGGACTGCGGTCTTTCGGGAAGGCTTGATAAGAGGCTAAACATGAGGGAAGATAGAGGAGCCCAAAACATTCCAGAACTTCAGAACTTGGTGACCAGGAGGATGGTCAAATGGGGTCTCAGCTGTCCACAGTCTCTGGCAGCTGAAGGGACCGTTTGCACTGTGTTTAAGCTAGCACGCATGGCAGGTTTGCCAAGCCCTGGTGAGCCCCTGTGTATGTGTTGGGTCTTCAGTCCTCCTAGGAGCACTTGCTCTGCCTCTAATTTGCTCAGACTACACCCGCTTTGGGTATCTAGTGGTAAGGTTTCAACTTACATAGTCATGGGCAGGTAGGTTTCTCTGGCTTCCACCCCTGGGCTACAATCCTCTACCTCATACAGGGCAGGATGAGAATCCACTCACACTGTTTCACTACAGCAAACATCCCACAGTCCAGCAGATCTGGTATTACTAACCTCTACCCTCATAAAGATGACAGTTTGGACAAAGACAGTAGAAGTCTGAGCAAGAGCTTGGTCGAGGAATCTCATGAGAGATCACAGTTTCTTTTTCCTATTTAATTAATTAATTATTTATTTTTGGCTTCTCTGGATCTTCCCTGCTGTGCTCAGGTTTTCTCTAATTCCTGCGAGTGGGGGCTACTCTCTACTTGTGGTGTGCAGGCTTCTCATTGCAGTTGCTTCTCTTGTTGCAAAACATGGGCTCTAGGGCATGTGGGCTTCTGCACAGTTGTAGCGTTCAGGCTGTAGGGCATGAGATCAGCTTAAGTTAGTGACAGATTGAGGGCTGGAGTCCAAGTCTCCACTGTTACATTTCAGTGGAGAACTGATACAGGTTTCTTAACACTTAGACCTATCCTCACTTTGGAAATTAATTTAATTATCCACTTCGTTCAGTAAATATTTGTGGATAACCAATTGGATAGTAGGTACAATAATACGAGCCACATGCACAGATGGCTAATGGATGTGTCCCTGCCCTCATGGAACTTATTTTCTAACGCTGGCGATTGAGATGAGCATGATGGAGGTAACAAATAAGATGAAATCAGTAGGAAGTACAGCAATATATGATCATTTGGGGTGCTTTAGGGTAGTCCATTTTCTTACATATTTTTTTCAATAATATTGCCAGAATAAACAGTAACACATCTGCAATTATGAGTTAAAACACAAAGGAAAATAGGCACACTGAGTTGGTTTGACTGGAATCCAGGTCAAACCTTTTTAAATTCTATATCAAAGCATATAATTAAATTCTTAAGTAAAAATTATTTGGGGTCATGGTGTTTGTAGATTGTGCCTAGCTCTGAAAAGGCAATCAATACATGTTTACTGACTATGCCATTGATTTCAGTTCAGTTCAGTTCAGTCGTTCAGTCGTGTCCGACTCTTTGTAACCCCATGGACTGCAGCACATTAGACCTTCCTATTCATCACCAATTCGTGGAGTTTACTCAAACTCATGTCCATTGAGTCGGTGATGCCATTCAACCATCTCATCCTCTGTTGTCCCCTTCTCCTCCCACCTTCATTCTTTCCCAGCATCAGGGTCTTTTCAAATGAGTCAGTTCTTCGCATCAGGTGGCCAAAGTGCTGGAGTTTCAGCTTCAGCATCAGTCTTTCCAATGAATATTCAGGACTGATTTCTTTTAGGATGAACTGGTTGGATCTTCTTGCAGTCCAAGGGACTCTCAAGAGTCTTCTCCAATACCACAGTACAAAAGCATCAATTCTTCAGTACGCAGCTTTCTCTATAGTACAGTTCTCATATCCATACATGACTACTGGGAAAACCATAACCTTGACTAGACAGACCTTTGTTGGCAAAGTAATGTCTCTGCTTTTTAATAAGCTGTCTAGGTTGGTCATAACTTTTCTTCCGAGGAGTAAGCGTCTTTTAATTTCATGGCTGCAGTCACCATCTGCAGTGATTTTGGAGCCCCCAAAATAAAATCTGCCACTGTTTTCACTGTTTCCCCATCTATTTGCCATGAAGTGATGGGACCAGACGCCATGAACTTGGTTTTCTGAATGTTGAGTTTAAGCCAACTTTTTCACTCCCCTCTTTCACTTTCATCAAGAGGCTCTTCAGTGCTTCTTCGCTTTCTGCCATAAGTGTTGTATCATCTGCATATCTGAGGTTATTGATATTTCTCCCGATAATCTTGATTCNATCACTGACTCGATGGACATGAGTTTGTGTAAGCTCCAGGAGTTGGTGATGGACAGGGAAATCTGGTGTGCTGCAGTCCATGGGGTTGCAAAGAGTTGGTTTCAACTGAGAAACTGAACTGAACTGAACTACACATGCTAATAAGTTTCCTAGTTAGCCAGGCTGAGATTATTTAAACTCGTAGTGTTCACAAATGATGGAAATGCTGCTGAGGCAATGGTGGCAGGACTTCAAGACCCATGTTCTAAGAGAGAAAAAGGATTAGAAAATGTGACTAATTCTGCAAACAATAGAGAAAATCCTAATTTGATCGTGTAGAGAAAGGGCCGTTCTCAGTAAGCAGCTTCCTGTATATTCTCTCTTACTGCAGTCCTTTGAGGTCTGAAAACTCTCTGCTGAAACTGGGCTCTCGGAGCATGGTGATGCTTCTCTGGCACTTTAAAAAAATGTTTGGAGCCAGAAATGTCAACCCACTCCAGTATTCTTGCCTAGAAAATTCCATGGACAGAAGGAGCCTGGTGGGCGGGCTACAGTCCATGGGGTCGCAAA
>SJYV01015785.1:0-12166 GCA_006410875.1 Neotragus pygmaeus | reverse complement strand
AGGAAAGTGAAAAAGTTGACTTAAAGCTCAACATTCAGAAAACTAAGATCATGGCATCCAGTCCCATCAATCATGGCAAATAGATGGGATAAAAATTGGAAACAGTAGCTGACTTTATGTTTTGGGGCTCCAAAATCACTGCAGATGGTGACTGCAGCCATAAATATAAAAGACACTTACTCTTTGGAAGGAAAATTATAACCACCTAGACAGCATATTCAAAAGCAGAGACATTACTTTGCCAACAAAGGTCTGTCTAGCCAAGGCTATGTTTTTTTCCAGTGGTCATGTATGGATGTGAGAGTTGACTGTAAAGAAAGCTGAACACCGAAGAATTGATATTTTTGAACTGTGGTGTTGGAGAAGACACTTGAGAGTCCCTTGGACTATAAAGAGATCCAACCAGTCCATCCTAAAGGAGATCAGTCCTGGTGTTCCCTGGAAGGACTTATATTGAAGCTGAAACTCCAATACTTTGGCCACCTGATGTGAAGAGTTAGTTGACTCATTTGAAAAGACTCTGATTCTAGGAAAGATTGAGGGCAGGAGGAGAAGGTGACGACAGAGGATGAGATGGTTGGATGGCATCACCAACTCAGTGGACATGGATTTGGGTGGACTTCAGGAGTTGGACTGGGAGGCCTAGCATGCTGCAGTTCATGGGGTCACAGTCAGACATAATTGAGTGACTGAACTTAATTGAACTGAACCTTTTTGGAGGTCAGGGAAATTTAAGATCCACTTCACTCAAGGTGAGCTTTTTGGAACATGATATTTGCTATTAAACTCTTCAGACTTCAAAAGCATTTTTATTATGAGAATCTTTGGGAAAAATAGGTAAAGGAAGAGACTTTCATGTGTATCTTCCAAGAGCATCAACCTTCATTTAGCAGTATTCTGAGAGTTCCCTGGATATGGAGCGTTTCAAGAAATTTTAAAAAATAAAAACCAATCAAATATATAAGGGAATTTCTCCTCCCAGATATATACTTTTTGGCTTGGGGTGCTTGAAACAGGCCAGTTTGGGAGGTAGGAACAAGTTCTCAACTTTGTATCAAGTTGCCAAATATTATACTGAAGGAAAATAACATATTCAAGTATTTGAGCCATAAACATTTTTCACATGCAATTTACAGTGCTGGAACTGGGATTTTAAGAATTTATAATATGTATTTGACTTTGAGCTATTTATTTAGGAAGAGACAAAAGACTTATATAAAAAAAGAAAAAAAAANACATGCAATTTACAGTGCTGGAACTGGGATTTTAAGAATTTATAATATGTATTTGACTTTGAGCTATTTATTTAGGAAGAGACAAAAGACTTATATAAAAAAAGAAAAAAAAATCCACAATAACCTAGGCCATCAATTCCCAAGGTCAGACCTCTGATTGATTGTGACTGACATTTTAGTGGGCATTTTATTCTACACCATTCAATGAAAATAAATGGCAACAGCAGCAGCAAAGCAGAGATGATCCTTAGTAGCAGTAGAGTGTATGTGTATGTGTTAATTAGTTTGGGTTTAATAGAGAACAAATTAACATATTATGAGAAAATTTAAAGGGATGAGTTTAGAGGGGGTGTTTCCAAACAAATCCACTCAGTACTGTAATAATAGGTAGTTAGTGATTAGTGGATATGTTGAAGGAGGGGAACTTTAATATTAAAAAGCCCCATATTATCTAAGAGAATAGTGACTAAAAGCAAAAGTTTCCCTATGCATGAATATAAAACCTCCCCTACATAAATACTGCATTTGGCAATGAAAGAAAACACTTATATAAATCTGAATTTATGTATGGAATACACTAAACCATCTGCATAACCATAGCCAATCTGTAAGATAATTGACATATTCAATTTTTGAAAATTCACACTGTATATAAGCTATTATTTCTGGGTAAAAGAATTATAGCTACATGCAATCCATTTAAAAAAATGTATAGGTATTATATATAACAGAAACTGCAATTGCTTCACTTTGCTGTAGAATATGCTGGCTTGTACCTCAAAACTAAGGTGCATAGTATTTGAAAACTTACTTGGATTCTATTTGGAACCTAGTATTACCTTAGCAAAAGCTGTCACTAATTCTTTCCAGGTATTAGCTAATTTATCTCAATTGTCCTAGAATGCTTTAATGTATTGAACATGTTAATAATAAGATGTAGCTGTTATTGTTGATAGCAATAATACTACTGAATATTATCATTTTATATGTCACAATTCTATGATTTTCAAGAGCTGATGCAAATTTGTCTATCTAGTTGAAACTCCTCCAGTTTCTCTAAGATTTATCTCCAGATATTTTTAATAATTTCAACATGTTTCTAGGATTTATTTGATGGTATTCACCATGTTATCTCTTGTACTTTTTCTAACTTACTTTATTTTAAAAGAATTTTAATGTACAAAACTTGAAGAAATGGTATAATGATCACTTACACCTTTTACCTAGATTTAGTGTTTGTATTTTGCCTTATCAGTTCCTATACATATTTTCTGTTGTTTTGTGCTGAATTTCTGAAAGTAATTTGAGAGTGTCATGACATTTCCCCTATAAATACTTCTGTATGCATTGTCCAGAGCAAGAGTATTCTCCTATAAAATCACAATACAATTATCATATATGAAAAATTTAGCATTAGTATAATAACAAACTAAAACAACTATATTTAACTAATTCTACCAATAATGACTTTTCTATCTGCCCTTCCCCTAGACCGCTAAATTAAAAAGCATGATCTTATTGTCATGTTTCTTCATTGTTCTTTTTCTAGAATCATACCATCCCATTTTACCTTATGTGACATATATATGTTTAAGAATCTAGGTCAATTGTCATCCTCATTGTAAGATTCAAGTTAGATAATTGTAATACCTGGTTGATAATGTCATATCTATTCAATCATCATCACAGAAAACACATAGTATCAGTATGCTCCATTTTCAGTGATGCAAAATTGGATCATTTGGCTAAATTTTATCCTCAAGGTCTTTCAACTATATATTGTCTTTTTTTCAATCAATAAGCAATTTGGAAGGTGATATTTTGAGATTATGTATATATTCTATATTCTAATTCTCTTCACTGAATCACTTTTGTTTTCACTTATTATCTTGCTTGAATAAATTACGTTTTTTCATATAAGACAATTCTTGCTTTTCACTTTGTATAATCTAAAACAGTGGTTCCAGGAACATGAGTGTCAACATCACCAAGGAACTTATTTTAAAAAGTCAAAATTTCAGGCTCTATCACATATCTCATAAGAAAGCTAGAGACCAAAAATAGTGTTTTAGTAAGCTCTCCTGATGATTCTGATGTACAATAAATTTGGAAACCAATGCTATAAAATTACATTTTATTTTAGAAGGTGTAATGATTATCATCTTTGCTTAAGTATAACTTGACAACACCTTTCATCAGGTGTACCTCATACCTTTAATTTTCTGCTCAGGGTTTAATTATCTCCATGTATAACAGTCTAATATAGTATAATAGATATATATTATCTCCATGTATATATGCTCACTCTCCCAAACACAAGCCTGGAGGAAAATGGAGGTTAACAACTCATGGGACAGCCCCCAAAGAATGAGGGCAGTAACCAGTAGATAAGTAGTCTCCTCTTTAGTGTTTAATGGTACACTTCACAGGTGTATTTTGCAGGATTATTCAGAGGTTCACAACAAGATGAGCCTCTGTTAGCAACAGTGAAGAAGAGTTCAATAATGCAACCTAGGGTTAGTTTTCTCATTTTTCTTCATACACTTTCTAGAGCCTCTCAGCTCTTCTCTGAATTTATATCCATGAATAAACTACTTTCATAAATATCATTGTTTCAAGTTCTGCTTTCTAAGACTAACAAAAGATAAAATATGTAGAATCAGATGTGACACTGAAAATCCCACACTGAGTTTGATATGATAGAATTTTATCACTCATGTGTCACATGGGGATGTTAAAGGTTATATTGTGTGTGTGTGTGCATGCTTAGTCATGTCCAAATCTTTGTGACTACATGGACTGTAGCCCATCAGGCTCCACTGTCCATGGAATTTCCCAGGCAAAAATACTGGACTGGATTTCCATTTTCTACTCCAGGGGGTCTTCTCAACCCAGGGACTGAACCCGTGTTTCCTTGCATCTGTCTTATGCATTGGCAGGTAGATTGTTTACTACTGCACCACCTGCAAGGCAAGGACTATATTATTTATGGCAGTTAGGGAAATGAAAACTCTTGGAATGTAGTAGTGTCACAATTAGCAATATTTGGTTTTAAAGGAAGATGTTAGGTGTAGTATAGGCTTATGTGGTAGTTGGGTAGTGAAAGGAATGAAAGCAGTGGTTATTACAAGGCTGTGAATTTAGATGGTTTTTTTGTTGTTAATGGCTTGTAAGCCTTTAAAAAGCAAAAGATACATTTAGATTATAGCACTTAAAATCCAAGGCATGCTGTAAAAATCAAAAGGCTTTCACAGCAATATTTAGAGACATCATATCTTACGGGGTTCACTAAGCGAAAACTTGGGCCAGGAATTAATTGTAAGGGTAATGAAGTTACAGATGATACTAAACATATTGCATTTACAAGTCTAAGTTTAATTCAACTTCCTGGTAGGATAAGAATAATACTCTGAGACTTGTCTGGGATGAGGAAATTTGAATGAACTTAAGATTCATGAAACCATAATTTGTTTTGAATCTTTGTGCTCATAGAAGCAATGTCTCACTTGTTGAAAGAGAAAACATCTGTTCCCTCACACACACCTCCTTTGTCTAAAAATTTGATAAGGGCTCATAAGTTGTTGATTGCCCTCATAAAGATTCTCTTCTTCCTTATTGTCACTAGACCAATAACCAAGATCATTTAACAGCACAGCACAGCTTGAGGGACAATGAAATTTCATTTCTGGGAGAAAATAGTGTATATACACAAAGCATTGTAAGGCTTGCCCAATACGTCCCTGGCATGACTGAAGGGAACATACATGGAAGTGGATTTTGGAGGTATTGACAAGGGAATGCATAATATAAAGCTAAATAGGAGCAAGATTATTGAATCTTTTGTGGCTGAGTATGGAAAAAGCAAGAGAATTCCAGAAAAACATCCATTTCTTCTTTATTGACTATGCCAAAGCCTTTGACTGTGTGGATTACAATAAACTGTGGAAAATTCTGAAAGAGATGGGAATACCAGACCACCTGACTTCCCTCTTGAGAAATCTGTATGCATGTCAGGAAGCAACAGTTAGAACTGGACATGGAACAACAGACTGGTTCCAAATAGGAAAAGGAGTATGTCAAGGCTGTATACAGTCACCCTGTTTATTTAACTTCTACGCAGAGTACATAATGAAAAACGGTGGACTGGAAGAAACACAAGCTAGAGTCAAGATTGCTGGGAGAAATATCAATAACCTCAGATATGCAGATGACACCACCCTTATGACAAAAAGTGAAGAGGAACTAAAAAGCCTCTTGATGAAAGTGAAAGTGGAGAGTAAAAAACTTGGCTTAAAACTTGGCTCAACATTCAGAACACGAAGATCATGGCATCTGGTCCCATCACTTCATGGAAAATAGATGGGGAAACAGTGGAAACAGTGTCAGACTTTATTTTTTGGGGCTCCAAAATCACTGCAGATGGTGACTGCAGCCATGAAATTAAAAGACGCTTACTCCTTGGAAGGAAAGTTATGACCAACCTAGATAGCATATTCAAAAGCAGAGACATTACTTTGCTGACTAAGGTCCGTCTAGTCAAGACTATAGTTTTCCTAGTAGTCATGTATGGAAGTGAGAGTTGGACTGTGAAGAAGGCTGAGTGCCAAAGAATTGATGCTTTTGAACTGTGGTGTTGGAGAAGACTCTGGAGAATCCCTTGGACTGCAAGGAGATTTAACCAGTCCATTNTTACTTTGCCAACTAAGATCCGTCTAGTCAAGACTATGGTCTTTCCTGTGGTCATGTATGGATGTGAGAGTTGGACTGTGGAGAAGGCTGAGGGCTGAAGAATTAACGCTTTTGAACTGTGGTGTTGGAGAAGACTCTTGAGAGTCCCTTGGACTGCAAGGAGATCCAACCAGTCCATTCTGAAGGAGATCCCCCCCGAGATTTCTTTGGAAGGAATGAGGCTAAAGCTGAAACTCCAGTACTTTGGCCACCTCATGCAAAGAGTTGACTCACTGGAAAAGACTCTGATGCTGGGAGGGATTGGGGGCAGGAGAAGAAGGGGACAACCGAGGATGAGATGGCTGGATGGCATCACTGACTCGATGGACGTGAGTCTGAGTGAACTCCGGGAGTTGGTGATGGACAGGGAGGCCTGGCGTGCTGCGATTCATGGGGTCACAGAGTTGGACACGACTGAGTGACTGAACTGAACAGCAAAATTATATACAGTATATCACTAAGATTTGATGAATGCTTATCAAGGTGAAGAACATTTCCATCACTCCAGAAAGTTCTCTCATGTCCCCTTCCCAGTGAACCCCCTTGTACCCAAGAGGTAGCCACTTGGGTACCACTGATGTGATTTTCAGTATCACAGACTCTTGCCTATTTTACAATCTCTTAAAAATAGGATCATCCATCATGTGCTTTTTTTGTGTCTGTTTGAAATTCTTCCTTGTTACACGTGTCAGTACTTTTTGTTGCTGAGTGGTCTTCCACTGTATGAATATACCATTCTGTTTATCCATTCTCCCAATGATGGACAACTGGACTGTTTTCAATTTTCAGCTATCATGAACAAAACTCCTATGAATATTCTCGTACAAGGCTTATTTGTGGCCGTAGGTTTTCATTTCTCTTGGGTAAATACCTACAAATGGAACTGCTGGGTCATAGGGCAGACATATTTAACCTTTTAAGAAACTGTTAAAACAGTTTTCCAGTGGGGTGGTATCATTTTAAAGTCTCATCAGCAGTATAGGGAGTTCTGGCTGCCTGACTCCTAGGTGTTTTGCTTGAATAACTCCACCTGCAACATAACCAAACTCACATTCTTTTAGCTCTTCAAACATTTCTTTTAAGACTCTGTGAAGCTCCAATGAAGCTCTGATACTTTGGCCACATGACAGAAGAGCCAACTCACTGGAAAAGACCCTGATGCTAGGATAGATTGAAGGCAAAAAGGGAAGAGGGCGGTAGAGGATGAGATGGTTGGATGGTCTCACTGACTCAATAGACATGAATCTGAGAAAACTCTGGGAAATAGTGGGGGACGGGGAGGCCTGGCCTGCTGCAGTCCATGGGGTCGCAAAGAGTCAGACACGACTTAGTGACCGAACAGCAACTGCTGCACTTTAAGGACACTTTCCTCCTTACCCTATCCCCTTTACTGCTATGTATTCTTATTCCACAAATATCCTGAAGGATGAGAAAAGGCTGGGTTGGCCAGTGTTCTGAGCAGAGGACATAGCATATAAAGAAGTCTCTGAGAAAAGAGTTTGGGGCTTTCTGGGACATAGAGATAGTCAACGTTGCTGCAAGATGGCAAGCAAAAGCAGCAGACAAGCAACCAGGGAGGTGGGCAAGGGCCGCGGTACTCAGAGCCTTGTGAGAAATGATAAGTCTGGATTGTGAGAAATGAGAAGTCAGAAACCACTGAATGATTTAAAGTGGAGGAAAGACAGGTGACTCTGGCTGCTCTGGGCAAAGCGGAATAGAGTCACACGGGCCGAAGTCAGGGGGCCATGTTAAGAGGCAATCACAATGTTCCAGGTAAGAGATGATGGTGGCTCAGAGATTGTGGCAGGAGAGTAGACAGATTCAAATGATATTACAGCAACTGCACTGATAGTAACAGGATAGATTAGATGTGGAGGGTGGTGAGAGAAAAGGAGGAATGGGATCTGAGAAAGTGGTTAGATGTTAAAACCACTTATGCAGAAGGGAACAAACGGAGGAGAGTTTAAGGAGTATGTGTTATTTTTGGACTTACAAAGCTCAACCTACTGATGAGCTATCCAAATTGCAGCATCAAGTGAGAGGAGTTGGAGGAGCCAGGAGTCTGGCTGAAGATATTAACATGATGGTCATCAACTTATGGGCAATCATCAAAGCCTAGTGATATCTGAGAGCACCTGGAGAGTGAGTACAATGAACTAAGAGGATCCAGAGAATGCCAACAGATAAGGAAAAGTGGAGAAATGAACCACACAGGTGGGAAGAGACTGTTGAGGGAACGACAAGTGTCAGGAGAAAACAAAAAAGCCAATGGCCCTCCTTTGAGAAGCCTCGTATGACCGTTTGAGTCAGAATAATATGTCTTGGTTCAGCTCCATGTATTTCCCCATTAGAGCACTTCCAATAGCCCTGTTTTAACTGCCCTTCTCTACTGAGCAGATGACTTTCCAGGTGGCCCAGTGGTAAAGAATCTAGCTGCCAAAGCAGGAGACTCGGGTTTGATCTCTGGGTCTGGAAGATCCCCTGGGGTAGGAAATGGCTACCCACTCACTCCAGTATTCTTGCAGGGGAAAGTCCATGGATAGAGGTGGGCTACAGTCCCACCTGCAGCATGCCAGGCTTCCCTGTCCATCACCAACTCCTGGAGCTTGCTCAAACTCATGTCCATTGAGTTGGTGATGCCATCCAACCATCTCATCCTCTGTCATCCCCTTCTCCACCTGCCTTCAATCTTTCCCAGCATCAGGGCCTTTTCCAATGAGTCAGTTCTTTGAATCAGGTGGCCAATGTATTGAAATTTCAGCTTCAGCATCAGTCCTTCCAATGAATATTTAGGGTTGATTTCCTTCAGCATGGACTGGTTAGATCTTGCAGTCCAGGGACTCTGAAGAGTCTTCTCCAACACCACAGTTCAAAAGCATCAATTCTTCGGTACTCAGCTTTCTTTATTATAGTCCAAAGTAATGTCTCTGCTTTTTAATATGCTGTCTAGGTTGGTCATACCTTTTCTTCCAAGGAACAATAGTCTTTTAATTTCACGGCTGCAGTCACCATCTGCAGTGATTCTGGAGCCCCAAAAATAAAGTCTGTCACTATTTCCACTGTTTCCCATCTATTTCCCATGAAGTGATGGGACCGGATGCCATGATCTTAGTTTTCTGAATGTTGAGTTTTAAGCCAACTTTTTCACTCTCCTCTTTCACTTTCATCAAGAGGCTCTTTAGTTCTTCTTCACTTTCTGCCATAAGGGTGATGTCATCTGCATACCTGAGGTTATTGATATTTCTCCCAGCAATTTTGATTCCAGCTTGGACTTCATCCAGCCCAGCATTTCTCATGATGTACTCTGCATATAAGTTAAATAAGCAGGATGACAATATACAGCCTTGATATACTCCTTTCCCGATTTGGAACCAGTCTGTTGTTTCATGTCCAGTTCTAACTGTTGCTTCTTGACCTGCATACAAGTTTCTCAAGAGGCAGGTCACGTGGTCTGGAATCAGCTCAGCTCTAAAGGAAATCAATTCTGAATATTCATTGGAAGGACTGATGCTGAAGCTCCAATACTTTGGCCACCTGATGCAAAGAGCCAACTCACTAGAAAAGACCCTGATGCTGAGAAAGACTGAAGGAAGGAGGAGAAGGGGATGACAGAAGATGAGATGGCTGGATGGCATCAGCGACTCAACGGACATGAGTTTGAGTGAGCTCCAGGAGATGATGAAGGACAGGGACGCCTGGCGTGTGGCAGTCCATGGGGTCACAGTCGGACACGACTGAGCGACTGAACAACAAGCTCCGCTGCAGTCCGTGTCTTGGCACACAGCACAGTGTGGAATGCTTCGGTGGGCAACTACCATTCGCCTACAGGTGGTGCACTCCACTATATACTTTTCCTATTTTAGTTCCTTTTCCCATCGGCCCTGAGGAAGATGCATCTCCATTTTACAGACAAGGAAACTGTGGCTCAAGCAAAGTGCCCAAGCTCACTCATGCTAATAAGTGATGGAGCCAGACTGAGGCCACATGCTCTCCTCCACACAATTCTGCCTCCATAACCTGCCCCTCACATAGACCTGCTACAGCAAGAACACCCTTGCACATTACTGCAAAAGGGACACAAAGCCTGCCCCCAGGCAGCTGACCCACCTGAGCAGTAGGGCAGGCAAGCGCCCAGGAATGCAGTCCTGCTCAAGACCCCCGCTCTGATCAGGCACCGTGGATGATCTCCAGGCTTCCAAAGGAATGCTTTAGCTTAGGGTGCTTCCAAACATCAAAGTGAAATCTCCCCTGAAACTGAGGTCGAGAGGTGAAAACCTTAGGACTGCCAGGGCCTTACCTCTTTGAATTCTAGGACTCATTTTTAGCCACATATCAGAAATTTCTCCCTACATCTAAAGGGCCTAGCGTGAACTTTACAACTAATGCTACGTGTGGCAGAACTTCTCCATGCCATCCATTCTAGACCGAGATAAAATCAGGGTGAGATTATGTCTTGGGCCCAAAGAAACCAACACTATATATATCTTATGTGCAAAAAAAGAAAGCAGCACAATTCTCTTTGTCCGTACTCTGCTTTTCGGGTTGATGTGTGTCTTCTCCCTGACCTCCTAAGACTGGAACTACGTCGGCCTTCCTCTAAATGAGTACATTAGCAACCCACGGCGGCCTTTCTTTTTCTACTCAGGAGCGAATGTTAACAACCAACCCTCTGGTCAGAGCATGGGCTACAGCGGAAAGAACACCAGCCTTGCCGGCAAAGAACAGGGTCCTAGCCTTGACTGTCAGCGTAAAGCTACATTAACTATGGGCAGGTCACCACCTCCCTGAGCAGCTCCCTTCCGAGCTGTAAAGTGGTTGTAAAGCGCTAGATGAGATGATTTCTTTCAGCTCTCTAGATAGCTACCAGTGAGCACAGAAAGGGGGGTGAAGGTATCTGGATGCCACTGGCTGGCTGGCAAAAGTGCGGAGGGCAGAGCCTCCAGGCCGTGGACCACAAAGCCTCTCTGACTGCGCTGTCTCCTCTCCCGCCAGTCCCCACTCCCAGAGACCCCTGCTTCCTCCACCCCTCTATCCCACCCAAGGTCACTTGGGATCTTCTCTTTGACGAAATATCTAGCAGAGTGTCCTACATACAGATATCACTAATTTTTACAGCTTCAGTTGAACTTTTAACCAAGTACAATGACTGTTAACAGCACAATCCAACTTCTCAACAGAGAAACATAAACATAATTCAACGATGTTTCTAATAATACCCAGTACTCATCAATATAACAACATATCTCGGTGGTTTTGCTTTTTTCTTTTGCGGGGCTGGGGGCACCATGCACGGCTTTTGCAGGATCTTCGTTTGAATCCACACCCCCTGCCGTGGAAGAGCAAAGCCCTAGCCACTGGACCACCAGTGGAATTCCCTCCACATTTCTGGGTTTTATCAGGACAATTTCAATAAAGCACACACATTTCCCTTTCTTGCCCTTTATAAAGTACCAGTAATAATCCCTCTCAAGTTCTTTTGAGCCAGGTCCCCATTCACAAAGCAGAGACACAAACAGAGGGAAAACTTCAACCAACCCACTTCTATCCTTTGGATCAACTTCTCAAGATGTTCAGGACTAAAGCAAATCATTTACTTTGTTTAATGCCACTTTCTTCCATCCCACAGATCCAGTCTGACTGCCCTACTGGCAGACAATTCTCCAGAAGAGGGGACTTCTTTATGACTACCATGAGCAGCTTCCCTTGAGTCACTATCACATTGTCTTTTTATTCTCTTTATCACTATGTTCACTGCCAGACACACTTACTTACTGTCAACAGTCTGTCTCCAGAGCAGGCTCTTTCTCTATCTTGTCCACCACTGCACCTTCCATGTTTTAGAACAGTGCTTACAAATGTTTGTCAATGAAAATTAGAACATAGAGAACCTTAATCCCTGTATAGGGATGTGTTGTTCAAACACAGAGAAAACAATCTTCCAATCAGGCTGATATTCAACTGCTGCAATAACTTCCACCCTTTCCCACAGAACAGCTTACATATGCAGACTGCAGTAAGGATATTTTCCCCTGTTAGCTAATGTTTTCTCGTTCTTAACTTTCCCACAATGAAGCATCAGATAACAAGCCACAGATACACCAATAAGTCATTTTACAGTTCATCTTCCTGCTGGGCCATGCACATTACCTACAAAGTAAATACAACTCTAATGCAGAAAGTACTGATCGTGTTTGTCGCCATGA
>SJYV01015781.1:134438-183701 GCA_006410875.1 Neotragus pygmaeus | reverse complement strand
GATGGCATCACTGACTCGATGGATGTGAGTCTGAGTGAACTCTGGGAGTTGGTGATGGACAGGGAGGTCTGGAGTGCTGCGATTCATGGGGTCGCAAAGAGTCGGACACGACTGAGCGACTGAACTGAACTGAATCTTGGTGAGCCTCTCTGGTACCTTAATCTTGCCACAGGTTGTTTCTTGGCTGCTCTTCCCTCTTTTTTATAAGAAAGAAAAAGCTTTTAATTTTGTATTGGGGTATAGAAGGACTTCCCTGGTGGCTCAGATGGTAAAGGGTCTGCCTACAATGTGGGAGACCTGAGTTCAATCCCTGGGTTGGGAAGATCTCCTGGAGAAGGAAATGGCAACGCACTCCTGTATTCTTGCTTGGAAAATTCCATGGACTGAGGACATGACTGAGTGACTTTAATTTCACTTTCACTTTCATAGACGATTAACAATGTTGTGATAGTTTCAGGTGAACAGTTAAGGGACTCAGATATACATATACATGTATCCATTCTCCCCCAAAGTCCCGTCCCGTCCCATCCAGGTTTGGGGCTGCCTCTCTCTTGATTAGCTACTGTTCAAATTCACCCTTTGGAACTCAGAGACAATCATGCCAGCTGAAGTCTTACCTACAAGAAATGGGAGGTGGAGTGGGCAGGGGACAAAAAAGGCTTCCATGTCTAGAGCCCACAGACCACCCTTTCAGTTTCATCAGATTGTTCAATGCACTTAAATTACAAAATGAACTGAGTGCCTGTGATGTGAATAGCATACCACTCCTACCTGAATTGGAATGCCTTTACATAATGCAGGAGATGATGGAGGCTTAACCTAAAGTCCTAGAAATTGGTTTGGAATTGAGTGCAAATACAAATGACATTTTGGAAGTAGAATTAGAATTCAGTGGCTCTTTGGATTGCATGTGGGTGGGATCATGTTTGGAGATCATGAGGAGGGAGGTGTCAAACATGATGTGGGAAATTGTTAGCACCTGTGACTAGGAAAATATTGTTTAGATGCGTAGGGGCTATTTGGAAGTCAAGTCTGAATCTCAGAAGAAGGGTCACAAGGAGAAGAAGCGTGAGAGAGAATGAGCTCACTTTTGGGGCGAGTTGTAGGAGAAAATAAAAGAGGGAATGACAGAACTCTGGGCAAGCACTACATTAAAAAGAAGGGGCTCAGTGAAAGGAGGCAGCGAAGGAGACTGAAATGGAGTGGACAAGGATTTAAGGGGAGAGCTGAAAGAAGGCAGGATTGTCTAAGCCTTGAGAGGAGTAAATGATGACAGCTGTTAGATGCTCTACAGTAGTCATTGGGATGGGTATTGAGAGGAGGCCTTTCAGTTATGAAAACCCTGTTGACTTATGAGCACAGTGGTCATGGTGAGGGCAGAAGGCAAACTGCAGGATTAAAAGAGTGAGCAGATGATGAAAAGGAGGCAGGGCCCTGAGACTGACTGCTCAGTCAGGGAGTTGGCAGATGGCAATGAAAGGAAATAAATGCTACCTTGCAGGGCAAGTCGGTTCGTTTATTTCAGGGATAGGAGAACTTGAACGAGCCCATGTCTATTCAGAGGGTGTTAAGTCCCAGGAGGATGAAAGAAAAAAATGTGGTGGTAGTGGGGAGAACCAGTATTATGGAGTTGATGAGAGATCAGAAGCACAAAGCAAGATTTAGCTTCATAGCTGAGGAAAGCCACGTGGACCTTGGAGAGAGAACAATTATCAGTGTAACAGTTGGGAATTTCATGTACATTAAATATATTTTTCTCAGTGAGGCAGGATGCAAAAATCATTAGCTAAGAGCAAGGAAACCCGGAATACCTCTGGTAATTTGAGAATGGGTTGAAGGAGCAAATTTGAGAAGAGAAAATGGAAAATGCTGAATGTGAAATTGCAGTATTTTAGTAAATTATATCCTTCAGAATGTTATTTCAGGAGACAATGAGAAAAATGTTTCTAAGGCAGATACATTGGGAAATTAATCACAGTTGACTTTTCACATTATATATGAGAATATAAAAACTGTTTCAATTTCCAGAACAGAGAAATGGCCTACCTCCATTTATCTTGCATCCTGCAACTTATTTATCCATAGTCAGTTCTTCACATAGCTGTGGAGATACTTATTGTTGGGGCTTGACTTCTGCCTGCTGTGCTTTGTGGCCTGGAAGCTGGCATGGGAAAAAAAGAGAGTAGTGTGTGTCCAAACCTGGGCTTTGGCAAGGCAAACACATCAGAAGGCAAAGGAAGTAAAATCATTGAAGATCTGGTGGGAATGCCTGGTGAGGGGGTGCTCAGGGCTGGGGAAGGAGAACAGTGAAATAACTGGCAAGGTTGGAGAAGGTGATGGCCTTGTCTTCCTGATATCAAAGACTATTTCTAGTGGGAGAGAGGGAAGAGGAGAGGGAAGAACAGGAGGTGATGCAGAGGTTTCTTTTTTTTTTTTTTAAACAAATAAGGTGTGATACAGAGAAGGCAATGGCAACCCACTCCATTACTCTTGCCTGGAAAATCCCATGGACGGAGGAGCCTGGTGGGCTGCAGTCCATGGGGTCGCTAGAGTTGGACTTGACTGAGCGACTTCACTTTCACTTTTCACTTTCATGCATTGAAGAAGAAAATGGCAACCCACTCCAGTGTTCTTGCCTGGGGAATCCCAGGGACGGGGGAGCCTGGTAGGCTGCTGTCTATGGGGTCGTACAGAGTCAGACATGACTGAAGTGACTTAGCAGCAGCAGCAGCAGCAAGGTGTGATAAACTATCAAATGGTGCTGAGAGATTGAGTGGGATGTAGCTGGAGAAGAGGCTGATGTATTCAGCAATTAGGAGATCATTAGTTACCTTTGAGTGAACAGTTTAAGTATAGTGGTTAGAGTTAATAAGGGAGTGTGTGGCAAAGAGGTGTACAAAATGAAATGTACTCATTGATTTTTGTCAGTAAAAGAAATGAGAAATGGGGAATTACTTGAAGAATGCAGTGTTCACATAAGGTCTTTTTTGAAAAAATCATTATTTTGTTTTTAACTGTGAAGATAAGGTGAATCTGGGGGCTTGAGGAGAGTGGGATATAAGCTGGGAGGGTTGGGGCAGGCAGCAAGTAAGAAACAAAGCAACTGGAAGCATTGAGAGCCCAGCTGAAGAAAGGAAACATCGATTTGTCTTCGTTTGTCTCACGGTGTCTTTTTGAGTTGTGTTCCCTGGGAGCTGGAGGGTTAGGGGATCTGGCCGGCAAGGGAGGGGAAAAGAAAACAGGAGGGCCCTCACAGACTGGGAAGATGGAGAGCAATTGAGAGTGGGGCTCCAGACAAGGTTCAAGACAGATTTTGTGGGATGCAGGTGGGGGAGCAAAGTAAGTTGTGCCCAGAAGTGTGGGAGAGGATGGGTCTTAGAGTTCCAGGTGAGGTTGAGTTACAAATTTTTGTCAAAAGAGAGTGTGGTTCAAAAAGAGTGGAAGTGAACATCTTCAGAGAAGAGTGAATTAAAGATTTACTAGGCCAGGGTGTGATATAGATTAGTCATCTAGAAATTGATGTCACCCTGTAGTGAGTTTGGAATGGACATGTATACAATGCTAAATTTAAAATGGATAACCAACAAGGACCTACTGTCTAGCACAGGGAACTCTGCTCAATATTATGTGGCAGCCTGGATGGGAGGGGAGTTTGGGGAAGAATGAATACATGTGTATGTATGGCTGAGTCCCTTCTCTGTTCACCTGAAACTATCATAGCATTGTTAATTGGCTATACTCCAATACAAAATAAACAGTTTTAAAAATAATTTAAAAAATTACTGTCACCCTCAACAGGAGTCTGTGTGGAAGAAAATATTATTAGAAAACAGTGTAGAGGAGGAGTGAGGTTACTGTGAGGACAGGAGGATGCAGATGTGCTTGGCTTACAGGGTGAGCTTCAAATGTGTGGCAGTCAAAGGGAGGTGATAGAAGAACAGAAGAGAGACAGCTGGGGTGAGTGAGGAGTTGATAGAACTACTCTTTTGGCCCCGAGAGGGAGAGGAAGAGCCTCTTGACGAGTAGGCAAATCCCAGGGCACAGGGGATTTGGTAAAAATCCAAATCTGGGGGAAAGGTTCAGTTCAGTTCAGTCGCTCAGTCATGTCCGACTCTTTGCGACCCCATGAATCGCAGCACTCCAGACCNTACAGTCACTATGAACTTTCCTTGAAAAACTAAACAGAACTACCATATGATCCAGCAATGCCACTCCTGGGCATATGTCCAGAGAAAACTATAATTTGACAACATAATTTGACACCCCAATATTTTTTGCAGCCCTATTTACAATAGCAAGAGATGGACACAATCTAAATGTCCATCAACAGATGAATAAAGAAGGTGTGATATATTACTCAGTCATAAAAAATGAAATAATATCATTTGTAGCAACATGGATGGTCCTAGAGATTGTCATACTGAGTGAAGTACATCAGACAAAGACAACTATCATATGGTATCACTTATATGTGAAATCTTAAAAATTCATACAGATGAACTGCTCCTCAAAACAGAACTACAGTTAGAGGTGTAGAAAACAAACTTATGACTACTAGAGGGATACATTGGGAGATTGGGATTGACACATATGCACTGTTGCTGCTGCTGCTAAGTCGCTTCAGTAGTGTCAGACTCTGTCACCCCATAGACGGCAGCCCACCGGGCCCCACTGTTCCTGGGATTCTCCAGGCAAGAACACTGGAGTGGGCTACTATTCCTTTCTCCAATGCATGAAAGTGAAAAGTGAAAGGGAAGTCCCTCAGTCGTGTCTGACTCTTCGCGACCCCCATGGACTGCAGCCCACCAGGCTCCTCCATCCATGGGATTTGCCAGGCAAGAGTACTGGAGTGGAGNCTGCCCCTGACCTCGGATGTGGGGTAGCTCCTCTTGACTGCTGCCTCTCGAGCGTGGGGTCCTCTCGGCTTCTGCCCCTGACCTCGGACGTGGGGTAGCTCTTCTCGGCCACGCTCTCACAGCTGCCCGTGCTAAGGTAGAAGGGGAAAGGTAAAAGGTAGAATAAATGCTGTTGACAGGAGACCAGGCCTCCAGAGGGCAGAGTGCAACGGCCCCAGTGGACCACAAAAAGCACAAGACTGTGCCTCCATAGGGGACAGATAAGTCCTGTGAGCGAGTGTGATGGTGACTAATGGGGGTGAGGGACACAGGGTCCTCAGGCTTCACACTGGGACCTATTTGAGGGGGAGGCAGTCCCTGCCCCAGAACGATGGAAACTGATATCTTTGACTAGAGCTCACTAGACTTCCTGTGAGACCTTGGTGAGGCTCAGGGCTGCACTGGAGAGGTTCAGAGCTGCACTCACACGGCCGTGTGGGCTCCTGACTGATATTGACAGCATAGCTTTTTTGAGTGGTGGAATCCCACATCCAAGGCCTTCTTTCAAGGAGAAGGACAAAGTGTCCTCCCCATCCTATTTCTGATGATTAATAGATTCCCTACTCCTCTGGTTTGGCAGTGCCTTCTAATGCCTTTGTGTAAACACAAATAACAATGTGCTCTAAAAGAAGTACTGTGGAATTATAGGGGTGAAGAGAAGGGGCCAACCTCACTTTGGAAGGTTTCCTTCAGAGCTAGATTTGAAAAACTGGGACATGAAGGGGTTGTTTTATGGTCCATGGTATTTCCTCACCTTTCCTCTAGGTGGCCCTAGTGTTGCTGCCTCTTGGCAAAGTGCTTATGGCCCTGGAAACATTTTCTCTTTCACCAGGGTTGCACCAAATCCTGGTCAAGCTCTGCTCTAAACTTTTTCCTTCCTTGATTCTGACATCTGATTCTGTGCCTTCAAGGCCCTGCTCTCTTCTTCCCAGGCTGTTCCCCTGGTAGCTATTAAGTGAATCAGTGCTAAGGTAGTTAAATCTAATCAGAAGTTAATGTCTTCAGGCTCCCAGAGGTTTTTCCATTTCACTTGAGTGCCTTACCCTAAAGAAAAACCCAAACCGTCATGATGGGAATTGAAAGCTCTAGAGTCGGGGGACAGAGAAGGCAATGGCACCCCACTCCAATACTCTTGCCTGGAAAATCCCATGGATGGAGGAACCTGGTAAGCTGCACTCCAAGGGGTCGCTAAGAGTCGGACACGACTGAGCGACTTCACTTTTCACTTTAACGCATTAAAGAAGGAAATGGTAACCCACTCCAGTGTTCTTGCCTGGAGAATCCCAGGGACACGGGAGCTTGGTGGGCTGCTGTCTGTGGGGTCACACAGAGTTGGATACGACTGAAGCGACTTAGCAGCAGCAGCAGCAGCAGAGTAGGGGGAAGGAAAGGAAGAAAGGGCTTCCTGGACTTCAAATTAAACCAGCAAGACATTCAACTGCCTCTGGTTTCACTGAGGTGCAAGACTGATTCTGTTTCCCAGAGCACTTGGGATTAGCCCTTGTTCCCTGTGGCCTAGAAGTAATGGCACCCCAACTTATTTTGTACAACAACGTGCAACTTCTTGAATTTTCACTCTCTGGCTCATCTATTTAGACCTCTGTGAATTGTGTGGTTATTTTCTTTCTTTCTTTTCTCTTCAGAAACTTTATCCCCAAGCCTGCTTGAGGCATAAATAAGCTAAATCTTGCAAAGAGCCTTAGAAAGGTACTTCTCTTTCAAATCAATGAAAAGAAGCTTTGAAAATAGACCCATTAAGTGGTTTTAACTCTACATGAAAAACTCTATAATCAGATAAATCTAATTCTTGAACTGGCTGAAACTTGAGTTTGTCCATCCATTTTCTTTCTCCTAGCCAAAGAACTCCAGATACTCACTAAGTAATGTAAATGTCAAGGGTTTTTTTTTTTTTGATAGGCACCTTCTAGGGAGTGAGGATGGCGTCAGTGGTCCTGTTGGTTTCAAGCAGTGTCTGGGGCCCTTGCCAGTAATCACAGGCCTGAGTGTTCACCATATGCAGAGTCTAATGTGGCACAAAGCCCTATCTACAGCCAGCACTAAGCAAAATGGAGACACTTCACTCTCTATTCAGAATAACCACTTAGTATCTGTTCTTCAGTGCATGCTGTCTGTGTTTCCATGTAAGAATTATCTGTGCAGAATGGGAAAGCCTTAGGAGACTATTTCTCCATCTGCGAATTTTCCAGACTAATATCTTCCTCATCCAACTAGCAACCAATTTATTTGACCATCTGCTTCACTCTCCACTTTCAGACACCTTATACGTGGAGACATTTACAAGTACATGGGCCTTTCTTCTTCCTCAAGACACTGAGTGCCTTTAGGCAACCCTCAGACAGCTCAGGGACCTCAAACCGTGTCTGTGGTTGTGGACCTGTTGTACTGCACCATGTTCTGTCTTATCCAAGTACTCACCTGCTGGCAGTTGTCACAGAAATCAGTCTGGCAAATCAATCTCTGCTATGGTCCTAATACCTGATAATTGCCAAAGTGCGGCTTCTATGCTTTCCCTCAGGCATATTTGCATTTGATAAGAAAATTGTTAGCACCATGAAACCTTATCCCAGGGCATCTCTATGGTATGAATATCAGACAATTATTCTTTGAATAAGTTTTTAATACATGCTTGCTACGTTAGGAATAATGGATATGATAATAAAATGTGGTTCCACCTTAGGTGCTTACAGTGTCATATGGGGATAGCCATGTGAAAAAATTTCAATGTAGTATTAGAAACATTATGAGAAATGTATTTTTAAAACCTTCTCTAATTCTTGAGTTCCAAGTGTTCTTTTTTATTTAATTTTTAATTGGAAGATAATTGCTTTACAATGTTGTGCTGGTTTCTGCCATACAACAATGTGAATCAGTCATAATTACATATATATCCTGTTGTAGGATACATATATATCCCACATATATATCCTTTTATATATATATATATGTACATATATCCTTACATATATACCCCTCCCTGTTGAGCTCCCTTCTGTCTCCTGAGAAATGTGTTTTTAATTAATTTGTTCCACATGTATTTATTGACTGCCTACCATCTGTCAAGCCCTGTGACTAGATACCAGAGAAATAGCAATGAGTAAAGAAGACAAGTTCATTGACCTTACATTCTCTTCTGTGTAGAAGGCAGTATTATCCAACCCAAGAGGGAATGAGTTAACTGGAAGGGCTGGGCAGGGCTATGTACTGGTCATGACTTTTGAGCTGGATCTGGGAGAATGAGTAGAGATTCATAAAGTCCAGGAGATGAAAGAACACATTCTAGGCAGAATGGATATTATGTATAAAGACAGAGAAACATGAAAGATGGACATAAGGTGTCCTTAAGAAGTAAATTGTGACTAGTTTGAGGTATCTGGAGTGGTGACAGTATGTAGGGGAATATCATCATGGTGAGGATGGACAGACAGGTTAAACCAGATGGTGAGGGAGAGCAACTGTATAACCATATGTTACTGAATCAGATGAACCAGGTTCAAACTGGACACTGCCACTTGCTGCTAAGTGACTGATGTGTGACTTTGGGCAAGTTAGTGAATCCCTCTGTCTTGAGTTCCTTGCCTATAGAATGGGAATAATAATTGTAACAATTTGTGGGATTATACTGAGGATTAATTTATGTAAAGTATGATGTTTGCCAAGTGCTTAGCATAAGGCCTGAGACATAGTATGTGTTCAATAAGTTGAAACACTTGTTTTTCATGTAAAGGAGATTGAATTATATATTTAGGCAATTGAAATCTATTGGCTTTCGATTTTTGAGAAGGTATGGGACTTGATTTGATATTTATTTTAGAAAGACCATTCTGGCTAGAAAGAGGAGGAATGATCTTACAGGTTGGAAACATTCATAGTAGGAGACTACTGCAACAGTTAAGGAAAGAGGTAACAATAGCCTGGACATAAAGGGGGGCAGAGTGCCAAAGACACTGTCTCTGACTAAACTTTACTTATGCTTCTCTGATCCCCGTTCTCAACTAGGCTTCAGTCTTGGACTTCCATGACCATACTTGTGAAGTCCAGTTTTAGTAAAAATCCTGCTAGGCCAGTTTAGAAAGTCTCTCACCCTTGATATTTGGTCACCCTGGCCTGCCTTCAGCAAGAGTCTCTCCACCCTTGATATCTCCTATTAGTTATTTCCATCTGCCTCCTTCCCCCTCTATCCCCCAACTCTGCTCATGAGCTGAAAATCCCCATCTGTCTTTGGTACACTTAGAGTTGAGTCTGATCTCTTTCCCATCACAGTACCCCTTTTGCAATAGTTTTGAATAGTCTGCCTTACTATATGAATGAATGTAAGAATACTATACAAATGTCAGAATCATTGTTTTCTTTAATAAGGAAGTTATGAGGGGATGAGCTCAATGAAACTTAGAGGACTGTCCTCTGAGCTCTTGATTCACAGAGGTAAGAACAATTAAAGTCAAAGATGAAATCACAGATGGTTCTGAGAGTTCGGGAGGAATGGTGATTCCTTTACCTGAAATATGGATTATAAGAGGTTCGGTGTGGGAGTTTTTTGAGGAGTGCTGAGTCCATTATGGGAGGTTTTTGTCAAGTTTATATGCCTGTGTGACCTCTCTCTCTCGAGACTGATTTAGTAAAACTAATGGAAATAGGTTGTGGTTGATGAAAATGTACTTGAGGAAATATTATTAGGTGAGATTATCTAAAAAGAGCATGTAAAGCTATAAGAAAACTGAGACTGGGATCCAAAGACACCAACATTTAAAGGACATGCAAAGGAAGAAGAATAAAGGAAAAGAAAATTCAGAAAAGTCAAGTTATGATGGCAAGGGACTTCCTTCGTTGTCTAGTGGCTAAAACTCCATGCTCCCTGTGCAGGGGGCCCAGGTTTGATCCCTGGCCAGGGAACTAGATTCCACATGCTGCAGCTGAGACCTGGCACAGCCAAATAAATAATATTTTTGAAGTTATGGAAAAAAATTAGTGATAAGTGTCAACTACAGCTAAGGGATAGGAGTTTCAAAGGTGAAGGAGTCAGAAATAACTTCAAGTGCAGCTGAATTTCAGTTGAATTAGCAATTGAGATAACATTGAGAACCTTGATCACAGTTGCTTTGCTGGAAAAATGTGAGGACAGAGCCACATTGCCTGGACCTAGATGCTCCCTTGACCTCTATACCCACCCTACTCTAAAACTGGCAAAGTTTGAAAAAAGGAATAAGACTTGATCTTGCACACCCATGCTAGCAAATGTTCCACTGCTCTTGTGAAGCTGTGTCACAGACAGGAAGGTCAGCGGTTTATTTGCTTGACCTTGCAAGCACTGACTCAGTACCCATGTAGACACATTCTAAGAAAACAAAATTTTATGGGCTTGAGAGAAGAGAGTTGATCTTTTAAATTTATAATTCAATCAAATCATATACCCTTTGGTTATCCTTGTTAAAATTTAATCATAGATTAGTGAATTCTACTTGCCTTTAATAAAATGCTATTAGCATTTTCATTGCTGAATAGTTCTTTAAAGAAACTCGCTGCTATATTTGTCTTCCTGAGGAAAGCTAAGTTACCTCATATTATCTTTGACTCACATGTGAGGCATGGAAATTCACGTGGAATGCAAATTTTCTTTTTTCAAACATGTAGTATTTTTACAGCATCCAGATGCTGGTATAAGAGAGTATAGACTCCATTCCCCTCCCCCAACACCCTGCAACTCTTCCTTCATTTGCACTAAAACAAGATTTCTACTTTTCTCCTGTTCGCATAGTATATTACAAAGGTATATATACAGACAAAAAGAAAAAACCCACACTTTCTAAAGCCACAACTGCCTTTGCCTAAAAGAGAAACCACTTTATAAAGAACCATTATGTAGCCAACCTAAGGTGTTCATTATAATAGATTCCGGATATCAACCTTACAGTTCATTTCCGAAAGGAATAAAACCACCCAATTCTAGTGCTTGTCTGGGAACCCCTAAGTGAGAGGAAATTGACTAGCAGATATGCAGATGCAGGGGTCGTCTGTGCTACCTCACTGCTGAGGTCTAGGATGGATCTTAATCACAGAGGAAGCTTGGAAGCTACAAAAGAGGACTCTGTGGAGGTTCTTCAGGTCCCAAAGCTCATTTTACCCTAAGAATATAGGGCCCTGGGGCCTGTGTGTTCAGAAGCAGTAAAACAGTTGAATTCTTCCCAAGTTGCTAAAAGAGCACACTAAAAATGATGCCTTCCTCAGCACTTCCTTTCAAATGGTTCAAGAAGAAAACCCATGGCATCTTTTCTAATACTCACATCCTATTTTCAAATCTGCCCAAAATAGTGGTTTTAATTCATAGGCTTTAGACAAAAGAGGGAAAATGCACTCAAAGGGACAGCTTGATTTTTCTGCTAATCTTAACATTTTATAAAAATAAGTTTACCATGTAGGCGATGATCTTGGAAAGAAAGTGATCTGATTGGGGTGCCCAAGTTTTTTAGTTCCTTTGCTTTGTTTTTGTCTGTTTTTTTTTTAAACTGGTATAGATGTCTCTCATCACTACATCCCCACATCCTTGGCTTTTTGTTAACAAAGGAGCAGCTTTCCTCGTCCAACTATTGAGGGCTCAAAAGAAGGCATGTGAATTAGAAATGAAGAAGATCTTGGTGGTTTCTGGCCTATTGTCACCTTTAGTATATTTCCTAAAAGACAATATCAAAGATCTATAATATGTACCTACAAGTGAACCCTAGTGTCTCTTGGGCCCAGTACTTAATGTAAAAGCCTTTGGGCTTGCTTCAGACTACTAGGCAAGGGACTTGCTGAAGAAACGGGCTACCCTGAAGAATACCACTGCCATTTGGAATAAAGGAGAGTCAAGGAATAGAGAAAATGATGCTTGTGTGTGTGTGTGTGTGACATATGTATGTAAGAAAGCCTCCCCCAACCTGCTTAGACCAGGCCAGTAGGGCCCTTGCTACAGCCCACACCTCAGGGGATCCTGTACTTCCTCACAGTTCTCTGAGGAGACACCCCAAATGCTGTCCAGTGAGCTGTCCTCAAAGTAGGCTGGTAACTGTGAATCTCACTCCCTGTTTCTCTAGGTTAGGACTCTACCTCCTTCTCTGGTCTGGGCATGGGGTTGATCAGATGCCTCAAGGAGCACCAGGACTCATTCCTATGAAATCCTTTCACAGACCTGTGAATGGTACCCTATACTAAGAGGGTGGCCTAGTAAGCTGCTAGCTCCATTAAAAAGTATTGAGTTGGCCAAAATGTTCATTGGGGTTTCCCTGCAACATCTTTCTGAAAAACCAGAGTGAACTTTTTCGACAAATCAGTATTTCTTTCCCAGGATTGTGCTAGACGAGGCTGCCAGACTCCTACTGCGATGTTGATTTGGGATGACTCTCAGCCCAATAGGCTTCCCTGGTGGCTCAGACGGTAAAGAGTCAGCATGCAATGCGGAAGACCTGGGTTCAATTCCTGGGTCAGGAAGATCCCCTGGAGAAGGAAATGGCAACCCACTCCAGTACTCTTACCTGAAAAATCCCATGAATGGAGGAGTCTGGCAGGCTACAGTCAGTGGGGTCACAAAGAGTCAGACATGACTGAGTGACTAACACTTTACATTTTACTCAGTCATGCTGAACACGGGAGTAGCATACATTTTCGCTGACCTAAGTGCTGGCTCTCCTAGTTCCATTCTAACCATGACTAGGCCTTCTGTCTCTATCAGCAGAGAGTGGTGAGGGTAGTAGCTTCAGGTACCTTTTAACCCCTCTGTTACTGCTGGCACCTGAGACAGTCACTACCTCTTCCCTTTCCGTAGGCTCTGTGTCTTGTGCTACACAGTCCTCTCTGGCTAGTCATGCCTATCTCTCAGGGTTTTTGAGACCATTGCTGTATACTGCCAATGGGTTCTTCCCATGGACATTCCCTCTTGGCTCTGATGGGGTTAGAGGTAGAGATGTCACATTCTCTGTGGTGAGCCTCAAGCTGTGCTAGATGAGGGGCAGACATTCCTTGCATGAGTAGAACAACTCCTCTAACTCTCTGTCCATGTGCCCCTTGCATATTCCCCCAGCTGGTGGGAGTGTATAAAAGCAGAGATGTGGTCAGCACATTGGAAAGCAAGCGTATACTAGGAATGCAATAATTATGACTGAAAATATTCAATAGACTTGATGGGAAGTTACGCTGTTCTACATTTATGCTATGAAACCCCAAATAGTAAAAATTTAATGCAACCAGAGAAAAATCATCATTCACATTTTATTGCATGTGCTGGTCAAGGTTTGCATTTGTGGTCATCAAGAATGAGACACAATAAAAACTTCTGAGAGTAATTGGGAGTGAGCATCAATGGGAGCAAGCATCAGTGGGTGTGGAGCATGGGTAGTGTGCCATAAGTAATGATGTCATCAACATTAAAGAAGCTGCAGAGGCAAGATCTACATTATTTCAATACAAATGGGTTCTGAAGAGCTGTGGCATTATGAACTGTATCACTGTGTTTTTCTCATGGTGACCAATATGAAATTAACCAAGAATGGCATATTTGACAATAAAGTACATGAGGAGGTGGAGCCCAAACACTAAGAAGAATCTTCATGTGCATAGATTAGATAAGAAAATATAAATACACAAGTACCTCTTTTCTACCCATCATTCTACATCTTCATTGATTTGTCACTATAGTTCACATTGGCCTATGAATTTTGTGATCTATTTTTAAAATCAAATGGTTTATATAGACAGAAGCCACATTTAAAAAAAGAAAAAAAGAAAAACATAAAAATTCCAGTCTTTTTCCCACTCCAGGGATCGCCCTGACTAAAGAGGTAAGAGTTTGAACTGCTTGTTACCTTCAATATTGCACTTTATTTCCCATAAGGGTCTTTATTTATCTGTGAAGAGCAGGGTCAAATAAGAAAACTATAGTTCCTTTGGGTTTATGAGATGTTATCTGGAGCTCTACATCAAAACCAGAAACTTAAAGAGAAACATATTTATATACATGAACAAATAATAGTTAAATTTATTGGCTTAGACAAAATCATTTCATGCTTATTCATTCAGTGTATTCCCAATACTTTGCTAAGCATTGGGTATCTTGTGGTGACCAAAGCAAATAAGTTCCAAATAAGGACCTCAGAGAAATTAGAGAAGCTGGGCAAGCAGGCATTGAATGTTGAGATATAAATTATTGTTACAAATTTTAATACATTTTAAGAAGAAGAAAAGGAAGGTTCTTTGTGAGAAAATGATGTAAAAAGTCCTGCTAGTAGAGGAAGTGAAGATATTTCATTAGGAAGGAAGTGACAAATGGAAACATGAAAAGTCAGAAGAGAAGATAGACTGATAGAACAAATAGCATATGCAAAATTTCAAGATGGTTCTTTCTAGGAGGAATGGAAATACATAAATGTTAATAAGGGCAATATAAAATGAAGTTGGAAAGTTTGGTGGAAATTAAATCATGTAGGGCTTTGAAGGAGGCTTTGAAGGAGTTTAATCCCGAAAGCAATGGAAAACTTTTAGAGAGTTTTACGTAGGAGAGAATGTGATCTGATACACTGCACATTGTTAGAAGAGTGCTATGAAAAATACAGGGGGTGAGTGAGAGTGGAGGTAGGAAGTGTAGGTAGAGGACTGCTGCTTCCATTCAGATGAGAATGATATGAACTTAAATCCCAACAGTGGATGGGAGAGAAATAAACCAATTTGGCCTCTATTTTGGCGGTAAAATTGACAGGATTGTTGATAAACTAGATTCTTTCATTTATTCATCTACCAAATTTGAGTGCCTCCTCTGTGTCAAGCAATTGTTGTCAGTACTGGGGATAGAGAAATAAATGACATGGGTCTCTGCCCTCATGGAGCCTACAGTCTAGTGGGAAGATATAGACAATAAACACATAAGTAAACTATAATATGCCCAAGGGTGATAAGAGTGATAGACACTAATAAAGCAAGGCATTTTTAGAGACCACTGGGATGGCTTTGGGATTCCTGTTATACAGGGAGTGATTTAAGGGAATGTGCTCTTCAAAGTCGCATGTGAGCAGATATTGAAGAAAATCAGGTAGCAATCTGTATGGTTATCTTGGGGAAGAATTCTAGGTGAATAAAATATCAGGAATGTGCTTGGCAACTTGAGGGAGCGGTGGAGAGGGCAGTGTGTCTAGATTAGAGTGGGTGAGGGGGAGAGTTAACAACTGAGACTGGGATGTTCTGCAGTGGGAACACTCATGCTGGGCCAGTGTAAGGACCATGGCTTTTAAGATAATAAGATGGAAACCCTTGGAGGGTTTTGAGCAAGAAAGTTTTATATAACAGTTTGCATTTTAACAGGATCATCTTGGCTGCTCTGTTGATGATAATAAGGGATCAAGAGAGGAAGCACTGAAACCATTTAGGAGGATATTGCATAATCTAGGCTAGAGATGATGGTGATTTGGATTTGGGTGGCAGTAGTGAAGGTACCTGGAGAAGGCAATGGCACCCCACTCCAGTACTCTTGCCTGGAAAATCCCATGGACAGAGGAGCCTGGTAGGCTGCAGTCCATGGGGTCACACAGAGTCGGACATGACTGAAGCGACTTAGCAGCAGCAGTGAAGGTACCATGAAGTGATTAGGTTCTGTATAAATTTTGAAGGTAAAGTCTATAGAGTTTATTGATCAGTTACATGTGGGGTTACTGATCAATTTCATGTGGGTCATGAGAGAAAGGAAAAAGTCAAAGATAATACAGTCTGAGCAACCAGAAGGAATTAGAGTTGTTACAGGAGAATGGGGCCAGTGGTTTTGGTGGGAAGGGTTATTAGATTTAGAAGGTGAGAGAAAGTAAATAATTCAGAGTGAGTCCTAGATTTCTGGCAAGAGCCATTGGGTGGATGGTGGTACAGTATTGTTAAGTAGGAAGGATGACAGAATTTAAAAATCATCTAGTTCAACCTCCTTGTTTTGATGGATGAGAAAGTGAATCCCTGGCAAAATAGCCACGTTGTTGAATTGTGGAAGAGCCTAAACTTGATTCTGCCAGTGGATAAGTCAAGATATGTGCCTCTTTCAAGTATGATATATATTTTTAATTTTAAAATCTCTGGCACAGGAAAATGATAAAAGTTTCTCAAAGACAAACTGTGTTGTAACCTTGTGTGCGTTATGCTACAGTGGGCAACTACTGTTTTATGCCTTGAACACCCCCTTTTCTAGAATATGTTCCTCTCCTTACCCCACCCAGATCTACATGGCTTCCACAGAAGTCACCATGCTACTACTATGGGATCCCACCTCCTGGACACAGTAGATTTTTGGAAGGATTGGCACCTGATCCAGGGTGGGAAATTTCCTCTGCTCACTTACATGAGCAAGGGAGAAAAGATTATTCTAAACATTTAGTAAATACCTGTTGACCTGAATTGAAGAAAGAGTGGAGCTTTTGCAAACCATAGCTATAAAACTTTTGGAAAACATATGAATTAGGGAATGATTACTCCCATTTTAAGAAAAATTTTTGCTCTACCGGAAGATTGACTGTAATTTTGCTTTAAATAGCAATCCTTTGAGTGCATTCAAGCATTTGTTTATGATCATTAACTGCTTGACAGGCTGGGGTTGAGAGGAGAGCATTTTAAAGTTAAAGCATCAAAAAATATTTATGAAATTCTATTTCTGTGGGCCTGGAGCCTGAGCTCTATGAAGGCCTCTATTTCCAAAGAGTGAATCATAAACTATCAAATAGGTTAGCTTCCACTATTAATATTGGCTAAATGATGCTAAATAAATAATAGATGGTTTGAATTGTGAATTAATCATAGTATGTTTCACAGGTCTTTATGTAAAGACTTTTAAGTATAGATTCAATCAAAGACATTGTACATGGGATAATTATTTATATGTGTACATGTACACATATCTTATGTATATTGTACATAAGATACTATGGTTACCAAACATGTATGGATAGAATGGAGGGTTGCTGATAATAGGGAATAAAGCCTAACAAAACTGTATCTGTTGATGAGCTCATCAGCAGAAGCATGCACATCAGTGTCTGTGGATGATCTTCTGCCATACTGTAGGGCAAGATGAAAATGCAGTCGGACAGCAGCCTACTTGGACATAAGCCCAGAATCATATAACCCATCTAACATGTTTGATAAGCCTATTTTTTAGTCTCTGAAGACAGAGTTAATAAGTGGTCATAACCAGATTATGTTAGCATTAAAAAAAAGAAATAAGCTCAAACTGGACCCATCTGAAGAGGGAAAAGAGGATGAAGAAGGATAAAGGGAAGAATAAAGAAGAAAAGATGATTTCGTAAACATGTGTTGCAGCCAAGATCTGTGGAATTTTCTTTCCCTTCACCCTATGTGGAATTGACCACCAGTGCCCTCAGGCCCTTAGTAAGTAGCTTCTGAGGAGTTCCAGAATAGCAAGTAAATGAATGTAATAATATTTGAATGAATTTGCATAGCTTGTTGGAGATGCTAAATGCTTAAGTCTTTATACTGCATCAGTCATACATGTGAGAAGCCTCTTTTCTCAACCTTGAAATCGTTCTTTATGTAACAGTTGTAGTGAAACCTCTCTCATTTGGATTTTGCTGACTGACCAGATCATTTTTCCTGGTAGTTTTGGTTTACAGTGTTTTGGTAAGAGTATAAGAATTGAAGGTAGTATCTAAGGTATTGTCATTGGTCTCTTACTTAAAAAATGTATGCTCACTTGATCTATGTTTGTCTAAGAAAGCTAACGATCCATACCAGGGTGACCATACATCTGTTTGCCCAGGAAATTCCTGGCTTATGCCTGTTTTCCTGATGTATGGGTTAGTAGCATCTTCTTTCACTCCAAAATTATTGTGACTTGGAAACAAATTGTATTTGCCCTAAATATCAGTACCACAGGCAATCCTGATCCAACCAACATAGAAAAAAAAATCTGTAAAAAACAAACAAACAAACACGAATTCTCCTGCTTTGTTGTGAGGCTTAATATACAGTTCCTTTTGATCCCTACTCACCCAGATGAGAGATCATATTGTTAACTCACACTTCAGTTGAAACATTTTGGCAGAGAGGTGAAATTGCAGTCAGGTTGTATATTGCTTTCTGGTGATCTAGGTGAATGTAGGTGATGTAGAAGGCCTTGAGGAATGGTTGAGTAGCACGTCTTTTGTTCAGTTCTTGACTGTTAGTTGCTTTAACTTGGCTTTTGGCAGGAATTGGATAGCTATTGATTTAAGCTTGAGCTATCTGGCAAGTATCTCACCAGTAGAGGTTTTATATTACTGAATGAAGCAAGGTGCATGAGTTTAGTTAATGGGAATTATTTAATTTAGGATTAGGTCTGGCTGCCAGCAGCAGAAAACCAAACTCCAAGACAGCAGCTTACAACTACAAGAATAATCTCAGTCATCTGAGACATTGGAGCTAGGCCTTACAGAGCTGTTAGGATGGTCCACGGTCTTAAGCCCCAGGATCCTTCTATCTTATTGCACAGCTCTGTGAAGTGTTTGTTCCCAGAGTCTCTACACATTCCTGGATGGTTGCTTCACCTCGAGATAATGCACCCTCATTGCAGGCTGTAGGAAGTAAGAAGGGGGCAAGGAAGGGAAGGGAATGGCCCCTTCTTTTAATGGTACATNCTCTGTGAAGTGTTTGTTCCCAGAGTCTCTACACATTCCTGGATGGTTGCTTCACCTCGAGATAATGCACCCTCATTGCAGGCTGTAGGAAGTAAGAAGGGGGCAAGGAAGGGAAGGGAATGGCCCCTTCTTTTAATGGTACATGTCGCTGTGAGAGGACACATACACTATATGAGCCTGACACTTGGATTTTTGCCATGACCTGGCCATTTACAACCAATAACATTTATTTTATAAAGAAGTATATAAAAAGAAGGGGGTTCTATGGCCAGCCAAACAGAAGATTGCTAATAGTAGCTGATTGTGGGTCATGTTTGGCAAGAAGGTAGGACCTCAAATAAGAGTTAGGTAGACAGTATGGAATCAGAACATGGACAGACACATTGNGGGAGCTTGTGTGCACCTGTGGTGGATTCGTGTCGATGTATGGCAAACCCAATAGAGTATTGTAAAGTTAAATTTAAAAAATAAATAAATAAATAAATTTAAATTAAAAAAAAAATAAAAAAAAATAAAAGGTCAGAGATCAGGAAAAAAAAAAAAAAGGTGGAAGAATAGTCAATCAAGTAAATGATCCAGTCTCAGGGCTGCCAGATAAATGAAGAGGGAGATTGGCCATGTGGAAATAGTATAAATTGTAATGGAAACAGGAGCAGCTAAGATGTCTTTTGTGGGTGAGATTTAGTTGTGTTTCTATAAGAGCCTTCTTTTTATGTGGACTGTAGTGAGCTTCATCACTTTAGTGTGCTGTCTTAAGAGATGCAACAGGCTGGATATATGTATATATTATCAGGAGAGAGAGAAATTCAGGAGCTTTGTAATCATTCAGCATTTCTACAGTTATAGTTTAGGAGGAAACTCCTGAGCATATGGTACTTCCAAGAACTTTCAAGATGCTAGAAGAAGACTAGCATGATCATAATTGGATTCTCTGCTACATGCGTTTCAAAGTGTCAAATATTTATTGTTATATAATCTGTAGGGTATAAACTTTCTATTTACTGAGATATAAAGTTTACTGGGCTAGTTGAGTCATTTTTTTCTGCCTCTTGACCTTTTTCTCTGTGAATATTCAAGAGATGTCCATTGCCAACAGATGTTCTCAGTGGCTTCATGTTTTCCAAATCAAATTACTTTTTGTCTTTTCTGGCTCAGTCACTATAGAATCATCTTTTTCATCATTATTAGCATTAATGCTGTGCCATGATTATACACATAATTGGATCACTTACCCACTCAGATAATTGCATCAATATGCCTTCAGCTTTGCCAATTACCAAGTAAGATACTTGACAGCCATATGAGTGAATTACTGGCACTGCTTTAGTCTATATGATGAAGCAGTTTCAGAGTTCATGGTCTGCATGTGATTATACACTATGAGTTGTTCATTAAATAGATATTGCTCTCTTAGTTATGAATGGGCTGTATCTAGAGCATCCTGAATCTCCTGGTTGTGTTTATGGCAGTATGGTCAATGACTTGTACCTGGAGGTTGTGTTTAGTATCTAGATAGTGAAAACAAGGTGCTAATTATACCAAGGGAATAGATTTTATTTCTACAGGTGACAGAACTCCTTATTCCTAGTCTTGAGGTGTACCCCTATTTCAGTAGACCCTGTCTTTGGCCCCAGATACAGCCCTAACTGTAACCATAACATGAAGATGCTGACAGTCTATGCAGATTAATATAAACACATCCCTCAAGGAGAGAATAGCTTGACAAACATGGAGGCATGATGACAGAAATTTTGGAAGCAAGGGGTATGCTAAGACTCAGATGAGCACTAGCATTGTCTGATCGGAGATTTCTGATAGATAGCATCTTCTGGGGTCACTTCTGAGATTCAAGAAAGGGGCTTAGTTTGACAACAAGATAAGGCCAAAATTTTCTGTTGATCAGGAGTAAGGTGCAGGGGAAAATAATAGGGACCATTACTTGATGTGGTTTTCAAAGTGGAGCCTTGGTTATGTAATGGTGAGGAGCTGGCTGGCACTGGCTCACCAGAGCTGATTGTGTCAACTTTTCTTGTGGACTCCTTGTCCAGTGGCCTCCCACTGTTGCTTGAAGGGGGACCCCTTCCAGGGCCCAAGAGTGGGCTCTTGTCTAATACTCAGAAATAAATTGTCTGAGGAGACACATGTGTTGACAAAGCAAGAGACTTTATTGGGAAGGGGCACCCAGGTGCAGGGCAGGAGGGTAAGGGAACCCAGGAGAACTGCTCTGCCACATGGCTTTCAGTCTTGGGTTTCATGTGATGGAATTAGTTTCTAGGTTGTCGCTGGACAATCATTCTGACTCTGAGTCCTTCCTGGCGTCACGTGCAATACTCAGCAAAGATGGTTTCTAGCTAAGAGGATTCTGGGAGGTTGTTAGGATGTAAGGTTTCCCTGGTGGCTCAGATGATAAAGAATCTGCTTGCAATACAGGAGACCTTGGTTTGAACCCTGGGTTGGGAAGATCCCCTGGAGTAGGAAATAGCTACCCATTCCAGTATTCTTGCCTGGAAAATTCCATGGATGGAGGAGTCTGGCAGGCTACAGTTCATGGGGTTGTGAAGAATTGAACACGACTGGGTGACTAACGCTTTCACTTGGTAGAACATATGAACTGTTATCTCTTGTTGATCTTTCCCAAATTCTGGTTGGTGATAGCTTGTTAGTTCTATGTTCCTTACCAGAAACTCCTTTCATAAAATAGCTCATGAAAATGCTAACTGTGGTGTCTGGCCAGGGTTGGCAGTTTCAGTCAGTGTTTTTCCCTAACAACATTAGTTGTTTGACATCAGCTATGATGAGAGTATTTGAATCATGAGGATGAGCAAACAATATAAATTAAGGCGTAAAAAAATGTTTTTAAGAGAGAAAGTTTATCACCACACTACTAGTAACAGGAGTATGCTAGAAGCTGGTGTCTTTTATTGCATTCTTACTCAATGCCAGGCATGTGCATTAAGTCTCCCACCATCACATATTTTTGGGTAAGGAAACTGAGGCACAGAGGAATTTAGTAAGAAGTTCAGTCCCTAGACTGAGGGTGTGTGATCAGAATATGACTAGTTGAGTTCAGTCACTCAGTCATGACGGACACTTTGTGACCCCATGGACTACAGCATACCAGGCCTCCCTGTCCATCACCAACTCCTGTAGTTTACTCAAACTCATGTCCATTGAGTCGGTGATGCCATCCAACCATCTCATCCTCTGTCTTCTCCTTCTCCTGCCCTCAGTCTTTCCCAGCATCAGGGTCTTTTCAAATGAGTCAGTTCTTCGTATCAGGTAGCCAAAGTATCAGAGTTTCAGCTTCAGCATCAGTCCTTCCAATGAATATTCAGGACTGATTTCCTTTAGGATGGACTGGTTGGGTTGCCTTGCAGTTGAAAGGACTCTCAAGAGTCTCCTCCAACACCACAGTTCAAAAGCATGAATTCTTCGGCACTCAGCTTTCTTCACAGTCCAAGTCTTACATCTATACATGACTACTAGAAAAACCATAGTCTTTACTAGATGGACCTTTGTTGGCAAAGTAATGTCTCTGCTTTTGAATATGCTGTCTAGGTTGGTCATTAAAAAAAATAAATAAAATACAAAAAATAACTTTTCTTCCAAGGAGCAAGCGTCTTTTAATTTCATGGCTGCAATCACCATCTGAGGTGATTTTGGAGCCCCCCCCAAAAAAATAAAGTCTCTTACTGTTTCCACTGTTTCCTCATCTATTTGCCATGAAGTAATGGGGCCAGATGCTATGATTTTAGTTTTCTGAATGTTGAGCTTTAAGCCAATTTTTTTCACTCTCCTCTTTCACTTTCTTCAAGAAGCTCTTTAGTTGTTCTTTGCTTTCTGTCCTAAGGATGGTGTCATCTGCATATCTGAGGTTATTGATATTTCTCCCGGCAATCTTGATTCCAGCTTGTGCTTCATCCAGTCCATTGTGTCTCATGATGTACTCTGCATATAAGTTAAATAAGCAGGGTGACAATATACAGCCTTGACATACTCCTTTTCCTATTTGGAACCAGTCTGTTGTTCCATGTGCAGTTCTCACTGTTGCTTCCTGACCTGCATACAGGTTTCTCAAGAGGCAGGTTAGGTGGTCTGGTATCCCATCTCTTTCAGGATTTTCCACAGTTTATTATGATCCACACAGTCAAAGGCTTTGGCATAGTCAATAAAGGAGAAGTAGATGTTTTTCTGGAACTCTCTTGCTTTTTCCATGATCCAATGGATGTTGGCAAATCATGAACTTCCAGATGTTCAAGCTGGATTTAGCAAAGGCAGAGGAACGAGAGATCAAATATGACTAGTAAAGGTGGATTGATGATGGGATGCCTGAATACTAAACTAGGTTTCATAAAAAGAATTTTTATGATAAAAATCCTTAGGAGGTTTGGGTCCCAGAGGACCAGAGCAGGCTGGACCTCTTGGTCCTCCCAAGAGGAGCAGAGCAGAGCATGTCTTAGGGAACCAGGCTAGTCATGCATGGTAGTATTCTAAGTAAAATATGTCATCTTGACTGATCCTCTTGTCTGAAAATTTCCCAGGATTCACCATTCTGAGGTAGGAGAGCAGTGCAATGAGCGTTTTTACTCTAAGTAATGATTTTTCTGCTTCTAATCCCTTAATAGCAGCCTGTCTCCACATCATACTCATGACTCTCTAATGAATCCTAGAGTTCTAGAGAATAAAATGTATGTACTTTTTACAAGCTGGTTTTGAAAGCACATGTCCTTATTTCTTCTATGGCACGTTCCCCATTTTTATAGCTATAAAGAACCTTCAAGATGGAGCTATCTTGTTTTATTTTCTTATAGCATGTGTATTTCAAGTCCATTATTGCTGTCCAGACACATCACTGGCAACAAGATTGAATTGAATTTGTCTTAAATTTATTTCCCAATGAGACAAAATAACCAAAAGAAAAAAATGTATTAAACTGTGTAAATCCAGATATAAAAATATTTAATAAGTCCTGACCAACTATTGGCAATTGTAAATGAGTTTTGTGGTATGAAATGTCTGCAGGTTAATGTAAGCTTTATTTAAAACAACTCGTTTTTTTTTTTTTTGAACCCTAATAATTTTATTTTACTTTACTGTAGCAGTTCACAGCAAGTCAACTTCAGGAAGATTTCACAGAGCAGTATATCCTTTCTATTACCTTAGACACAATGGGTAGCCAAGCTCTTACAAGAAATCATTTTTTCTCTGCAACTGGTCCATAATTTCATACAGATCTGAGGATAGGGAAAAATCACATTTTTAGGAGGTGTAGGCTTAGTGCATGTAAATTTGTTTTTAGTTTTGGTTGACTTAGTGTTTTACATACCATACAAGTCCCCATGCTATACAGAATGAGGATTCAGCTGAGTTCAAGGGAGGTAGTGATATTTAGATAGGTTAATGAATATGACCTATATTACACAGACACAAAATACCTTTATATCTGTGATGTTTCAGACGAAAAGTACAAAACTTTCCAACCCCGATGTACCAAAGTTTGAACTCTTCTGTTGGAACATGTATGTATGTGTATACATGTGTTAGAGGAAGGGGATTTAAGATTGTACACCATAGAATAAAAACCCTTTGTATCAGAAAGTCATTGCTGTGTAACAAAACACCTTACACATTAGTGGTTTTAAACAAGAGCTGTAGGCTTGTCAGTAAATTAATTGGTGGAGCAGTTAGTCTGGTCTCATTTATGCATCTGCATTTATCTGAGTTTTCTGGAGGTTGGTTCATTTAGGATGGATTCAGCTTAGATGACTGAACTCTTTTCCACTTTCTCTTGCATTGGTGTGTTCATAAGATGATGAGGGTCTATTAGAGAAAATATAAATGAGTAAAGACTCCTCTTGTGTCACATTTGGAAAGGAAGTTACAGCTCCAAACACAAAATGAAGGCATGGGGAAGAACACATGGCCTCAAGTGGGCACATACTACAATGTTCCATAGCAAAGTATGTGGATTCATTGATGGGTGAAGTATTTGAGCCATTTTTTATTTTTTTTGGCAATCCATCTACTGTGTTCTTTAAGTATAAAGAACTAATATCTGGGGGACTAAGTATAAAGAATTAATATATTTTAATTTTTTAAATTTTATTTGTGCTAATATTTAAAAGGTATATTCATATACTACAAATAGATATAACTGAATCAATAGTGGGCATCAAATGTAAATAATGAAAAAGATATGATGTCTGCAAAATTTCAAAGTAGATCCAAAAAGAATGATTAGAAATTTACTGTTGCTTTGAAACAGAACTTTAATTTGGAAGTATTCTCTTATATTCTTTTTAAAATTAATTTTTATTGGAGTATAGTTGCTTTACAATTTTCTGTTAGCTTCTACTGTACAGCCAAGTGTTATCAGCTATATGTATACATATATTCCACCCCCTTTTTTTGATTTTCTTCCAAAAAAGGTCACCAGAGGGGATTGAGTAGAGTTTGAAATGGTAAAATCTTTTGAAGCAAAATTGATGAGGATCCATGGACGTGGTTGATGGTTCATATACCAATGAAAATCAGCTTCCATCTTGTTTTCAATACATGTGAAACAGGTTGCTGATGCTTTGAGAAGTGAAGTGATTATGTTCATAATGAATACTACTTGAGTTAAAATAACAGAACCATAATGTCCAGTACAAGGAAAGAAATTATCCTCTATACTTTGCATTGACCATGGGGTTGTTTGTCTATAACTTTAAGTAACATTTATATCTTACCTATTATGTGTCACTGTACAATTTAGGAAGGACATTAGTGAACTGGAGCATGACCAGAAGGGGACAAAGGGAATAGTGAGGTATCTGAAAGCAATCTAGGAGGGAGTGGTTGAAGAATTTGATGACTTATGGACTATAAAAGAGAGGACTTAGAGGGGATATAGACAACGTATTAAAATATGTAAAGGGTTGTCACACGGAAGAGGTATAACATTGGTCTATATTATTCTGGAAGGCAGAACAACCTATTGCCTTTGGAATAAATACCAAGTTCTTAACTGTGACCTACAAGGTCCACTATGATTTGCTTCTGCCTATTTCTCACCTCATTGCCTACATTTCCTTCTTGCTCATTGCTGTCCAGGTACACTGGCACCTTTGCTGTTTTTTGTGCACAATAGTTGCACCTCTACCCCAGGGCCTTGTTACTTGCTGTCCCTTATTCCTCCAGGTAACACTCTTCCCCAGAATATTTGCATAGTTCTCTCCTACTACTTATTAAGGTCTTAGCTCAAATGTCACCAGCTTGGAGAGATCTTCCCTGACCAAGAAATCCTTATGACTTCCACTTTTTGTTATTTATTACAGAACATTTTTGGTCTTATTACTGTACTTGCTTGCTTGGTTGCTATTTATGTCCTTACAAATTGAAAGGAAGCTCCCTGAGATTAAAGATTTTTTTTGTCTTGTTTCCTGCTATATGTCCATCATATGTAAACTAGTACCTGGCACACATGGTAGGTTCTCAATAATTGTCTATTGAATGAATTAATAAATTAATAATTTCACAGGTGTTTCCTGGGGTATCTTGTGAAGTAATGGATTTCACCTCTAAGTGTTTAAGTAGAGGTCAGTAGAGGTTGGATGACCATCTATCCACAAGGTCCTGCATTAGCTAGTAATGTTGCCTTGATGACTCTAGGAATCCTTTGAACTCAGATATTTTATGATGTCTGAGATCTTGTGAGAACACTGTATTATAATATCTACAACCTAGTATTCATACAGACTCATTATATTGAGGATTTAAGATTAATTTATACCATATTTTAAAAGGTATACCATAATGTTTGTGGCAAATTTTGTAAGATCAGAGTATCACCACATGAGACACACTGAGATTTATCCACAATTATGATGTTTTGGAGAAGGCAATGGCAACCCACTCCAGTACTCTTGCCTGGAAAATCCCAAAGGTGGAGGAGCCTGGTAGGCTGCAGTTCATGGGGTCGCTAAGAGTCGGACACGACTGAGTGACTTCACTTTGACTTTTCACTTTCATGCATTGGAGAAGGAAATGGCAACCCACTCCAGTGTTCTTGCCTGGAGAATCCCAGGGGTGGGCTGCTGTCTATGGGGTCGCATAGGGTTGGACATGACTGAAGTGACTTAGCATAGCATAGCATGATCTGTTTACTTTTTGCTGACTTTGAGCAGCCAGAGTTGAGTTAAAGCCAATGCAATATGGGGTTATAGGATTCCAAATGAATTCTGTGTTGGTGTTCTTATGTTACACTTTTCTTACTTTCTTCTGAAGGAAAGCCTTCATGAGAATATTAGAATCAGCTTGGCCTTGAAGGGTGGGGCAAACTTTGGATTATAGGAAACATTTTAGGCTGGGGGAGGAGCCCGAATTAAGGCAGGGCCATGACAATGAACATAGGATGTATGTCAAAGAAGTGGAGCACCCAGTTTCATATGAATAGACAATATGGTTTCAAACAAGGTGGGGAGATGGAACAGGATAAGCAAAGTTAGCTTGACTCAGAGAAGCTTGACTACCAGATCAGGTTTGAATTTTATCTGTAGAGAGTCTGGTGTAAGGGAAGGATGTACATCTTCAAGCCTGGCTAAGAATTCTGCATGACATGAAATCTAACTCCAACATTTTTTTTTGTGGGGGGGAGAGGATGGTGAGACCCAGAGAGAAATATTTTGCTCATGTTTACCCAGCCAGTTTACAGCATAGCTGGGAAGAGAACTGAAGCTTTCTGATTACTTGCCCAGTGTATTTTTCCATTATATCATGAAAGAGATGAGGTCAGAATGGTACTTGCACTTTTAGGTATTACATACTTATTTAAATGGGCAAGTCATACATTAGACTGAATTCCTTACTAACAGATGTTCAGAAGTAACTCCTGAGGGCTGTGGGGGTAACAAACACCTGGTAATGACTGCTTTGATAAAGAGCTGTACCACAGGGCACTGTGTTCCTCTGCAAACAAGAAGAACTTCTATACTGTATCAGCTGTGGGTGGCCCAGCTGGGGAGATGATTAAATTTAGACGTTAGATGGGAATGATCAAGTACCAGTCACCACCTGCTCAGTGGTTTACTTTAATTTCCAAATGCTGTGCTGGCTAGAATCCCTCCGTTTTAATTGATGGATATTCTATTACTTGGCGGCCCAGTGCACTCCATTTCCAAAGGCCATCACTATCCATCACTGCTTTGGGTTAGACTAGGGCAATTCACGGTTGTTGGAGCCACCATTTTGATTGGGAAATCAAGACTGGGGACATGGGTGACATGGTAACTGTTCCAGCTGAAGTTTCAGCCTCACGATTGATGTTTTCTTAAGGAAAGGAAACGAACTACTGCTGATGCTCCCTGGGGGTTCTAGAGAAGCTATTCCTTGTGATATACCCTACCACCCTTCCATCAGTGAATTGCTCTGAATTTACAAACTTTATTGCTTTAGAGGCTTAGGGTCAGGCAGACTTGGTTGCAAATCCTTGTTCCACCATTTACTAGCTGAGTAACTTTAGACAGTTCACCAAAACTCTTGTTTTCTCAGCTATATAATGAAAATAAAAGTATTTATCTAATAGAGTTTTCTGGGGGTATCAGATGGTATTTCTGTGTGTGTGGTATTCGAGTTACCATTACAACTGTAGTCAGATCAAATTGAACTAAAGAACCTAGTCTTTGTAACTCACATTCTCATAATGGTAATCTTAAATTTATCCTGTTGTATAAAATAGGACCTTGAGAGAAAGGGATGCTGTGTGGGTTAGTTTAGATATGGTATAGTGAATAAATAATCCAAATCTGATTCAAAGGTTCTGTCTGGGAAAGGGCAGGTGTGGATGTAGTACCATATGGGGATCCTAGGTAGTCAAAAAGTATCGTGAGGTCACATGTCATGAAGATCTGTGCCGAAAGGGAGATTAGTGTAGAAAAGACCCAACAAATTCTGCAATGAGAAAGTGCTTTTAAAGTCTATGATAATTCTTTTTTTTTTTTCAGGCAGGCAGAAAAGAATACTAGATTGGGATTTATGAACCCTGATACCTAGTCCAGATTCTGTTATTCACAAGCTTTGTGATTTTATGTAAGTCACGTAACGTCTGTAGACCTCAATCTCTTCATCTATAAAATTAGTGTTAGACTTGACCAGGAGTTGGTAAATATGTCTCATAGCTAAATCTGGCCTTTTTGTACAACCTGCAAGATAAGGATTTTTTTAAAGATTTATTTTAAAAATAAAAAGGAGAAATGTTTGAGAGAGGGCTGGGTGGTTCTTGCAGCCTAAAATATTTACTGTCTTGTTCTTCACAAAGTTTGGCAATCTCAACTGGACTCAGTGACCAGTTGGGTCATTTTCAAGGTTGATAGTCTACAATTCTAGTACTTGGTTGATTTGTTGTAGTTTTAATGGACACACTTTTTTTCACTTTCAACTTTCACATTTACACGGCATGTGCATAATCCATTGAATAATAGACTGTTAGAAAATAAAGGGCATTTAGCAGTCACTTCATCCATCCTTTCATTTTCAGATGGGAATGTTGAGGGATACAAAATTTAATTTGTCATCATCTTGTATCTTACTAGTGGCAAAGAAGTGAAAGGCTTAGTCGTGTCTGACTCTCTGACTTCATGGATCACCCAGTCCATGGATTTCTCCAGGCAAGCATTCTGGAGTGGGTAGCTGTTCCCTTCTCCAGGGGATCTTCGCAACCCAGGGATTAAACCCAGGTCACCCATGTTGCAGGTGAATTCTTTACTGTCTGAGCCACCAGGGGAGCCCCTATTAGTGGCAGAACCAAGACCAAAACCTGGATCTTTTCATTTTTATGTAGTCTTTTTTTGTATTATACTCTCATACTTCAGTTTAGCTCAGTTCAGTCGCTCAGTCGTGTCCGACTCTTTGCGACCCCATGAATCGCAGCATGCCAGGCCTCCCTNTAACTTTCTATGAGTTTTGTGGATTTCTTCCGTTTGTTCTGTTTCTCTCTTATGTAGTATTTCTGTTTTGTGTCTGATTATCTTTATTTTCTTTTTTCTTTTTTGGTTGTGCAACATAACTATTGGTATCTTAGTTCCTCTAATAGGGATTGAACCTAGGACTTGGCAGTGAAAGTGTCAAGTCCTAACCATTGGACTTCCAGGGAATTCCTTTGTGTCTGATTGTCTCTGATGGCTTGCTGGATGTTGTCTTTCTTTTAGTGAATATTTTTCAAATATTTTAGAATAATTTTTAGATTTACAACAAAATTGCAAAGAGTTTATTGTCTCTTATTCTTAACATCTTAATACATCTTTTTTCAATAAATAAACCAATATAAATATACTATTGATAACTAATTTGCATACTGTATTCCAATTTCCTTCATTTTTTGCCTAATTTTTTTTTTCCTATTCCAGAACCCTACCAAGGGTAGCATATTGTATTTAGTTGTCACTTATCCTAAGATTTCTCTTTGCTATGACAGTTTCTCAGACTTTCCTTGAGTTTATGATCTTGACAATCTTGTGAAATGGCTGTCAGTTAGCATTTATCTGTGTTATAGTATCATGTGGTTTAGATGTAGTTACCATAAAAATGTCATACTAATTTTGAGATAAAAATGATTGTCTAAACAGCTGTTATTTGAATGAAAGTAGGTCCACCCAGGTATGAGTGCAGTTTCTCTGAGGGTGATGATTTTCGATTGCTAGCTTTGTGGAGCTCAGTAGTTTATGGATATTTTACTAATTGATAGAAAGTTTCCTTAGGTCTTCAGTTAATGTATATCATTAGCTACGCGGTCAGTGGCCAAAATTCATCTCATATAACCAAAGTCAGATCTTGATATTTGGAAAACAACACACAAAATTTTCAGAGAACTGGAAGTAAAAGCAGAAAATATATGGTATTTAAGTAACAGTAGTTTTTTGTTAAACACCTGTGGATAACACCACAATTGTCCTTTATTTTCAGGAGCAATTCTTCTTTATTTTCAGAATGAAATATATATATATTTTTTATTTTGGAAGCAATATATAGTCAAATATAAGTACATTCAGTAATAATAATGTTATGGCTACAATTTATACTATTGATAACTGGAAAATATTCAATATGTTTTGAAAACTGATATATTGTTTTAAATGTGTAGATGATAAGAATGCTCTTTTGGCTGAAGCTTACATTATCTATCTCTTGAACTAGGACATTTTCCTATATTATTTGGGATGATTGCTTTCAAAATATTCATGTGACATTAGGCTTCTTATAACTTCAGCCCCTTTTAAAGGAGTTAACATGAAGAAAACAGGTCCCCTGCTAAAATTTTCCAAATTATTTATATTTAAAAAGAAACAAACAGCACACAGTCATGTGAGTGTAAGAATGGAGGCTTTCTGAGGTCACTGAAATAAATTAAGGCAACATTTTGTGAAAGGGAAAGGTTAATCCCATATAAATGAGAATGAGAGATGGCATAGAAAATGAGCAGCTGACGGCAAAAAGGAGAAACTGCAAAACTGAATGACGGTGAATTGATAGTAGGCATTTCACATGTCAGAAAGGAGGCATAGAAATGGTGAGGCGATTATAGGCCAGCTCAGAAAAGGAGTTTCTCATAAAAGAGGATAATGGCATATGAAATTGGCTAGGGGAATTGAAAAGGAAGAAAGTGGCAATATGGCATCAACAAAACACCAAGTTAAAATGTAAGAAAACAAGAAACGACAAACAGAGGAGCAAACTACCACCTGACTGTGATGAGTTCAGCCAGGGTCCCTCAAGCACTGTATTGCTGTGTTTCCGCTCAACATGATCCATAGGAGGCATGGTGACTTTCCCATGACACAGTCAGTGTCCTTTGGTATCTCTGATTCTTTTTTTTTATTACATAGGCTGTAACTAAAAACTTCTCTCTTCTACGTACAGGGTCTAATTTGTTAAAGATAACCAATGCTAGGTACATAACTGCTCCTCTAAACATATGGTAGAATTTTATATTTACTGCAGTCAAAGAAATGCACTTTTTTTTTTTTAAAGAATGCAGTTTATAAAGTTCTTGAACATAAGAGAGAATTCAGAGATGTTGTTTGCCAATATAGCATCACCTGAATTGTCTTCTTAAGCTTCAAGCTGCTGGAACTTTGGGATTATGGCAGGTGCATCATTAAAAAAAAAAAAAAGGTATTTGATCATGTTGGTGGTTACCATCTAGATGGTTAATAAAACCTTATTTTGGGGACTTCTCTGATGGTCCAAAGGCTAAGACTCAGTGCTCCCCATGCGGGGGGCTTGGGTTTGATCCTTGGTCAGGGAACTAGATCCCACATGCTGCAACTAAAGATCACAGATCCCTTGTGCTGCACAGCCAAATAAAATAAATAAATATTAAAAAATAAAACCTTATTTCCCCATGCTGTGATTATATATGTCTTGTTTCTTAAGCCATCAGTTTCTCCTCTCATTTTGTGTCCTTATCAATTAAGAGTTAGTCAGCAATGTTAATGGGACTCTTGAAAAGGCATAATTGTATTAACCAGCTTCATTTTTTAGCACTTTCTATTTGGGCAACCACTTTCCTATCCCTTATCTCATTTGATCTTTAGCATAATCCAGAGAAGTATGTTTGAGGGAGATTCTTTTTCCTTTGTTTAAGTGTAAACTCAGAAAAAAAGGTTCAGTGACTTCTGCCAAGTTGTACAATTGGTGAGTGGCAGCATTTGGACTGTATCCAGTGTTTCCTGACAGCTAGTTCTGTGTTCTTCCTGCCACACTATGCTTTCATTTTTGAAGTTCTTGCTACTTTGATTCTTAATTTATTATATTTCTTTCCTCTCATCCCTTTTCCCTTTTCCCTATTGCTAAGACAAAAAGCAAAGTCATGGGAGCAAGTTTTCTTTTTAGAGAACATGGGAATCCCTTGTGAGGTGAGGTTGTTTTAAGTTAAAAACTAAATTTATGGCTAGACAGGATGGCTATATTAAACTACTCAGATACATTCATACCCATATTTATGGATGTCTGGTCTCTTGGACTCTCCTTCTTCCTGTCCTTTTTGTGGTGTGTGTATGAAGAAGAGACACACAGAGAGAACAAGAAAGTTTGACTTCTTACTGAAGGTTATTAGGAGATCTTAGGTTCTATCTCTGAGAAGTAGCATAAAAATTATTAAGTATCATACATTAACTACCTAGTATATGTCAAGTGCTGTATCAGGTCTTTATATCTAAAGAACAGTGTGATATCCTAGTTGCAAGGGCCGTATTCACAATAGTTTTATTCTGACCCATAGGTAACTTCTTTGAAAAATAGGTTATACTTCTTTTATTCAGAATTCCTGTATGAAGTACATTTTATGCAACTCAGAAATCAAAGATTTTTCGTTCATTGTATCTACTTGCTTGTTTGTTGTTTGAAACCATTAATACCCAAGAGGCTGGGGCTTGGTAGATCAGTCCCATTTCAGGAAGCCAGAGGATGTTTTCCTTTCCAATTGCAGAGGAAAACATATTATGTAGTTGCTAAAGATATGGAACTTGGTTCCTTCGTTTCTTTTCTTGAGTAATTAATGCCTGGCTCAGTGGCACATACAGGTGACAAAACTCTTTGGAAAGTCAGGCCAGAACAAAGATCCTGAGTATCTGAGAGATCTAGTTATAGCAGAGATTAGCAGTGAAAGGGAGTTAGGAAGGTAGGGAAGACAAATTTTGATTCCATATAACTTTTTATTTATTCGTTTTATTTTTGACTGTGCTGGGTCTTTGTCGGGCTTCCCTGGTGGCTCACTTGATAAAGCGTCTGCTTTCCATGCGGGAGACCTGGGTTCAATCCCTGGGTCAGGAAGCTCCCCTGGAGAAGGATCTTTGTTGCTGTGTGGGCTTTTCTCCAGTTGTGGAGAATGGGGGCTACTCTTTAGTTGTGGCGCAAGGGCTTCTCATTGCAGTGTATTCTCTTGATGTGGAGCACAGGCTCTAGGGTGCACAGGCTCCAGCAGTTGCAGCATGTGGGCTCAATAGTTGTAGCTTGTGTGCTGTAGAGCACAGGCTTAATAGTTGTGGTGTAGGGCTTAGTGGCTCCACGGCAGGTGGGGTCTTTCCAGATTAGAGATCCAACCCCAATCTGCATTGGCAGGTGGATTCTTCACCACTGATCTACCAGGGTGGCCCCCATATAACATTTTAGAGTGTTAGCCTTAAATACTAAAACTAGACAGCCTTAACTAGGAAAGGTATGAAGATAATTTCCCAGTGTAAGAGAGCTGCAGTTCTTTTTGTAGTCACAAGAAGTGTATGCTTAGAATCTAAAAAGTTGAGACAATGTAAAAGTGATGGCCCTACTTTGTATGAGATGTGAACATAAGTGAATAATTAGTTTGCTTTAACTAGAAATACTGCAACTGGTAGTTTGATCGTTTACCTGAATCCCTTGAAGTACTAACTTTTTACATTGTGGCTGCCAGAACTCTCAACATTCCTGCAATTCAGCGGTTGGAATTGACACTGTGACTCAATCTTTTAAATTTCTGCCCTTTTAATATTTAATTATTTTAAACAAAGCAATTTAAATGTAAATTTTATGTATAATATATCTGGTTAAATGAAATGCCACTTACAATCAAAAAAGACCTTCCATGTATGCTTAAAAATTGTGCTAAGGTCTCCTACTAAACATATTTTTCACACAGCATTTTGAATAGCATTATTGGGATGAACTATATAGCCTCCCAATATGGCCATTTTAAAAGGGCTACCATTCCAGTTTGCTGAAAATTAGTCTCAGTATGTCATGCCTGCAAGCTTGTTTAGCCTCCTTCCATATCCTTTCATTGTAAATTGTCTTTATAATCCTGCTTGGCGTTATCCCATTTCTCAATTCTTTCTTTCATATAATAAGTATGCATTTTCAGCTATGGATTCATTTAAGCCCAGCTTAAATGAAAGAATAATCAAATTAATATATTTACTTTGCATTTAAGTTTGTTCTTAGGCCAGGGAAATACTTTCCAGCCACTAGGATAGAATTCCTATGTTTTCCAGTGTGTTCCAGGTGAATATCCATTTTGTTAAAGGCTGTACCAACTGGGAGAGTGATGAAGATGTAGAAGGACATCCTTCAGAGTAGGACACTGGGCTCCTCACACCTCATCCCCCCCACCATACATCAAAACCACAACTCGCACTGAAATTGACCTGGAAACTAGCAGAATAGCTCTTCTACAAGTAAAGAAAAATCCACTCAAAGTTTTGTAGGAAGAGAAGAGAAGCTATCTGGTTGGAACCTGCACCTCTACTCTGCTGCAGAAGAGGATGGGAATATTAGCAGCTTCAGGATCCTCCCTGGGGGAGTGAAGGCTTTGAGCCCCTTATCAGGCACCCCAGCAGCAGGATTTGACACTAGAATGATGAGGCCCCTTACCTGGTTTGAAGACCAGTGAGATTTAGAGGGCTGTAAGAAACCGACACTCCTCTCTCACATGCACAAACTTGTTTAGGCCCAGTCACAGTGCAAAGCTAGCAGACTGAAAACTGCCTGGGTCTCAGGCCAGCTTGCCAGCACTGTCTCAGCATGTCCCGCAGCCCGCACCCAGCTGCCGTTTCAGCCCTCTGGCTCCAGTGCGGCTCCCCACTGAGCCAGAATCTGCCATTGCCAACTTGAAAGTACACACTTGGAGGGAACAGATATAGCTCAGACCCTGGCCCTGCCTCTGACCTGGGCAGTGGCAGCCATTGCCCGCCTGTGCTTTTGTGTACACACTGTGGAGGGAGCTAGGCTAGATCCAAGGTGAGACCTTCACCACCAGAGCATGCATCCCTGAGCATGCTTGGAAGTTAGAGAAATTTGCCTAACAGAGACCTCCATCTCTGAGTGAAGTCCCTGTGCACATTTGAGAGGTGACAGGGCCAGCTCAAACATGTAGCCCCGATCCCTTTGGCCCTAACCTGGCCTACAGCCTAGCCATGCACACTGGATAAAAGTGGAACCTGCACAGAAGTGCAACCCTAAGCCTTCAGGCCCTGGCCAGGTAACCAAGGAGGAGACTTGCATCACATCAGAGAGAAACCCAACTCTCCCAGAGGGAACCACAGAAGACCACAGATTTGCCAAATCAACCTTGAGGGAAAAAAGAAGAAACCTGGAGAGAGAACCTTCTAAGATTTCATGTTGATGTTGTTTAGTTACTAAGTTGTGTCCAACTCTTTTGTGACCACATGGACTATAGCCCACCAGGCTCTTCTGTCCATGGAATTTCCCAGGCAAGAATACTGGAGTGGGTTGCCGTTTCCTTCTCCAAGGGAACTTCTGGATTCAAGTATGAAACCCGCATTTCCTGAATTAGTAGGTGGGTTCTTTACCACCGAGCTATCAAGTAAGCCCTCCAAGATTTCACACTATGGTAATTAAACATCGTGGGACCTGCACTAAAATAGACACATATATCAATGGAACAAACGAGAGCCTAGAAGTAAACCAGTGCACCTATGGCCAATTGATCTATGACAAAGAGGCAAGAATATACAATTTGGAAAGGGCAGTCTTTTAAAAAACTGGATAGCTGCATGGAAATAAATGAGGTTAGAACATTCATTCATACCATGCTGCTACTGCTAAGTCGCTTCAGTCGTGTCCGACTCTGTGCGACCCCATAGATGGCAGCCCACGAGGCTCCCTCGTCCCTGGGATTCTCCAGGCAAGAACACTGGAGTGGGTTGCCATACAAGACTAAAGTGAAAATGGTTTAAAGACCTAAATTCAAAACAAAACATAAAACTCCTAGAAGACAACAATAAAGGCAGAACGCGGTTTGACATAAATCATAGCAATATATTTTTGGTGTCTCCCAAGGTAATTAAATTGGAGAAGGCAATGGCAACCCACTCCAGTGCTCTTTTCTGGAGAATCCCAGAGATGGTGGAGCCTGGTGGGCTGCCATCTATCAGGTCACACAGAGTCAGACATGACTGAAGCGACTTGGCAGCAGTAGCAGCAAGATAAATAAAGCCAAAAAGCCAAAGGAGACGTAAATAAAGTTAAAGCTTTTGCACAGCAAAGGAAGCCATCAACAAAATGAAAAGAAAACCTGCAGAATGGGAGAAAGTATTTTCAATGATATTATCAACAAAGGATTAATATCCGAAATATATAAATAGCTCATATAACTTAACATCAAGTGAATAATTAACCCAATCAAGAAATACACACCAGATCTGAATAGATATTTTTTGAAGGAATACGTAGAAGTAACTAAAAGGCAAATGAAAAAATGTTCAGTGTTTCTAATATTAGAGAAATGAGAACAATAATGAGATATCACCTCACACCTGTCAGAATGGCTATCATTACAATGTCTACAAATAACAAGTGTTCAAGAGGATGTGAAAGAAAAGGGAACCTTGTACATTGTTGGCAGGAGTGTAAATTAGTGCTGCCACTATGGAAAATATGAAGGTTCCTCAAAAAGCTAAAATTACCACATAGTCTACCAATTCCATTCCTTCCATATATATCTGGAAAGAACAAAAACATTAAAACACAAAGTCAACAAGAAACATGCACCCCAATGTCCATAGCAGCACTATCTGCAATAGCCAGGACATGGAAACAACCCATGNAAATAACAAGTGTTCAAGAGGATGTGAAAGAAAAGGGAACCTTGTACATTGTTGGCAGGAGTGTAAATTAGTGCTGCCACTATGGAAAATATGAAGGTTCCTCAAAAAGCTAAAATTACCACATAGTCTACCAATTCCATTCCTTCCATATATATCTGGAAAGAACAAAAACATTAAAACACAAAGTCAACAAGAAACATGCACCCCAATGTCCATAGCAGCACTATCTGCAATAGCCAGGACATGGAAACAACCCATGTGCTCATCAATAAATGAATGGTTAAAGAAGGTGTGGAACATTAATCATAAAAAAAGAATGGAATTCTGCCATTTGCAGCAGTGTGGATGGACCTAGAGAATATTATGTTTAGTGAAATAATTTAGGCAGAGAAAGACAAATAGTCTATATTCTCACTTAAATGTGGAATCAACAAAATTAAATGAATGAGTATAACAAAATGGGAACAGATACAGAGATACAGAGAAGAAAGTAGTGGTTACCAGTAGGGAGAGGAATGTGGAGGGGTAAGATACAGGGAAGGTATTAAGGGTTACAACCTACTGGGTATAAAATAATATAGAAGGAAATAATGTATAATATGGCAAATATAGCCAATATTCTATAATAACATTTAATGGAGTATAATATAAAAACATCAAATTGCTATGCTGTACATCTGACTCCTATATAACATTGAAAATCAGCTATACTTCAACTTAAAGGAAATAACAACGCATCTGTCTAAATATGTAATTAAAATCTTCTTAAATATTTACCCTTAATATACATCTGTTTGAGAGGCATCTACCATACACTAAATAAGCATGTATGGTGATAAACAATCAGGGAAGTTCCAACCTACTGTGCAACACAGTATTATGGAACAATCTAAATGGGAAAATAATTTGAAAAAGACTAGATACATGTATATGTATCACTGAATCACTTTGGTGTATATCTGAAACTATCATAACATTGTTAATCAATCAAGCTCTAATATATAATAAAAAATTAAAATCAAATGGACATGCTGAAGTCTTAGTCTATATGTTGGTAATAATTCAGTTCAGACATTGCAAATTCTAAGAAGGTTATGACAGTTTTATAGTTTTTCCTTTTTTATTCTTAATAATATGTTTGCAGAAATTTTTAAACAATAAAAGCATTATTTTAAACAGGAAACATCAAGAACAACCATGTTAGAATTTAACATATCAATAAAGAAAATGACAAATAATAATAATGTATATGTCCTTTGGTCCATTTTTACTAGATACATAATTTGCCATCATCTGATCAAATTTCTGTTCAGTATACTAAGTTACTTGAAAAGCAGATTAATATATTAATCTTACTAAAGGAAATAATGCATTAATTATATCTACTTTTGCTCTTTCAATCAAAATAAAGACTACATGCATAGTAAATTATATGGAAGAAAAAGGCTGGTGAATAAAATACCAAAACCTTGTTGCTTAGATTGTCATATATTTAAAAAGCAACAAAATTATAAAAATAAACCACTTCTTTCTTTAAACATAAAATGCAAGAGCTAAAAAATCAGCTGTTTCCTCCTTTTGATGCTAAAACATTAAGCAAAATTTCCACTTTCCTTTCTATAAACATTTGGTTCAGAAACCAAAAGCAATGTGTCATTTAGAAATGTACAGGTTGACATTATAGTAATATTACACAAAGTAAATTAACTGTCATTCCTAACTTAGCAAATTGTGTTGTTANCATTAAGCAAAATTTCCACTTTCCTTTCTATAAACATTTGGTTCAGAAACCAAAAGCAATGTGTCATTTAGAAATGTACAGGTTGACATTATAGTAATATTACACAAAGTAAATTAACTGTCATTCCTAACTTAGCAAATTGTGTTGTTATTGTTTTTCAGTGGTGTGTGATTCTTTGCGACCCCATGGACTGCAGCACACCAGGCTTCCCTGACCTCCACTATCTCCTGAAATTTGCTCAAACTCATGTCCATTGAATTGGTGATGCCATCCAACCATCTTATCTTCTGTCACCCTCTTCTCCTCCTGTCCTCAATTTTTTGCCAGCATCAGGGCCTTTTCCAATGAGGCGGATCTTCGCATCAGGTGGCCAAAGTATGGGGGGTTTCAGCTTCATCATCAGCCATTCCAATGAATATTCAGGGTTGATGTCCTTTAGGATTGACTGGTTTGATCTCCTTGCAGTCCAAGGGACTCTCAAGAGTCTTCTTCAGCACCACAATTTGAAAGCACAATTTTTCAGCCCTCAGCCTTCTTTATGGTTCAACTCACCTCCATAACACGACTACTGGGAAAACCNACATAGAAGTCCCGCGAGGAGCAATACCAGAAACCATATAGTTATGGAGGGGAGAGTAAGTCTTCTTCAGTGGTGTTACTTATGCCCAAAATAATGTGACAAATACTTGATAAGGGACTTTATGGCGTTTCTCCATTTATAGGTTGCAGTATATAGGCTAGATAATTCTTTGGTTTATATCATATAATGTTATAGAAAGGGCTAGTGAGCTTTTTAGTTTTGCATTCTATCACAGCCATCCTGTTTGAAAAGTTAATACATCTTTGAAGGCTTTAGTATAATAATAATAAAAAAAATGAGGTCTGTTGGCTATTTTTCTATAATACTTTCACCCAAGGATGAAGGGTATGTGTTTGTACTTGGGTCATAGATTCTGCATGTTCTTGGCATTGGAAGAAATAGGTGTGTCTTGCTGATGGGAAATGTGATGTGAAGGTCACTTATTTCCAGATACTGTGTTTCCCTGGTGGCTCAGACGGTAAAGAGTCTTCCTGCAGTGCGGGATACCCAGGTTTGATACCACGGCAACCCACGCCAGTATTCTTGCCTGGGGAATCCCCATGGACAGAAGAGCGTGGCGGGCTACAGTCCATGGGGTCACAAAGAGTCAGACACTGCTGAGCAACTAAATGCAGTTACACCTAGCATCCTGCTATATTCTAGAATATACGTTTTCTTCTGCTATATTCCTGAGGTTTTTAACTTGGCAGTCAAAAGCACCTCCCATTTTATTGGGTTCTGTGTGCAGTCACTGATATCTTTGACCAAGTTTTGTTTTGTTTCTGTATTAGGGCGCAGAAGAGCTTGTTTGCTTGTAGAGTATAACTCTTCTGAGCACAGTCAACCCATCTGCCTGGCAATCTCTTTCATAGCTCTGTCCTTATTGGTGCCCAACTCTCACAATTGTACCATGAATATGAGTTTAAGCATAAAAATCTATTGTTCATTCAGACTTACTATGTGTTTTTTGAGCCTCTAGTATGCCAGACAGCTAGGCACTGACAGACAATGACACATGATTGGATATATTTTCTCACTTTTTAAGCTGTTAGTGTTACCATAACACATTTTCTTTTTTCCAGAGTTCCATAGTGTATGCACCCATTAGGGCTTTTTTGGTTTTAGGTTTTGTGAAAGAAAATATGAACCTTGGTTAAAAAAAAGAAAAGAAAAAAAGCAAGTNATAACACATTTTCTTTTTTCCAGAGTTCCATAGTGTATGCACCCATTAGGGCTTTTTTGGTTTTAGGTTTTGTGAAAGAAAATATGAACCTTGGTTAAAAAAAAGAAAAGAAAAAAAGCAAGTGCATGCACCCTTTTGCCCCAGAGGGATGGGACAGTTTGCAGAGGTAACATCCTCAGGGACAGAGCTCTTGAGAAATTGTATTTTTGGAGTCGGACATGACTGAAGCGACTTAGCAGCAGCAGCAGCAGCAGCAGCTCTCTCCTTCGAAAAAGCCCTTAAAAGAACTAAGCCACTAAAACCATAATACTCCTGGACCAGTGGTTATCTAGCTCTTTTATAAAAAATAAATTTAGTTGTTGAACTGCCTGCCATAGAGGTTTACCTCTCACTGTCTGATCAAATCTGTAGTGGGTGGAATATTGTGTCCCTTAAAAAGATACTTCTGAGTCCTTAGCTCCTGTACCTCTGAAGTGACTTGATTTGAAGATAAGATCTCTGTGGCTGTAATAAAGGAGTTTGGAATGAGATCATCCTGAATTTAGGGTGAACCTTAAGTCTAATGACTGGTGTTCTTAGAAGAGAGAAAATTTGAGATATGGAGGAAAAGGCCATGTGAAGGTGGAGGTTGGGAGTAACCTGATGCAGCTACATGCCGAGGACCACAAAGGATTATTGGCAGCAACCAGAAGCTAGGAGAGAGGCAAGGAAGAGATACTTTCAGCGCCTCTGGAAGGAACCAATGCTGCTCACACCTTGATTTATGAATTATGAGAGAATACATTTTTGTCATTTTAAAACCATCAATTTGTGGTAATATGTTATGCCAGCCCTAGGAAACGAATACAAACTCCCATTCTTTATTCTATGCAAACGTTCCCCTGGGATGTATTGGCTATAAATAGAGATGGTTTATTGCCCTTGGTCAATTGATCCTTATTATTTTTCTTCAGTGCTGAAGAAATCTGATGACAATTTCTTATACTCTAAAGTCTACTGGCAACCTGATCATTATACAATTTTGATGGGATACAAATGTCTTGCAGCAATGATTTCTGTGTTCTCATAGCTGCTTTTTCTTAAATCTTAGAAACCCAGAGCACCATACATTCTAAGTATATCACCCACCTCAACTGTCATGTGTTTTCAGGTATTTTACTTGTAGTTTTACCAGGAACTCTTTTTTTAAAAAAAAAATATATTCTTCCCGACTTTAGATATTGATGAAATCCTTCCTTGTAGCTGACTCACTAGTCTTTGAATTGGTAAGTCAAGATCTAAATCTTCTTTCTCATAAAACCTATGATTTTGTTGTTGCTGTAAGAAGTTGCTTCTCTCTGGGTCCTTGGATGACCTATCCTTTTCCACAGCTCAGATTAGAGAGAGAAAAACTGTTTATGAGTGCATGTTTTCTCTTTGTCGTGGCCTATCTTATTTATGTTTCCTGGAGAAGTCTGGCTTCATTCTCAACAGGTCTCAGATGTCTGTCTTTTTTTCTCAGCTTAGCTTGGTATGCTCTCAGTTCAACAGAGCACAAGAATCATGCCTAGGGGATGAACATTTGGGTCCAGATTTCTGTTCACATTGCAGAGATGCGGTATGAAGTGAAAGGTTTCCTCCTACTATTCTTCCCTCTGTTCCCTTATATCCCTGACCTGACCTTCAGTTCTGAGAATGGAGGCACATGTGGTTATGGATAATTGTCAGCTTGTACTTTCCCAGCCTCTTCCATCTAAGTCAAGTCTTATCCTGTCATGCTGCTCTTTTAATGGGCTTGGCCTCCTATCCTCCGCACCTCCAGCATCCAGAGCCTCTTGGGCAGGTCTTATATTGAGCATCTTCACACACAGTGGCAGGAATGCATGAAACCCCTTCTCTGACATTACTGTAGAGGAATTGTGTTAGGGGATTTGGAAAGAGAAGTTTATACCCAACAAGCCAAAGCCCATTAGCAAGAGTGATGTAACAGGTTTAAATAATTTTTTCAATCTGTGATTTGAGACTTAAATAGTAAAAGGTATATTTGACTTCCCTGGTGGCTCAGACAGTAAAGAATCCACCTGCAATGCAGGAGACCTTTGTTGGATCCCTGGATTGGGAAGATCCCCTGGAGAAGAGAATGGCACCCACTCCAGTATTCCTGCCTGGGAAATTCCAAGGACAGAGGAGCCTGGCAGGCTATAGTCAGTGGGGTTGCAAAGAGTCGGACACGACTGAGTGACTAGCACTTTGGTCTTCCCAGGTGGCACTAGTGGTAAAGAACCTGCCTGCCAATGCAGGAGACATAAGGTACTCAGGTTCGATCCCTGGGTTGGGAAGATCCCCTGGAGAAGGAAATGGCAACCCACTCCAGTATTTCTGCCTAGAGAATCCCATGGACAGAGAAGCCTGGTGGGTTGCAGTCCATAGGGTTGCAAAGAGTTGGACATAACTGAAGTGACTTACCATGCACACATATTTTGATCAGAATCTGAAAGACCCTAAAAACCAGGCAGAGGCATTTAGAAATAATATGACAGAATAAATATATCTCTTGCCACTATATATCCTGCTCAGTTCTTTCCAATAATATTAGAAGTAAGCACACATAAGGGAGCATTATGTTACAGAAGAGAGAGAGAGAGCTGCTTCTTCCTTCTGCCCTAAACCCTTCACTAGCAATTGTTATCTTGCACTTCTGTGTCCTTTCCATCTATAGCCTGAGCCACCATTGGACATATTTATTTACTTAAAAAAAATCTCACTCCCCTAATTAAGATGGAAGTCTGCATTACAATCAGTATTTTTGTCTATTTTGTTCATTCTGCTGTCCTTAGAGTCTAGAATGGTACTGGGTAATAGTAGATGTCTAATACATACTTGGTTTTGAATAAATTGACTATACTGTTCATAGAAACCAAGAAGGGAATTGCTTTAGAATATTGTGCCATCACAAAATGGAATAATCTGAAGGTATTCACAACAATGATGGTGGATAGAGGTGGTTGAAGTAATTCTGTCCTGTTATGAGCCAAACAGAAGCTGGTCCATACAGTACCGGGATTGTTGTTGTTCGGTCGCTAAGTTGTTCCCAACTCTTTTATGATGCCCTGGACTGTAGCCTGCCAAGTTCCTCTGTCCATGGGATTTCCTAGGCCAGAATACTGGAGTGGGTTGCCATTTCCTTCTTCAGGGGATCTATCCAACCCAGGTATTGAACTCACATCCACTAAGCCACCAAGGAAGCCCCTTAGTAACAGAAATACATGGAGAGAAAAAGGAGAATACAGAACCCATGGTGTGATATCCCACCCAAGTTTTCTGCAGAATTATTCCTACTTTAAGTGTCCTTTCTGCCCCGAGAGATACAAGAAAAGGTGGGCAGAATTAGCTCAGATTGGTTTCCACAACTGCCTATGGGCAGTAAGTATCCTGGGCAAGGTGTTCTTTGGTGGGTCTTTTCAGGACTATGAGAATCTAATGCTGTGCTTTCGCCATCTCCACCTTGCAAGCAATGCATGCCTCCCTGAAGTAAAAGAGATTCTAAGAGCAGTTCTGACTGAGACAGATAAAGTTGAAGCACAGTCAGAAGACTGGGCATTAGTGTTTGTACAGCTGATACTTGGGGGGCAGTAGTTCAGAGACAGGCCTCCTTCTTCTCTTGTTAGCTGATGGGAGGTGTTCAACCATGAAGCTGGACCATTGTGAACAGGCTAAAGGTAATGGCTGGGGACTGTACCAGAAGGCCAATGAGAAATAAATTGGTCCATTTCCAGCTGTGAGCCATGATGCTGTTGAATTTCCTTGTTCCCATTTCAAACTCTTACTTTGGAGCTGATGTTCCTGAGAAACGATTTTCCTGGAATTGCAATTATCTACCTTTACTTCTCAGGAGCAAATTCTCTCCTTTTGAAAGACTCTTTTCCACATAACTCCTAAGCTGCTGATAATTATTATTAATGGGATCTCGATCACTCTCCCTGGCTGACCTACAGAGCAAAAGAATAAAAGTCTTGAGGAAGTGGAATTAATAAGTCCATTGCAATGGATCATAGAGATAAGCCAGTAATTGCAAGGTCAGATGGGCACACACAGATAGATTGTTAGCTGGTTATCCTATAATGAAAGAGCAGACCTTTTACATAAGTTTATGAATAATGTTTCTCATAAAGACAGGAGATTGATTATCCCAGAAAAGCTTCTCCCTGAACCTGAGACCATCAGCAATCACAATAATGAAATATTAATAGCAAATTTGAGAATCTATCAGGAGTAAATTTCATAGCCCTCTCTAATGAGCTTCTTGTTTCTAATTTTGGAGGGGAGCTAAATGACATATTACTGAAGGCAGTAACAAAAAGAATGTGTTTTGTACTGGGGGCCAAATCAAGATTTCATCATGAAGAATAGATGTGAAGAGGTGGAGGGTGCAAGAGAACAATAGGAAGTTCAGATGATTCTCCTATTATCATGTTTACTGTTATTTCCCTGTGTAATTTTATTTATTTCCCATATAGAAATGATTGCATTAGTTAATCTAATTTTAGGGAAAAATCGTCTTTGGATGTCTTTTTTTCTTTTCCTGTAAGCAAGTGTATAATTACACCTTTATATTATAAGAGCTTGAAAAATCATGTTGTTTGGTTCCCTAGCAACCATAGGAACTGTGGATATTTCAGCAGTGATCAAAACTAGAATCCTTAACATAGAAGTACATTAAGATGCTTATGAGTAAAAATAGTGCATATAGTAATTTTGAAAGATGACCAGCAAAAAATGATCCCATCGATAGGTCTTTATTTTTCTGATGGATGGAAGACTAAGTGGGTAGCACCCAGCACAAATCCAATTTTCAGCTACTATATTTAGTATCCACATTCAGCTTTTCTTCTTTGTGGTTTTAATTATTCACATTGAGATCTCTGAACATACCCATACTTCATAATTACTTTTTTTTAGGTATAAAAACTGATGGCATGTTACTCTAACACAAATCAGAAGAATAGATTTTAGGAGTGGTGTATATGTAGCTGCCTTTAAATGTGTTGATACTCAAGATATTTCATCCTTTCCCCTCTACAGTAAGCCTAAGCTCACATTAGATGCTCTGTTTCTCAGTCCCATTTGTGATCAAACACAGTCATCATGAGGCAGCTAGGGTAATTCCCTGGTGGTCCGGTGGTTAGGACTCTGCGCTGTCACTGCTAAGGGCCCAGATTCAATCCCTGAAGGGGGAACAAAGATCCTGCCAGGTGTGTGGCGCAGCAGCATCCCTCCCATGCCACCCCTCCAGATAAAAGGGAGTTGGGAATGTTTTAAAATTAGATTGTGTTGATGGTTGCAAAACTCTGTGTGAATATACTAGAAACCACTGAACTGTATAGTTTTAAAGGGAAAATAACTATATCTTGATAATGCTGTTATCTTTTTTGTTTGTTTCTGTAGAGCAGTTGGGTCCCACAGCCCATGTACCCTTGTTCCTCTCCCTCTTGCTCAGCATGGCCTCCAGAAGTACCAGCATCTTCTGACTGGCCTCAGAGGCACTCTCAGACCCCACATGAAACCTAAGATTGCCACAAAGGGATATAATACATTCACTGATAAACAGTGTACAACTTCTCTCAAAGTTAAGCCTCACTGGAAGAAGTCTCATAGGCATGGGTGGTAAGATGAGTATGAGTTTTAGATGCAATGGTCAGATCTTGATGTCCAGCACTGGTTGTAGAATTGACATGAAAACTGAATATAGGCTGCCCAGGATCTTCTGGAAGTCTGTTTACACAAAGTCAAGAAACAGACTGCTGATGATAGCACATTAGCAAGTCTTCCTGTAGAGAGATTGCACAAAGTGGTTCTTCCAAAAAAATCAAAGTCATTGTGCAAGGAGCAGTATATCTGGTCATTAGGTTCCTTACAGCCAATGCCAGACAGTGGATTGAGGAAAATGAATAGCATCTCTCATGGCATAATTTAATTACATCATATAGGGGTACTGTGGTGTGCATGCTAAATCGCTCAGTTGTGTCCGACTCTTTGTGATCCATGGACCATAGTCCACCAAGCTCCTCTGTCCGTGGAATTTTCCAGGCAAGAATACTAGAGTGGGTTGCCATTTCCTTCTCTGGGTAATCTTCCCACCTCAGGGATAGAACCCACGTCTCTTGCATCTCCTACATTGGCAGGCAAATTCTTTACCACTGTGCGCCACCTGGTACACTATATAGGTACACTATAAATTCCCAAATAAGGTAGATGTTCAGTGTAAGATCAGGATTATAATTTGTGACTATAAAACTGAGTAAGACTGTTTTATGCAGTGATTAAATTCAGAAATTGGTGGACTCCTGGTTTTTGTCCTATACATTATAGTTCCCATATTTATAAGTGTTCTTTCATGTTTACACCCAACAGACTCACTACTATTACTTTATTTTTTATTTTATTTTATTTTTTTAATTTTTACTTTATTCTTCTTTACAATACTGTATTGGTTTTGCCATACATCGACATGAATCCACTATAGGTGTATACGAGCTCCCAGTCCTGAATCCCCCTCCCACCTCCCAACTCACATCATCTCTCTGGATCATCCCTGTGCACCATCCCCAAGCATCCTGCATCCTGCATCGAACATAGACCGGCGTCTCATTTCTTACATGGTAGTATACATGATTCAATGCCATTCTCCCAAATCATCACATCCTCTCCCTCTCCCTCAGAGGCCAAAAGTCTGTTCTATATGTCTGTGTCTCTTTTGTTGTCTCACATGCAGGGTCATCATTACTATCTTTCTAAATTCCATATATATGTGTCAGTATACTGTATTGGCGTTTTTCTTTCTGGCTTACTTTACTCTGTATAATAGACTCCAGTTTCATCCACCTCATTAGAACTGATTCAAATGTATTCTTTTTAATGGCTGAGTAATACTCCATTGTGTATATGTACCACTGCTTTCTTATCCATTCATCTGCTGATGGACATCTAGGTTGTTTCCGTGTCCTGGCTATTATAAACAGTGCTGCAATGAACATTGGGGTACATGTGTCTCTTTCAATTCTGGTTTCCTCGGTGTGTATGCCCAGCAGTGGGATTGCTGGGTCATAAGGCAGTTCTATTTGCAATTTTTTAAGGGATCTCCACACTGTTTTCCATAGTGGCTGTACTAGTTTGCATTCCCACCAACACTTTTCTCCACATCCTCTCCAGCATTTATTGCTTATAGGCTTTTGGATCACAGCCATTCTGACTGGTGTGAAATGGTATCTCATTGTGGTCTTGATTTGCATTTCTCTGATGATAAGTGATGTTGAGCATCTTTTCATGTGTTTGTTAGCCATCCGTATCTCTTCTTTATTACTTTAAAAATATCCTTTTTAAAAAGTCCCTTTCTTTGACTGGATTAACTCTAATTGCCAATGTAATTATCTGAATGAGGTTAACTGAATGAAATTAACCAAATCTCACAGTTACCAACTCATGGTTATTCAGTGGAATATTTTGTAAATGCCTAATTAGGGAAGCATGGGATGGTACATCCTTTGGAGAATTCAGAGATGATCAAGACAGGATTCCTGCCATAAAAGCAAAGTTTCTAGATGATTTTAACATAAAGCAGAAGCAAATAAATACAAAGTAAAGTAGGTAAACCGTAACTTGGGGTTTCAAAGAATCAGAGATAGTTGATGCTAAAGCTGAAGCTCCAGTACTTTGCTTACTTAATGTGAAGAACCGACTCATTGGAAAAACCCTGATGCTAGGAAAGATTGAGGGCAGGAGGAGAAGGGGTCAACAGAGGATGAGATGGTTGCAAGGCATCATCGACTCAATGGACTTTAGTTTGAGCATACTCCAGAATATAGTGAAGGACAGGGAAGCCTGGCCTGCTGCAGTCCATGGGATTGCAAAGAGTAGGACATGACTGAGGGACTGAACAACANCCCCTGGAGCTCCTGGCTCCCTCCTCCCCTCCCCATTCCAAGACCAGGAATTTCTCAGCCACCTCACTTTTCTTCTGAGTTCAAGCGTATTCAGGGGTCCCTTATTGTGAAGAGAGTACATCACTTGACCCTAGCCCCACTCCCTGACAGTTAACCTTGTAGGATCATCCCCGAGGCTCAGTCCCCTTCCACCTGGACCCTCACCGTTGCCAGTTCAGTTCGCTGGAGCTGCATCTCCAGTCACCCTGACCTCCAACCTCCCTCCCGTTGCCATTTCTTGCTGTCAACACTTGACCGCTCCTGTTGACCCTCAAATGAGATAGACATGGAGTCAGATTCTCGTCTCCCCTCCTCACCGCCATCTACCTCCCTTTCCCCTTTGACTCCATAGTGGGTTTGTTTTGTGAGGCCACTGAGGCCCCGACAGAGAAGGTGATCTTTGCAGGGTCCACTCCGTCCTGAGGGCACCTGACCTGGGGGTGTGCCCCTTGGAGGGCCCCTGCCCCACCGTGAGGGCAGAGCCCCCGACACGGGCACCACGTCCCCATTCCCTCCTAACACCCGTCCATACAGAACACACTCAAAGCCAAGAAGGGGAAGCAGAATGCGAGGATCCTGACAGGTCAAGGCGGTCGGAGCACTGCGTGTCCACGGTGCCTCCAAGCAGCTCCGCCCTGTGGGCCCAGCCCGCAGCAGCTCATTCCCGCCCCCGCCCCACCCCGCCCCT
>SJYV01015781.1:105900-129192 GCA_006410875.1 Neotragus pygmaeus | reverse complement strand
CCACAGTCAGCTCCTGGTCTTGTTTTTGCTGACTGTATAGAGCTTCTCCATCTTTGGCTGCAAAGAATATAATCTCTTTTTGGTGTTGACCATCTGGTGATGTCCATGTGTAGAGTCTTCTCTTGTGTTGTTGGAAGAGGGTGTTTGCTATGACCAGTGCATTTTCTTGGCAAAACTCTCTTAGCCTTTGCCCTGCTTCATTCCCTATTTCAAAGCTAAATTTGCCTGTTACTCTAGGTGTTTCTTGACTTCCTACTTTTGTATTCCAGTCCCCTATAATGAAAAGGACGTCTTTTTTGGGTGTTAGCTCTAAATGACTTAGCACATAGAATTAATTCAACACATGTTTACTGAATAGTTAGTACATGCCAAGTGCTAAATATACAATGGTGAATGAAACAGGCAGAAACCCTGCCCACAAGGAGCTTACAGTCAAGTGGGAGAGTCAGATAATAAATAGGTAAGTTCAGTTCATTCACTCAGTCGTGTCCGACTGNTTACTGAATAGTTAGTACATGCCAAGTGCTAAATATACAATGGTGAATGAAACAGGCAGAAACCCTGCCCACAAGGAGCTTACAGTCAAGTGGGAGAGTCAGATAATAAATAGGTAAGTTCAGTTCATTCACTCAGTCGTGTCCGACTGTTTGTGACCCCATGAATTGCAGCACGCCAGGCCTCCCTATTCATCACCATCTCTCAGAGTTCACTCAGACTCATGTCCCATTGAGTCCGTGATGCCATCCAGCCATCTCATCCTCGGTCTTCACCTTCTCCTCCTGCCCCCAATCCCTCCCAGCATCAGAGTCTTTTCCAATGAGTCAACTCTTCGCATGAGGTGGGCAAAGTACTGGAAATAGGTAAATCAATATATAAATAAGTATAGTTTGTATTTGTTCTGGTCCTGATTCCCTTTTTATATTTATTATTAATTTTCTAATGTATTCTTAGTGTAAATACCTTTGTGGATTTAGGTAGAGCATAAATAATTGCAGTTGTAAATGACATATTAAAATGTTGAATTGGGAAAACATGTGTTAAGTGAATTTTCAAGTGTATAGACTCAATTTGAGGGGATTTTGGTTTTCTAGAACTAGCATGGTACTGTCTCTTATACACATCNGTCTTGTAGAACTTACTGCTTATTAGGGGGAAGAATCCAGAGAAGTACACAACCAGCAAGTAGAGTATGGTAGGTGTTCAGCTGAACTATAGGCAAAAATCTACAATAGTGGCATAGAGCAAGAAAGTCTTCCTGGGTGGATCAGGTAAATTTTATGAACATTTGACATGGACCTTGGAAAATGATTATCATTTTGGGAACCATAGCATGTGGGAAAGGGCATTATGACTAGAGGGAATGGTAAGAACAAAGAAAGGGATATAAAAATTTAAACACTGTTGGGTAGTCCAGTGATTTTAGAATAGAGACTGATAGAAGGATGCCATGGGATATAAAAGATATGGATTTATTAATAATAATGCTTTCTTTTTTAAAGACTATTTTTTTGGCTGTGCTGGGTCTTTGTTGCTGCATGGGCTTTCTCTAGTTGAATCAAGTGGAGATATGGGCTTCTTATTAAAGTGGCTTCTCTTATTGCTGAGCATATGCTCTAGGGCATGCAGCCTTTTGTAGCTGTGGTGCATGGGCTCAGTAGCTGTGGTGCAAAGGCTTAGTTGCCCCATGGCATATGGAATCTTGCCAGACCAGGGATCGAACCTATGCTCCCTGCACTGGCAGGCAGATTCTTAACTGCTAGACCACCAGGGAAGTCCAGGATGCAGATTTTGATGGATCAGAGTCATGAAGCACCTTGAATGTGGTGCTAGGGAGTTTGGATTTAGAGAAGAAATAATGAACACTCTAAATAAAGAAACAAATAATGGCCATTTAAGAAATATGGAGCCTCCTTATAGATATCATGTCAGTTTAATCTATTATTAGTTCTTTGTTGGTCTGGTCCTTTGGTGTTAGCTCAGTGGGAGAATAAAATATTAAAGCCACAAAAATAGAGATTTGAATCTTAAATTTGGGGCAACTAAGTACTTGGCAGTGGTGATGAAATAGGGGCCCCAGATTTAGATTACAAGGTATTTGGAAATACACACTGTATGTTTGGATGACTTTAACTTGCAGCCTTAGAGATTTAAAGGTAATATGCATGTCTATAAAAGATCCAGGAAGGGTTGTAAGAAGCTATGATGAAAGTAGAAATGTACAACCCAGAGAAATAAAGAAGAGAAGACTGTACATTATGTTGGAATGCCTGGTATCTGTTGGGAGCTCCTGATAAAATTTTGTGTGAAGATCTTTCGCCAACATATCCTTGTGAGGGCTCTAAACAAGTTTTGTCTTGTTTTTACCAGGACCGAGTGAGCCTGATCTTGGCAGTCCTATATCTGAAGATAGTATGAATCTTGTACAGCTGCCCATAGTATGTGATGGGGGAGGCCCTGAAAGGCTTTTCTAACAAAAGCTATCATCCTTTACATATATCCTGGTCAAGAGACTAGTCAGCTAGTCAAGTGCTCCATTTTAGTGGCAGTTCCCAGTGTGGGTGACTTATGTGTTTGTCACAGTAGTTTTCACATCTTTGTGAACATTGCGTCCCTTCTGAACAAAACTACTCCTCACATCAATATGTCAAATGGACAAAAGTGATACTTTTCAGTTGAAGCAGGAGGGCACTCAACCCACCTACTCCTATAAAGCACTCTGTGAAATCAGAGTTCTGAGGAAAACAGATGACTTCCGGATGCCTGATAAAGCACTCTGGGAAGGAACGTGATGTTGAGTGAGAGAAAATGTTTTGGACTGTTGATCCAGTAGGATAGGACCAGCCATGATGGGATAGTCGGCGTGAACCCAGAGAAAACAGAGGCAAAAGAGAGCTACCAAGACCTGCCAGAATGGATAGGAGAGGAATTGACAGTTGTTGAGCATCTGTCACTAGTGCTAAAGAAGTCAGGGCCCAAGATGTGGCCTGAAATTACACTTTCTCCACATTTCAAAAGTTTCTACTTTGTTATGTTCACTGTTCATCCTATTCCCTGCCTGCCCCTCATTGCCCAATCAATTAAAATTTTTTCTACTTACTTCATTTCTTGCCTTTTTACTCCACACCTGGAAATATCCTCAACTTCTTTGACAGCAGGAAGCCCGACTGCTTCCTGAAAATTCACAGTTTGATACCCTCCCCTCTTTACCTGAGGTTGTATCATTATTACTTCTTCATCTACAATTACCCTTCCCCACAGGGCTGCCTTATTGTTTCCCTCATTATGTAGACATCTCTGTTTCCAGGCTCTATTGAAAACATATCTTCAGGTGAATTAAAACCGTTTATGTGTCCCTTGGCTCTTGTTATCCTACATGTATCACCTGCCTTCTTTAAAACCTTATTTTGTGGTGTCTTTTTGATTAGCACTGAGAACTTACTTAGCATTACCTGTACAGAGGACGTTTGGGAGGAGGGACGGTTATGATTCGCTTGTCTGGCAACTGAGGGGACACTTGTTTTCCTTCCTCCATTCAACTAAATGCCTCAGGCTCAGCCTTGATTCAGGGTGACAGGTTCCATTGAGATCCTCTTCTACTTTCACTTTTTGTTGCTCAGCAAGACTGTTACATCTCTGCAGTGGCTGCTGTTTTGCCCTTGAAATTTTCCATACTCTGAATGCAGGGGGCTTGGCCCCGGGTCAGAACCCTCCCCCTGCAGTAATGTATACTATTAAGCAAATGGCACTGAGCAATGTTCTCTCCCCAAGTCAAAATGCTCCCATTTAGGTAAAATTTGAGCCTGCTGCTGGCAGTTAGAAGCCAGAATGGCAAAGGGAAATACAATGTAAAAGCAATATGAGTTTGAATGAAATTATGATAAGTGTCAGATGGCACCATTACCCACATCCCCATAGGCAGGCATTAGGGAAGCTCTGTAATATAATGCTGGAACAGAATTCCAATAGTAGACGGAAGAGTGGCATTCCAAACTGGAGTGTGAAATAAACATGTTAAGTCTTTGAGGTCCTTTAGGAGCCATTTATGTGGAATGAGGGGCCACAATTTGTATGTTGGTTAGATGAATGAATAAAACTCTGGTATGTTATGTATTTCTTGAATACACACACACACACATGTTTTTTCTCTTTGAAACTTAGGAAAGAAAGGAGATTAATGTCCCTTTTATTTTTAATAATCAGATAATCAGGTGCTACACACAAATGAATTCCCAGATAACTGAAACCTTACTCATTTGAAATGTGAAACTAATTTTAACATGAACACTTTGGGGAGATAATTTTCCCACTGACGAAATTAGATTAATGTGATCCTTCTTTGTTAAATTGAATACATCAAATACATGTTTCTTGACTGTTCAGTTTACCATTTTCAGTAATTATGGTATTTTTATTGGGAAATACTTTATTAAGAAAGTGGCATTTATATAACCAACATGCCAGCATGTATGATGGTTAGAAATTTGCCACACATGAAACATGATAGGCAATATGGGTAGAGGGGATAACATGATCAATAATAAAGAAGAATGGAAATGTATATTATATTTTGAGAAAAGTGAGCAGTGTAATGTAAACAGGGTACATGGGTATATGTGTGTGTTTGTGCTAAGTTGCTTCAGTTGTGTCTGACTATTTCTGACCCTTTGGACTGTAGCCTGCTGGGCTCCTCTGTCCATGGGGCTCTCCAGGCAATAACTAGGAGATGAAATATCAGAGGAAGAAACTAGAAATTTGTGGTTAAATTGTATTAAATTATCTGCAGTGGGGTCAGGGAAGAGGGGCTAGTTAAATTTGAGACTATTTAGGAAATAGTCCAAAAATTCATTAAAGCAGTTCTGTTGGAACTGTGTTATGAATATTTGGCAACATTTATCTTTACACAGAAATTATTTAGAAAAAAATGCACCTGTTGAAGTCATTCTATTGAGAAGTTGTTTTGAAAATACTAAGAAGAAATTGGCTATTTACTGTGTGATTTCATTCAGCTTGTATATATATATCTAGCCTGTGTAATCAGCCACTCTTATTGTTTATCATGTGTATCAAACAGTAGGCAACATAACATTTTAAAAACTATTATTTATTTTTTTCATGAAAATGCATTTTATTTTAAATATGCCAGTGTGTACATGTCAGTCTCAAATTCCCAATCTATCCCTCCGCACCACCCGTCCCCCCTGGTAATCAAAATTTCATTCTCTAAGGCTGTAGGTCTGTTTCTGTTTTGTAAATAAGTTCATTCATTGTTTAAATTACCAGTTAATTCATCTGTCACCCCATCCCTGTTTGTTTTACTCTGTAAGTTTGTGGTCCTCTTTTTTTCCTTATCAAACCTCGTATCTTTCCAGATGTGAGTGTTTCCAGAATCCTTACACACAGTTTCCTATTTGACTTGTACATAGTCATATATAAATAAATGAGGCACAAAAGATATTTAATGGCTTCCCTAAGGCAACATAGATAATTAATGCTTGAGCCAGACCAGAAGTCATAGTTTCTGACTTCTACTTCAGTGTTCCTTCCACTTATTCACAGTAACCGTGTTATCGCCAGCATCAAGCACAGTTCTGGACATAGTCGGTGCTCACTCCATGTTTGGCCAATAGAGAACTGAATAAATAACAGCTAATATTAGCATTGAGTTATGAAAGAATTGATATTAAATTGCTGGTAATGAATGATTCCCATGTCTGCTCAAAATCAATCCTTTATTTTAATGACACACTAAGGATAATTCAAATGAACCATAGTAGTTAACTTCACTGAGGATAAACTAGAGCTCTATTGATTTTGCAGTAGCTTCCAGGGATCGTGGTGGTGGTTAAAAGTCATTCTTCTGATAAAAAGTAATTACATTTGGTTACACAAGGAGGATGATTTGTGGTCTAGAAAGAACAGTAGATCAGAGAAGTTAGGTTCAAATCCCTGCTCTGTCATTTATTAAACATTCTGACCTTAGGGAAAGTATATAACATTCTGAGCACCAATTTATACATTGATAAGATAAGGATAATAATATATGCATCAACTGGGTTGCTGTGAAAATCAAATGAGATAATATACATGTGGATATTCTTTGTGAACTATTACATACTATTCCAGTGCTATTTGGGGATTTTGTTATTATTTGATGTTTTAGATAAGATTAAAAGATGTTCAGTAACAGCCACAATGCCACGGCAATCCTATAACTCCAATCAGAAAGGTACTGCTGCAAAGATGACCAGCCAACATTCTATTGTGTTCTGACAAAGAAGAAGTTGGAAATAAATAATGACTCACTGTTACCAGGCTTACAAAAAGGAATGTTTCGGTAAGGCAGACATCCCTTTTTTAAATTCACTGTTAGCGGCATTGCTTGAAATGGCTTTGCAGTGAACTGATTGAATGTGGATTCGTGGGAGGATGACCCAGTTTCCACTTAGGTATCACTTTTTGAAATATGATGGCTTTGTCCGAAAGACTCTGAAGGAGTTTGGCTCTGATAGCTAAGTTACACATGAGAAAATCTACAACAGTCCAGATCCAGAGCCAGTAGAAATGTATTTGCCATTTTGAATTTCTCAGTTGTGCTTGATTGCCTAGATCCACCCTATTGGAAAACAAACTCACCATCTTCTACCCCAAACTGGTTCCTTTTCTTGGTTTTCTTATGAATATATCTAGCAGTTTGCGGCAGTGCATTTTGATTCTCTTTCTCTTCTTCCCTAGTCACCGAGTCTGGTGCCTGTTATTTGACAGTGTCTTCTATATCAGTTCCCTCCTCTCAGTGGTCACCACTTCATACCCTCATTGTCTGTATGCATCAGGGACCTACTAAGTGATCTCTCTGCCTCTATCCTCTGTCACTTCAGTGCAGAAGTTTTCGGGGCTCCCAGTTGTCAACAATGGACACATATCAAGGCCACAATCTGTCCCAGATGTCCCACTGACTCCCTGTGTGGACTTGAGTAAGAATCTTTTTATCATGCTTTTTAGAATAAATCTTGCTTTTCTCACCCACTGTTGGCTTTTTCAGAATTTCCCTTGCTTTGGAAGCATCTTCCTTATCCTTATCTCTACCCCACACCCTGTTCTTAAATGGTACAGCTCCAGAAGCATCTCCTCATCGATGCTTGGAGTCTTATGAAAATGAAAGTGTTAGTCGCTCAGTTGTGTCCAAATCTCTGCAACCCCATGGACAGCAGCCCACCTGGCTCCTCTGTCCATGGGATTTTCCAGGCAAGAAAACTGGAGTGGGTTGCCATTCCCTGCTCCAGGGGATCTTTCTGACCCAGGGATCAAACCTGGGTATCCTGCACTGTAGGCAGATTCTTTATTGACTGAGCTACCCGGGAAGCCCAGGCGTTACTCAGGCTCGAATCATAGCTTTGCCATTCCAGGATGAGTTGTCTCATGTGTTCTGTGACCTTGCACATGTCACCTGTCCTCTTAGAGCCTCAGCTTCCTAACTTGGAAAATGGTGACAGCCCTGTGACACAGGTACTGTTATTCCTGTGAGAAGAAAAGAAGCTGTAATGCATGAAAGACTTACCACATGCCCAGCATAGACTAGTCACCCCCTATAAGGTAGCTGTTTTCACTGTGATTATGTCAAGTAGAAGAAGGAAGTGGCTATCCATTCCAGAATTCTTGCCTGGAGAATCCCTTGGACAGAGGAGCCTGGTGGTCTGCAGTCCAGGGGTTGCAAAAAGTTGGACACGACTGAGCAACTAACACTTTCATGTTAAATAGAGAAGATAGAACTCCCCTCTGAGCTTTGAAAGAACTGGGTACCCTTCTCAGGGGATTTATCTTGAGTTGGTTTGTACGTATTTTTTTCATGAGTTACTTCCTTAAGGATTTCAGACTCCTTGGGGTTGGGGAATTTATATGGTATTTCCATGTGAAATGCCTTCATAGTAAGCATTCGGTAAACATTTACTCTAAGTGCTGTTGTGGTCCTAAGAAAATGGCCAGGATCGTGGGCAGTCTGCTTCTTCTACCTTCTTTCGGGAGTAGACAAGTATGTGTATGCTCTTTATGAGAAGACTCTAGGTTTCTTACAGCCCTCCTGTTTATACCAACTGGTTTTCACAGTAGCTAAGGAGGTCATCTTCCCAGTGTCAGACCCCAGGCCTCAGTGCCCAATATGTGGCTTGAATTGTTTAGTCTCCCGGGAGGTCATCTATTCTTGTCACACACCAACCCCCCCTCCCCTTTCTGTGTTCCCTCCTATGGCACAGGTCCCAACCTGATTGCTTCCCTTCCCTTCCTACATGATTCTGTATGGGTGTTTCTTACAGCCTTGGTTGTATAAAAGTCTTCCTGCCAGTCTCCAGTTAGTTTTCAGGGAGAATTTCTCCATTTGTTGCTGTATTTTTGATGTGTTGATGGAGAGGAGTTGAGCTCTGCACACTTCTACTCTGCCATCTTGGTCTCCCCTGGAATAAAGAATACTTTAAAGAAGGTGATCATCATTCTTCCTTTCCAATATGTGTGATAATGATACTGTGTGAAATGAAATGAGTCATATATTCCCAGCATGGTTGTGAAAGATTGGGGAAAGACCATAGATTTTGTATGTGAGAAAAATATTGTAAAGGCATTCAAAGAACACATCAATAATTCTTACCAAGTTAGCACTGGTTGAGAATATGCTCCCAGGCCAGTTAATATTACTGTGTTAGGGCTTCCCTGTGGCTTAGATGGTAAAGAATCTGCCTGCAATGCAGGAGACCTAGGTTTCATTCCTCAGTCAGGAAGATCCCCTTGGAGGAGGGCACGGCAACCCACTCCAATGTTCTCACCAGGAGAATTCCATGGACAGAGAAGCCCACCAGGCTACTGTCCATGGGGTTGCAAAGAGTTGGACAAGACCAAACGACTAACACACACACACATACTCTTAACTGCACCCTTACTTTCTGCTTCACATTTTTAAGAAGCTTTTCATTCTTATCATATTTGTCCACATGAGAGAACTAACAAAAGATAGAAAATAGTTGCATATTTAGTTGAATATTTTTAGCTAATCTGGAGTCCCTATACTTTTTTCCTCTTCAGGATGGTCTGACTTAAACAACTCTCCAGAGAACTATGTAAATCCTGGCCTGGTTCCTGAGTCTTTTCTGAAATAGCAAGAAAGGTTGTTAAAAATAAGTGCCCTCCTCCTGTCCCTGCCCCAGCTGTGTATAATGGGGAAAGGGTGGAGACCACCCATGACATAATTGGAAAGCATTCTTCCTCTCCAGGCTCAGAGGCAATGTTGATGATGGTGATTCTGGGAAGCCAGGAGGGAGGAATTACATAAGAAGGTTGGTAGAAAAGTGAGAAAGCCGGTGAATCCCAATGAGCCTCACCACAATGTCTTACACAAGCACATGAGCTGTGCTTTGAGTCCCCTTCTATTTTTCAGGTCCCTTACTTTGTTCAGAGCCCAGATGACAGGCACTTTGCATACATGTGATCACATCCCACTTATCTTATTAGAGTGCCGTGATTTCTAATGTGAGGGAAGTAATGGAGTTCAAATAAGCAGGTTTGAGGAATTCAGGTGACAGATTGAATTGAGGGAGTACAGTAATCTGTAGTACTCAAAAATGAGAAAGAAGATAACTTAAATCCCATGGCCTGCTTTCACCTCTCTGGAATTTGAGTCAGTTGTCAATGATCATGGCCTCACAAGGGCTTCCCTAGTGGCTCAGGCAGTAAAGAATCTGCCAGCAATGCAGGAAACCCAGGTTTGATCCCTGGGTGGGGAAGATCTCCTGGAGTAAGGGAATGGCTACCCACTCCAGTATTTTTGCCTAGGTAATCCCATGGACAGAGGAGCCTTGTAGGCTACAGTCCATGGGAGTCCCAAAGAGTTGGACATGACTGAGTAACTGATGCTTTCACAACACTCTGCATGCAGTGGGTTCTTAATATTGGTTGCTGACTGCCTGGTTAGTTTTGCCAGAAGGCAGTTCTATGATCTGAGCTTCTATTGTAACCAATTGCAATAGGTTTGAATCTCTCTCCAATAGTGGCTGCAATCAATGTGTGAACTGATGGTATCCTCGCCTCCTGAGATAAAATTGATGACAAGCATGCTGTGTTCCCGAGAAAACTGAATGCAGTCCTCTGGTAGGCCACTCACCTGTGGTATTTTTCCCTCAGTACTTCTTTACACAGGAAAGATTGCACCTAAAAAGAAAGTCATCCACTGATGCACAGTGAAAGGCTTTATATCGCAGAACTGTTTCAAATGCTTTAGTTCTTTTTGTTGTTATTGTTAAGAATGAAATCCTGACAAATGAGAGGGAATGCAGTTGGCTTTGTCCCAAATTTATGTAGAGTATCAAATTAGGTTTTGAGTATTTGCAGAGCAATAGCTCAAGATTGATGGGTGGAAATCTGATAATCCAGAAACGTGACCCAGCACAATATTGTCCTAATTTGCTTTGTGAGGATTAATTCAACTATTTTCTGCTTTCATGGCGCTGAATATACAGTGTGGTACAAATAATGCCCTGTAAACAAATTCTGAGCTTCCTTAATCTTTGCAAACATCTTAAGTTGACCTTTTCTTTGAGTCCCAGTGTCCTTTAGTAGGTTCTAGGATAGAGCACAAAAGCATGTATGGAAAGCCACGGAAGAAAGATAACAAAGAGAATAATTGTTCATTGGACAGCATTCAATAGCATTCGTTCCAGCAGTTCCATTTTTCTGTGATCATTTAAATACAGTTTTATGGTTTGTTGATACTTTCTCCTAGTTGTCCACAATGACTGCAATAGTAGAAGTGAAATTACACTATAATGAAATATATTAAATCTTCTCATGTTTTTTCTGACTCTGAGATTTTGTTCCAGCACATGCAGGAAGTAATGAAACCAACAGAAGAAATCTGGTTTGCTAGCTGGCTATGATCTTGAATATCATCTAGGATATTCTCTCTTACTAGCCTCACAACCTCTCTCAGAGCAGTGGTTTGGCACAGGACCACACTGAAAAGCTAAGAAAAGCCAGCCTTGAATCTTCTCCCCACACACAGACATGCAGAATGTTGCTCACAACTTAAGGAGTTTATAGATCTTTTATAAGTTTAGACTCCAGAGGTCCATGTTAGAGAATCTGTGTCATAGAAAAAGCTGAAGGAGAGTAGTGCCAGTTTAATTATAGGCAAAGTGATTTTAAAACATTAACTTTTCCTCTAAGATTGAAGTGATAAACTCTGAGATAATGCAGTAAGAGGAGCAGTCACCATATAAGAATCTTTTCCTCCCCCACCCCTGCCCCATGTTTCTTAGTTTAGCAGCCAATGTTCTATTTCAGCATTTTAGGACTCTCCTGTTTTATGAGCATCCTGTTAATTAGCTGTGTGGTTTCTATAAAACTGTTCCCATAACATTGGTGGTAGCTATTTGTGGCTTCCAGAAAACCTGGACTTTTATGAAATACCCTTACAGAAAGAAAGGGCAACATAGTAAGTACCAGATAATCTGTGGTCATGGGGAAAGTAAGATTGACAGTAGGCATTAATAGAANACTGTTCCCATAACATTGGTGGTAGCTATTTGTGGCTTCCAGAAAACCTGGACTTTTATGAAATACCCTTACAGAAAGAAAGGGCAACATAGTAAGTACCAGATAATCTGTGGTCATGGGGAAAGTAAGATTGACAGTAGGCATTAATAGAAAGGGGTTCAAGATCCCAATTCTAATTTAGTACAAAGGGATTGAATACATCTAACATAGAAAGGACATGTTGTGACATCTCATAACTTCAGTCTTTGTCCTGCTAAACCAAGGATTTAGTCCTATGAGAATAACTTTAACACTGGAGGTCCTTTAGGTAACATTTTGTGAAGACCTGGATGCATTATTTTTTCCTTTTTTTTTTTGGCTTTGATAAAACCCTTTTGGCCACATTGCATAATTGTGAATTGTAATTGTAGTTTCCAACGTAAAGATAGAAAAGTAATATGTTTGGAAATAAAGGAAAGAAGGTTACTTTAAGCACTGAAAGTTTAGATAGTTGAAATTGCCCAGAATNGCTTTGATAAAACCCTTTTGGCCACATTGCATAATTGTGAATTGTAATTGTAGTTTCCAACGTAAAGATAGAAAAGTAATATGTTTGGAAATAAAGGAAAGAAGGTTACTTTAAGCACTGAAAGTTTAGATAGTTGAAATTGCCCAGAATACTCATGGGTGTGAAAGGAAGGATCATGCCCAGTTCAGTTCTGTTCATTCACTTAGTTGTATCTGACTCTTTGTGACTCTATGGGCTGCAACACGCCAGGTGTCCCTGTCCTTCACCACCTCCTGGGTCTTGCTCAAACTCATGTCCATCGAGCTGGTGATGCCCTCCGACCATCTCATCTTCTATTGTCCCCTTCTCCTCCTGCCTTCAATCTTTCCCAGCATCAGGGTCTTTTCCAATGAGTCAGTGTTTTTACATCAGGTGGCCAAAATGTTGGAGCTTCAGCATCAGTCCTTCCAATGAATGTTCAGGACTGGTTTCCTTTAGAATTGATTGGTTGGATCTCCTTGTAGCCCAATGGACTCTCAAGAGTCTTCAACACCACAGTTAAAAAGCATCAATTCTTCGGCGCTCAGCCTTCTTCATGGTCCAACTCTCAGATACATACATGACTACTGGAAAAACCATAGCTTTGACATGCCCACGATGGGTCAAAAGGCCAACTTGAAACAAAAGCTGAGCTGAGTGCATAGCAGAATAGGTTTTAGGTTATTTNAACTCTCAGATACATACATGACTACTGGAAAAACCATAGCTTTGACATGCCCACGATGGGTCAAAAGGCCAACTTGAAACAAAAGCTGAGCTGAGTGCATAGCAGAATAGGTTTTAGGTTATTTGCTAGACATCTGATCATGGATGCTGTTCTGGATGCTACTCAGCAACCTTTCATGTCTCTAGATCACCTTCCCTGAAATTCTAGGCCTAATGGATTTCAATCTTCCCTGCATCAAAGCATATTCTCCCACCAGGAGGCAGTAGAGTGTAAAAGTGAAAAGCCTGGGCTTTGGAATCATGCTGTGTTCAATTCCCAGTTCCATCACTTACTGGGTGATCTTGGGACATTTTATGCAACTACTCTGTATATCAGTTTCTTTTCATAAAATGGGGATACTAGTCGTATCTATATGGTAGAATTACTGGGAAGATTAAATGAGTTAATATCTACAATTCACGTAAACTCAACATATAGGTACCCAAGAAATATTAGTGATTGCCACTATCACCCTATTTACTCTTTGTTTTTACTTAATATATTNAATGGGGATACTAGTCGTATCTATATGGTAGAATTACTGGGAAGATTAAATGAGTTAATATCTACAATTCACGTAAACTCAACATATAGGTACCCAAGAAATATTAGTGATTGCCACTATCACCCTATTTACTCTTTGTTTTTACTTAATATATTCATTGTAATGATTCGCTTAAGAAGTCATGAGGTCAGTGAAGATAGGAGCAGTGACTTATGAATGTTTATTGTCATTGTGACACTTAGCACAATGTCTCAAAAGGAGTAGGCACAGGCATACAGAAAACTGACAAATGAACTTTTGATATATTTTCAGCAACAGTAGTTTTAGGTTTAAGCATCATTCTGATGCTTAAATCAGATGCTTTAATTAAGCTCAGTCCCTGTCTCTTGTGTATTAGCAAACTTTTAAAAAATGATGGAAAAATCTCACATACGTCAAACATGCCTTGTGTGTTGGAGCTCTATATTTTTAGTTGGCTGTGTACAGACTTGGGAGCTAACAGCGATATCCATCACCTCATACAAGTTCTTTTCACATTTTATGGTTCAAGTTGTGAAGCTGAGGGTGCACACCTTCTGCATTTTTCCTGGTCACTTCAAATTCCATCAATACCTCTCCGTCTGGCAGAAGTCTTTGCTAGTGTGGGCTAAGAAAAAAAATTCTATTCATCTTCTTTTCCTGTCCAGGCAATTATTGACCTTCTTTCAATCCTTCTCTTTGATGGTATTTAACCTTGTCCTCCACATTGTTCGCTGTCTGATTTCTGATTTTTTAACAGGCACTTAGTACTGCTGCTTTTCAACAACACTTTTGGCACTTCAGTGATTGCCAAGTAAGTTCAGCTTTTTCCTAATTTGGACTTTTTAAAGCCTTCCTTGTAGACACTAGGGTTTGCCAGAATTGTGGCTCTGCACACAACTTGAGTAAATTTAATGGAACAAACCAGCCTTAAATGCTTGAATTTGATCAAGTCATTGAAACTTTATTCTTTACGGGAAGGGAGGAGGGAGGGCATTCAGGATGGGGAACACATGTATACCTGTGGCGGATTCATGTTGATGTATGGCAAAACCAATAGAATATTGTAAAGTAATTAACCTCCAATTAAAATAAATAAATTTATATTAAAAAAAGATTCTCTCCTGATTCCAAATTGTCAATTAGACTCTGTTTTGAGCCAAGTTCTTAGGTCTTTTTTTGGGGGGGAAGGGAGTGTTGGGTTGAGTGTGAATAAGCGAATGTTATAAATACTTATACATATGAAATAAATGTTTTTAGATAACTTTAGGCATTTATCCAAACTTCTATTGCTGAGCCTATTTATGTTTTAATCAGTTTTTTCTCCCTTTTTTAAACATCTATAACTATGCATGTAATACTTGACTCCTCAAAGATATATTTCATTTTCACCTATCATAATACTGGTGTCCCAGGCTTGACAAATAATTTTTGTACTGAGACTTATAATCAGAGCTCACCAACCTATTTAAATTAGTAAAAATATGTAGTAATGATAGCCATCTATATATTGTCATTAGGTACTAGACTGTGGTAGATGCTGTATGTGTATTGTTTTATTTAATTCTCACAGCCATTGTAGAAACTAGGTATACTTATAATCCTCATTTTACAGAAAAGAAAACTGTGTTTAAATCACTCTCCCAAGGCTCTACAGCTTTAAGGCATCGTAATTAGAGTGAAATATATATATTTAAGTTTTTGCCATTTAGTTGATTGGTGTGCGAGCATTAGCTACTGCTTGTGCTTTGGATAAATAGTGGTTTCTCTTCATTTCTATTGTTTTGTTCTTTATATAATGAACAGAGACACAAACAAGTAAACAAGCAACTCTTCCTCATGATGATTTACTCCACTGCCTCCTTCATTTTAGCTCCTGGGCTTTGTCCTTTTCACTCCCATTGGCTTTGACAGTAGAATGACCCACAGACTTTAACTAACTCTTGCCTTCATGAGTTCTGGGGTCTAACTTTTCAACATGTCTCTCCGACTCTGGTCATCACCTATTCCTACTCCACTGTGTATGTCTTCTGCCTTTTTACCCACGGGTCAGCCATTTCTTTGGCTTTTGTCCTTTGTCCCCCAAAGTAATGACTTATATGGTCCCATTCCAAGTCATTATCTATTAGAGAAAGGATATTCACAAGCTCAAGATTTCTGCTTTTGCCCACGTCAAGGAAAGAAAGGATTCTTTACCTGGAGCTCAAGTAGAATGAGGACCAGAGAAAGGGATACCATTTTCTGGGGATTTTTATCTTTTGGACAATTGTCATTACTCCAGACTGCATCCTCTTGTTTTTACTAGACTGCCTTGAAATAGTCCTGTGGGCTGAGGCTAACTATATTTAAGCAATATGCAGAAAATGGTATAATTGTATTGTTACCTACAATTTACATTAAAATATATATTTCACAAAATCAAGACATTTAGGTTTAAGGCATCAGCTTTTCATGGTGTTTCATAGAGGGTGTGGCTTTCAGCTATTCTGCCACCTGAAAAATATTTAATAACACCAGTCTTATAAGGAGAACACTAGCCAACATCTTAGTCAGAGATAATGTGACACAAGACAAATGTTTTGGAGCATCTAAAGGAAAAGTCTAGACTCTAGACATTAGGGTATTGAACAAATCTAAATAGGGCGCCATAGTGTGGGGTTTTAAGCCCTTGAAACAAGATACCATTCTAGAGTTAAGGTAGAAGAAAACAAAGCCTAAATCTTTATCCACATTTGATGTAGTCTTGGCCTGTCACCTTCAAGACATTGTTTCTGAGGGGAGGCTACCAGGCAATAAACTACTCCAGAGCCAAGATGAACAGAACTGAATGTCAGCCTTGTAGCAATGGTTTAATGGCCACCTGCTAGATTTCTGGCTCTGTGCTTTTTTTTTCCTTTCCAAATTAAAACAAAACAAAACAAAACAGGTAACCTACCTCATTATTCCTCTCCCTCTTTAAAAATGGGACTTAGCACACTATCTTCCATTAGGGAGGTACATTATCCCAGCCTGTGACACCATGACCATTTCATCTTTGGAGAAGGTGTTGGCTTTATTAATACAGATCCTCTATTAAAACTTAATGAGGCTATCTATCAACAGTGATGTAATAAATGTGCTTACTCACTGAATTAGTGTTGGCCCTCTGTGTTACCTCTTAATATGCTTTTGTTATGGGCCTTGCTTCCTTTAAAAGCATATATGCTAGACAGTAGACAGAACAGCCCCTAATAATGGAATGGCCACAAGGCAAGCAGAGATAATACCTTTGGGATTTTTGAAGGCTTCATCTTAAACTTGATAATTGTGGGTGCCGGAGGAAAGCTGAAGAGGGACAGAAAACACGCTGCTGAAAGGGAAGGAGAAGCATGTAGGCGATAGACATCGAGTCCCTGTAGAGCAACAGGCACACCCTACCTGACACTCATGCTCTGTAAGCTGATCATGACCAAGGGAAAATTCCTTCTTTGATCAGAGGTAAGATTAACCTTCTAAATTGTCAAGAGGAAAAATTTATTTCCCCTGGCCACCAATGAAATTCGATCTCCCTGGACCTCTAACTCAAGGAAGCTTCTTTCCTTTGTTTTCCCCCTTAGCTTCCTGGTGCTTTCCATGATGGATGGCTCCCTAACTCTGTATTTCAACACAGCTCCTCATGTTCAGCTTCCATCACTTTTGTCTCACTTTCTCATGTACCGACACCTCCATGTCTCTGGAGGTTCTTTGCTTTCAAGACCCAGGCTTTGGGGAAGCTCATCTATTTTGAGTCTTTGAGAAATATTAACTGTTCAGGTCCTGCCCTTTGTAATATCTTCATTTCAAAGGAGGTTTTTCTGAAAAATCCAATGATTTACCCCAAAGTTTGGATCTTGTTAGTATCTAATGCCATATCCTAGAGCCAAGGTGTTGGAACTCTAATGAGCAGGCCTGTTTGTAAAGCATGTGGAGATTTACTTGTTGTCAGGTGGGGGAAGGAAAGGAAGCTGGTGTTGAATCAAGACTCACTTGGAGAGCAGCATCACTATCTAACTGGGACATGGCGGGAAGCTGATGGGTGCAGAACAGCAGGAATCTCATTGATGTAATCATAGTTAAGACATTAATCTATGTTAGAATACTACCTAAGCCAGTCACTTGAACCATGGAAGATGGGGAGCATCTGTCCTCCATGGGAAGGGGCTGGCAAGAGGTAGAAATCAATCAGGGTCTCAACCAAATGGCCTAAGGTTCAGACAGGACTATGGTCCCAAAAGAGAAATGCAATTTAAATATAAAACAAGGCACAGATTAGTTTCAAAAATTGTTCCCAAATCATCAGGACATGGCAGAATCTCATATTAGGTACCCCAGATACTGGGCTTTTTGTTACCACATTAATTCCAGATCCTATTTCCTGATTTGGTAGGCAATCCTAATGTGGCACCATGTTGGATGGGATTACCTTCAGGAAGTAGACAGGCTGAGTNAACATGTATAATATCATGTAAGAAACGAATCGCCAGTCTAGGTTTGATACAGGACATAGGATGCTTGGGGCTGGTGCACTGGGATGACCTGGAGGGATAATGTTGTGGGGGAGGTGAGAGGGGGGTTCGGGATTGGGAACATGTGCACACCTGTGGCAGATTCATGCTGATGTTTGGCAAAACCAATACAATATTGTAAAGTAAAAATAATAATAATAATAATAAATTTTTTAAAAATGAAGGAACTCAGAGGGTTGAAGGTTGATTCCTGAGGTTGTACAGGAAGTTTGACTCTTGGATCTAGTATGACTGGATGTATGTAGGAGGAGTAGTGATGACTCAGCTATTAAAATAATGATTTGAAACAGATGTATCTTTGGCCCAAGTTTTATACTTTTATTTGTAGGCTCTTGGAGAACACATGGGTAATTGTGGGACTGATGGCATATTGGATAGTTTTGCTCATGGGATGTATCTACGAAGATATTAAAGTTCCTCAATTTAAGAAAGTTGTTTGTTTATTTTGGCTATGCTGGGTCTTTGTTGCTGCTTGGGATCTTTTTCTAATTGTTGTCAGCAGGGTCTACTCTCTGTTGTGGTACGTGGGCTTCTCACTGTGGTGGCTTCTCTTGTTGCAGAACACAGGCTCTAAGATGTGGGCTCAGCAGTTGCGGCTACCAGCCTGCAGAGCACAGGCCTAGTAGTTGTGGTGCACAGGCTTAGTTGCTCCATGGCTTGTGGGATCTTCCTGGACCAGGGATCAAACCCATGTCTCCTGCAATGGCAGGCAAATTTTTTTTTTACCACTGAACCATTAAATAAGCCTGCTCCTCAATTTTTGATTTCCAAAAAGCACACTATAGAACGTAGTTGTTGGTAACAAGACATGTTGCAGTTTTGCAATGAGGCTAGGATTTTGAGGGACACATTGCGATGAGCTCTCTGTATACACTTACTTGCTCCCTCTGGCGGGAGCATTCCAAGCCCTTCTCAGCTGATGNTCATGTCATTCAACCCTAATTTCTTTTCGAATCTTTTCTTCAAACTGCCTGGAGCCTTGATTCTTGGTGCTGTGTGCTTGGCTTTAGGTGTTGTCATTGTCTGGAGATTTCCCGATGTTTTGCCCCATCTTGAAGACCTCATCTCCAATCTTTCCAAGATTGTAACTCCAGCCCAAAGCAAACAAAGTTTTGAAGATTTTATTGGGATAGTAAGTACCTGCCTACGTGGCAACCACAGTTTATGGGCTAAGCCACATTGCTACATCATTTCCTTTACTTCCAAACGTACCTTGTTCTAGCCTTCTCTGCTTTTTCACTAAGATCCTGGAATGCCTGGTGGCCACGTTATCTGAAATGGACACTGTTGCTCAAACTCACACACTCACTCTTTTAGCCCTGTGGTGGAAACAACTTACTTGAAGGACAAGAAGGCCCCCCTCTTCATTAACAACAATGTAAGGTTATGAAACAGCAATTTTTCTCCTAAAGCTCAACTGCCTACTTGCTATTCACAAGAACAGAAGAGGGTAGAGAAATAACCTAGCTTTCTCCACTTCCTCTGACTTTCAAGCAGCCCATTCATATGGCTAGTTAGTACTTTCCAGTTTATGCCATCAACATTGTAAATTCAGTAGCTTAAGTCTCACAATGATTTTGGTATAAGCTTTTAATCTTAGTAATGATTCCTTTATCAGCTGCGTCCCTTCCAATTCAGAGGTCATTGGAGGTCCCTGTTGAGAACTCCCCAGCTGTTCCAGTTCAGTTCATGTATATTTATTTACATGGCTTTTGAACCACATTTGGGTATGCAGGATAGCAGCTCCTTTTAGAGGCTGGTGTTTCACATAATTTCCTGAAAGTGAAGCAGAGCTGGGAGAAAACCAAACCAAAACACAGTGTGTCTATGGTGCTTGAGATGCGACTGGCATCCTGCTTTAACTACCCCCAGGTTAATGGCAGGCCTGCCAGAGCCTCTTTGTTGTTTTCAGAAGGGCCAGTTGGAAACAAAATGCCATTTTCCAGGTAGGATATCATTTTGTTGGCAAACACAGGACATTTAGACAAGGAAATCAAAATGATCCACTGAAAGTGAAAAATTCTGTTCATTTGGTCTCATTCTGAGCCCAGAACAAAATGTACTTGCTTGAAACATCCAGCTAAAAGGGCTTGCATGTGGATATATGAATAAAAAGACTTCATAGTGATCAGTTTCATGTCATAGCTGAAGTGCAGTTAAATACCCTTTTTGAAAAAATTTGTGAAAAACTTGTGGCATCAAATGGCACGTAAATAGATTTTAAGGATTAACATGTTCTCTTAGGAACTTTAAAGTATATAGCCACAAGATTCTAGTGACAAGGACATTACAGATCACCTGGGACAATCTCCTAAATTTATAGATGATGGAAATGAGGATTCAAAAGGGAAATTCCTTGCAGAGATGCACACAGCAAGTTAGTGGCAGGGTGAAGATGAAATTCCAGGCTGTGATTAGAGTATTGGTACACCCCTCCTTCATTTTAAAACTATAGATAGATTGGTGCTAAATTTCATCTTTCTGCCCTGATTTAGGGAGACTGTAGAGTAGTAAATTTCATATTTCTGCCCTAATTTAGGGAGACTGTAGTTTAGACACCTCCTCTGTCCATGGGATTCTCCAGGCAAGAATACTGGAGTGGGCTGCCATGCCCTCCCCAGGGGATCTTCCTGATTCAGGGATCGAATCCACATCTCTTACATATCCAACATTGGCAAGCAGGTTCTTTACGACTAGTACTACCTGGGAAGCCCAGGTGAAGGGTACCTTTGACCTTGTTACTTCTAAATCAGTTCTTAGAGGAAGTTCCCTGCCTTGCAATGCAAGGGACATGGGTTCGATCCCTGGTCAGGGATCAGATTTAGGGAGACTGTAAAGTAGTTCCCTGATCGGGGAACTAAGATCCCACATGCTGTGGGACAACTAAGCCCATGTGTCGCAACAAAAGAAAGATCCTGCATAATGCAACCAAGATCCCACAAGCCACAGCTAAGACCTGAAGCAGCCAAATATTTTTAAAAAATTAAAAAAATAAAGGAGTCCTCAGAATTACAACATTCTCTTGTGATTGAAGTCTTTTTTTTTTTTAAATGGTCATTAAATGTTGGACTGGAAGTCAGCAGCAAGCAAAATATTTTCAAACCTCTATCAGTTGATGCTAGAGCCCAAATGATAATAAAGCTTCTCTGTGATTATATTGTGTCATTGGGAAGAAATATAATTTGATTTATAAAAATTCAATTTAGGGAACTCTTCTGGAACCTACTTGCATAAAGCCAGGCACATCTGCACAGCAGTAACAACATGCAGAAGCACTTCTGTTGACAAAGTGTCTTCTAGGAAAGTGGAAAGAATGTATACAGTCTTAGCCTCAAGCTGGGGAAGCAAATTTCAGAATATTTCCTGAACAAAGGCTAGTAAGCATGAGGTGTGTCATGTTTGATCATTAGGTAGTCGACTGAAAAAAAGTAACAGACACAGAGACAGCAAGCGACGTCAGATATACTCCGTGCAGTGCTTGCAGAATTGGGGTCCTTGTATTTGCTTTCAGAGTCTCACTCCATCTTCTTTCAGTTATCCACAGAATGACCTCAGGGATGCCCAGCTGGATTTTATCTCATCTTTTTCCATTAACTCCCCCATCCTGCCACCAGCTTTTCTTTACCTTAGTGATCAATAGTGAGATATCTTTCTATGAAAAACAACAAAGCCCTCAGCATTGCCTTTCTTCTAGAGGCTGTGGCTGGCTCAGCCTTAGGCCAGGAAGTCAGTGTTGTGGCTATTGATTTAATTACAGCTAGGGGCAGGAGAGGGAGAGAAAAGCTTATTGTGTTGCTATTAGATGAGGAACTAGTTTCCCTGGTTAATCTGGAGCCTGAGTACTAACCTGAATAATTGATACAAAAGTGAGAAATGGAGATACTCATTTTCTTGCCTGGAGAATTCCATGGACAGAGGAGCCTGGCATGGGGTCACAAAGAGTCAGGCATGACTGAGCGACTTTCACAAATGGTGTGTGAGGGGGAGATGAGATTCCTGTGTTATGTCCAGTGGATCCTCTGATCGTGGTGGTGGTGGTTTAGTCACTAAATTGTGTCTGACTCTTGCAATCCCATGGACTGTAACCTACCAGGCTCCATGGGATTCTCCAGGAAAGAATACTGGAGTGGGTTGCTATTTCTACTCCAGGGGATCTTACCTGTGATAGTAACTAAGCTCACTAAGGTTTGACTTACAAAGTATACCATGACTATTTTTCTTTGGAAAGAAAAGTAAAACCAGATACTTTTGACTGTCCTCTTAAGACCACACGTCTAGCGATTGTGGGTAGAGAAAGCACCATTTGCTTTTTTGGAGCACCAGGGTGCCAGAGGGAGCTGAGCTGTGTTCTCTTGAGCTGAATTTATGGGGAGTATATACCCAGAGAGGCATGTTCAGAGGAAAAACAAATGCCATGATCAAATGCTGAGGAGATTCAGGTGAGAACGGTTTCTGAGTGTGTCATGGAACTGGTTTATTTGCAGCTGAGTTTGCTGAGAAAGAAATGTCCTATCACCCCTGTGGGTCTCCTGCCAACTATCGATACCTGAGGGGAATGAAGTGATCCTGAGGCTTGGACTAGTTCTAACGGGACGTGCATCCTGTTTTAATAACCACCTTTTACTGTGATTCATCTGTGCTAGCCAATAGGCTAAGCACTTTGCACACCTCATTTCATTTACGTTTTAACCCAAAGAAGGAGCCAATATAGCCATTCCTGTTTTAATACTGAGGAAGCTGCAACCCAGGACGCAGTTGAGATTGGCCTCTGTCCTCCCTGACTTTCAAGTTCTCCTCATTTCAGGCTGGAGGGTCCTCGTGAATACCAGATGACACTGTGACAGACATGAGCCATCCTCAGCATTAGCCTCATGTGGATTTGTTTCCTACAAGACTTCTGACATCCAGTAACTCATTAATGGCTATTGTCTGAGATTCTGGGTTACTTGATTAAAAATTCTGAGCTCACAGAGATCAGAACCCCATTAAAAATGAACTGGGAGCACAAATACTTCAATTAGGTCAGACTTGGGTGGGAAAAGGTTTAAGTTTGAAGAGCTTGGGAAGGCATATCAATCAGCTTACCGGAACTGCTAGAACCCAAACTTCCCGCATCTCATTGGCATTCCATCTTCAAAGGGCATGTCTTTTACATGTCACTGGCTAGTGCAGAACCACAGTAGAAATCTGCTCCACTCAGTCATCAGCATCTTAGTGTCTTTCCATGTAGCAGATCTTCTCTTTAGGCCCTGGACATATTTCTGGCATTTAAAGGATGGGAACACAAAAGACACATCTACTTTTTAGCTTTTTGACCCAGAGGTGACCGAAATCACTTGCCCATTGCTGCAAATTAGTTCCATGGTCTGTGTAGATGCTGGAGCTTGGAGAGTAGAGTCTAGTGGTTTCCTCAGGAAGAAGAGAAGGGCATCGAGTTTAA
>SJYV01015781.1:0-105691 GCA_006410875.1 Neotragus pygmaeus | reverse complement strand
AAAGACAAAGGACTGCCTGTCATGTTCCATGAATCCTTTCTGTTTTCAGGTCAGGGTCTTGGAAGGTATATGTAATTGTAGGGCTTCAGTTTGATACAACTCTAGGTGGCACCACTGACATTATAGTTTGTATATGTGTAGTGTCTTCTTGAATACAGCCATGTGTCTTTGTTTTTAAAAAAGGATTTGGAGTTGGGTGATTTTCTTTGGAAATATAGATTGTCCAAGCAGAACCCTTAAACTTCTTTAAACTTGAAACCACAAAGCAGAATACAAAGATAGAGCACGCTGGTATTACAGTGACGGGATTTGATTTAAGACCAGTGAGACAGATGGTGGTGTGTTTTCGTAGAAGCAAACCAGGAAACAACAGATTTGCAGACAAATTTTAACTGCCTTCATTCTTCTAATGCCCTACAGGAGCACCGCACACCACTGTGAAGCATAATGCCTCCTGAAGGCAGCTGTCCCTCAAATGTGTTCTCTCTCGTCTATTTAGAGGAAGGTGAAGCCTGCAGTGATAATTCCACCCCTAAGATTACTGAAATTTTGACCTTTATTCTGGCCTCTGAGCAACTGGAATTGATCATGTCTCTAAGAGAAGGGTTTTGAAAAAAGCACAGGAGAATTTAGAAATCAGTTTGATTTACTTGCTGGGGGGTGATGAGGATAGTTTCTGTCCTAGAAATGTACTCTGAAATGCAAGCATGGACAAGTTCAAACATAATGCAAATTACAGAAACACTTTCCTCCCTAGATCAGCTTTAATCCTGTTGGATATTTTAGCTGAATAACCGCTCACCTTAGGGCCACAAGGGAATACAGAAGCATGACTCCCAAATCATTTTCTTTTCCTTTCCAATTGGCCTATACCCTGGGGGATCATCTAAACCTGCCCAGAGAAAGCCTGCACAACTGGTATATGGCACCTTACTTCTCATGAAGTTGAGACACCATGGTCTCATGGGATTGCAGCCATCCAGCCACAGGATTCCTCCCAATGAATAAAGATATACTGGCTGTTGACTAGAGGAAGTCTGTTTATATATATATATATATATATATATATAAAATACTGGAGTGGGTTGCCATTTCCTTCTCCAGGGAATCATCCTGACCCAGGGATCGAACCCAAGTCTCCCACATTGCAGGCAGACGCTTAACCTCTGCACTACCAGGGAAGCCCCATATATATTTATGTTTGTGAGTTCAATGATCAAGTCATTCCACCTTGCTTCCTGTTCACTTGGCAGGCTGTTTGTGGAATAGGGCATATGTTGAAACAGTTGTTGCTGGGGGCAGGCCAAGGTAGTGAGGTGCTTTGTAGGTACATGTAGAAGTGCCCCAAAGATAGATTACCATAACTCCACCTAGGCCTCTTCACTTTATTTTCCATCATAATATCTTCTCAAGTATGCTTACAGCCTTAACCTCTCCTTTGCAATCCATTCTACACAGTAAAGCCTGGTTACCTTTCATTTTTAAAAAATTATTATTTTGGCTGCTCTTTATCACAGGGCATAGGCTTTTTCTAATCGTGGAGCAAGCTCTTGGGGGTGTGAGCTCTAGGGTGTGGGCCTAGTTGCATAATGTGAATCTTATTTCCCCAACGAGGCATCAAACCCAGGCCCTCTGCATGGAAGCATGGAGTCTTAGCCACTGGACCACCAGGGAAATAGCCTGATTATCTTTCTTAAAGAAAAGTTCTGCTCCTGCTTTCTTCTGCTCAAAATTCTTAAATGATCCTAATTTCCAAAATAATAATGCCAAATTCCTTAGTTCCACACATAAGGCTTTCTGTGTTTGGGCCTCTAATTACTTTTTCCAGTTATAATTTCCTACTACTCTTAATAACAAACTGGAACCTGATCATAATATACCCAGACATTTCTTGCTTATACTGCTTGCTCTAGAATCACCTTCTCTCTTCCTCTCTCCTAATCACTGCCTGTGAAATCTACTCATTTATCAAGTTTTAGATCAAATTTGACCTGATCTTTTAAGTTTCCCTGACTCTAAGTAAAAGGAAATAGTTCTGTGTGTCCAGAGCACATATTAGACATTTGTATTATTCTGCCTTAAGTGTTAGTTTGTTATTTGCAAGTCTGTCACCACTTATCTGTGAGAGACTCTCAATGACCAAGTTGTGTCTTTTTCATCCATGGATCTTCCATAGCACATGTGGCACACTGGCTGGCAAAGAGGAGGTGAGTGAGAAATGTTTGTTGACTTGAATTGATAGGGTCTTCAGTTTTCCCCTGTGATACAAGTAGTGATAGCTTGCTTCATGTGGGCAGCAGCCACATGTCTACCAGTGGGGTCAATGGTAGAGCTTCAAGCTACTCCCTTCCTGTATTCCTTTATTGAAATAATCAGTCTGAAAAACTCAAGTTGTTGAATCATTGACCTTTCTCTGTGAAGTCATCATGTATTATTTTTTTATTATAAAGTTATTATAAGAACAACTTAGTGTTTTAAAGAGGGAAGTTTTGGAAAAAGTTGAATCAAAGCATATGTCTTTGCTCCTTGGAAGAAAAGGTATGACCAAACTAAACAGCATAGCAAAAGTCAGAGACATTACCAACAAAGGTCTGTCCAGTTAAAGCTATGGTTTGTCCAGTAGTCATGTATGGATGTGAGAGCTGGGACTATAAAGAAAGCTGAGTGCTGAAGAATTGATGCTTTTGAACTGTGGTGTTAGAGAAGACTCTTGAGAGTCCCTTGGTCAGCAAGGAGATCAAACCAGTCAATTCTAAAGGAAATCAGCCCTGAATATTCAATGGAAGGACTGATGCTGAAGCTGAAACTCCAATACTTTGGCCACCTGATGTGAATAACTGACTGATTGGAAAAGACTGATGCTGGGAAAGGTTGAAGGTGGGAGGAGAAGGGGCGACAGGATGAGATGGTTGGATGGTATCACCAACGTGATGGATATGAGTTTGAGTAAACTCTGGGAGTTAGTGATGGACAGGGAGGCCTGGCATGCAGCAGTCCATGGGGTCACAAAGAGTCGGACATGACTGAGCAACTGAACTGAAGTGAACTGAACTAAGGAGAGGCCCAGGATAGGCAATAGATAGAGCCAGTGGAGTTNATGGATATGAGTTTGAGTAAACTCTGGGAGTTAGTGATGGACAGGGAGGCCTGGCATGCAGCAGTCCATGGGGTCACAAAGAGTCGGACATGACTGAGCAACTGAACTGAAGTGAACTGAACTAAGGAGAGGCCCAGGATAGGCAATAGATAGAGCCAGTGGAGTTGTTATGATATAAATTCAGCTTGTCACCTGTAAAACTTCATTTTGTTTCTGTTATCATTGCTACCATCCTTAGGATCAAGTATATATTCCATGCTTTCTATCTGTACAACATTTAATATACAAGTGAAAGTGAAAATTGCTCAGTTGTGTCCTACTCTTTTGACACCCATGGACTTTAGCCTGCCAAGCTCCTCTGTCCGTGGAATTCTCCAAGCAAGAACACTGGAGTGGGTTGCCATTTTCTTCTACAGGGGATCTTCCAGACTCAGGGACTGAACCCTGGTCTCCTGTGTTGCAGGCAGATTCTTTACCTTCTGAGCCACCTGGGAATACCTAGCTGGGGAAACAGAATATGTACCTAAGGAAATAGATACAGAATATATAGCTTGAGAGTTAAGAATAAAAGACTCTGGAGCCAGACTGTCAGGCTTTGAATTATGACTGCACCTTACTTACTAACTAGATGATACTGGAAAAGTTATTTTACTTTCTGGGGTTTCAGATTGCCNACAGAATATATAGCTTGAGAGTTAAGAATAAAAGACTCTGGAGCCAGACTGTCAGGCTTTGAATTATGACTGCACCTTACTTACTAACTAGATGATACTGGAAAAGTTATTTTACTTTCTGGGGTTTCAGATTGCCTAATACATAAAAAGGAATGGGGCTTCACAGGTGGCGCTAGTGGTAAAGAACCTGCCTGCCAATGCAGGAGATGAAAGAGATGTGCGTTCGTTCCATCCCTGGGTCTGTAAGATCTCCTGGAGGAAGGCATAGCAACCCACTCCAGTATTCCTGCCTGGAGAATCCCATGGACAGAGGAGCCTGGCGAGTTATGGTCCATGGGGTCAAAAAGAATTGGATATAACTGAAGCTACTTGGCACACACAGGCACCAAAGGGAATAATAATAGCAGTTACTGAAAGGGCTATTGTAAGGGTAAATGAGTTACTATGGAGAAAGCAATTAGTAAGTGCTTACGATTTTAGTTATTATTATCTTGTAAGAATGCAGCCTAAGATAATGTGGCCCTGTGTAGCGAACAAAGGCAGAAACTGACAAGGTACATATTTTTGTCCTGACTGCCACTTACGCACCTTGGTCAGCATATATAGGCTCTCCTAATCTTAGTTTCCTAACTATGAAATGAAGTGTAGAACTAAATAATGTCCCTTCCAGCTCTAAAATGCTAGTGTTCATACATCGACATGAATCCACCACAGGTGTACACGAGCTCCCAATCCTGAATCCCCCTCCCACCTCCCACCCCACAACCTCTCTCTGGATCAGCCAATAGAGTATTGTAAAGTAAAATAAAGTAAAAAAAAATAAATAAAATGCTAGTGTTCAATACTGAATACAAGATTCTTTTCCAATAGAAGAGGGTTTATTAAAAAAAAATTGAGGAATGTAATTCACATCTACCAAGAGAGATGTTTCCTCTCCTTTCATTGGCTTGTGATAATCAGAAAAAAATTAAATGTATAGCAGTTTGCTTTGATGCCTCCTATCTTGATTTTCCATCTGTCTTCCCATCACAGTTTCATCAGTTTTCAAGAAGATGAAAGCCCTCAAAAATAAGGATCCTTAAAGGCCACTGGTTGCAAAATAGCAGAGGTGATAGTCTGGTGCTGAGATTTAGCTCAGTGAAGCTTTACTGGGAGATCCTTTCATGTAATTAAAAATGCAGTCTATTTAAGGAGATAGAAATCTCCTTTGTGGAGAGAAAGCTTTTATTAACTAACCCATTAATTGATGTGAAGTTTTAAAACAACTTTTTTTCTGAGACCTGTGAAACAAGGTTGAAGTAAGTTTGAATGCAGTTACCATTTCCAAAAATTTAATAACATCCTGTTATCAGCCCCAAGGAGAAGGCAATGGCAACCCACTCCAATACTCTTGCCTGGAAAATCCCATGGATGGAGGAGCCTGGTAGGCTGCAGTCCGTGGGGTCGCACAGAGTCGGACACGACTGAAGTGACTTAGCAGCAGCAGCAGAATCAGCCCCAAGGAGAGAGATATGCACATCTCAATGATTCGTTGGTCCTATTTTCAATTTAGTTAATCCTCTGACAACTCTTTCCTTCTACCATCTCCACTCCTTGTAGGAGAAATAAGGTCAAAGAGACGTATGTTTCCCGAGAGNGAATCAGCCCCAAGGAGAGAGATATGCACATCTCAATGATTCGTTGGTCCTATTTTCAATTTAGTTAATCCTCTGACAACTCTTTCCTTCTACCATCTCCACTCCTTGTAGGAGAAATAAGGTCAAAGAGACGTATGTTTCCCGAGAGTTTACCAACACTTGGGTGCTTAAACTAGGCTGATCCACTTGTGAACTATCTCCTAAGGGCTCACAAAGGTTGATTCAGAGTCACCACAGCTGAGCATAGCTCCAGCTTTCCTGTGCAACGTTGTAGGACTAAGTAAAAAGGCTTGAAGGTAAGGAAGTGAACTTTGATGAAGAACATATTTCACCATAAATGTATTATAGTGGGAAGATATTAGGATCCTATTTTTGTACCTGAAAAATGGCCAAATATCAGTTTCATGTGGGTTAACCTAATAACAAACCTGGACTCAAATACACACTATTGGCTAATTAGCATGGAAATATACATCCATGCTGTTGGTCAACAGTCTTGAGTATCATGGAAAGAGCTTTGAAGGGAAGATTTAATGAAATCTTCTCTAATATTTGTTCATAAGGATATCTGTTCATATAACCTGCCTGTCTCTTACCATTTCCTTCCTTAATTTTTTTCTGTATGTTACTTTCCCTTTTATTTCTCTCCTTTTTCTCTATTGTGTCACTCTCTTTTTGTGCTCTTGCTGTCACTCACACGTTCTCTAGGTAAGTAACTAAAAGTGGAGATTGGAATTCTGGTTTCACCACCCACTTTGTATTTGACCTAGGGCAAGATAGTCTCTTTCTGCTATACATTATCCATCTCTAAACTTGNCTCTCCTTTTTCTCTATTGTGTCACTCTCTTTTTGTGCTCTTGCTGTCACTCACACGTTCTCTAGGTAAGTAACTAAAAGTGGAGATTGGAATTCTGGTTTCACCACCCACTTTGTATTTGACCTAGGGCAAGATAGTCTCTTTCTGCTATACATTATCCATCTCTAAACTTGGGTTGTCATGCTTATTTCATCTGTTTGTCAAAAGGATAAAATGAGATTTTACATATATATATATATATATATATATATAAAACATTTAGTTCTATGTCTAGTATGTATTAAACAATCTATTGGGTTGGGCAAAAAGTTTGTCCAGGTGTTTCCGTAACGTCTTACAGGAAAACCTGAACAAACTTTTTGACCAACCCAATATTTTAGCATTATTTTCTCCTTTCTTTTTCGTTTCATGTTTTATTTCTTCTTGAAATGTTCTTATTATTTTTCTCTTTCTCTCATTTTCATAAGTATTGAACTCCATTCTTTAGCACTGCTAGTTTGTTTCAGCCCCTGGACAGCTCCAGCAAGTACTTGAAAACTTGGACTCTGTGTGATACATTCTTTATTCACTTTCCTCTAGCCTTGCCTCTATTTGGAAGTCAGAGAGAATGATTTTTCTGAAGTGCAAATATGACCATATAATTCTCAGTCATAAACCTTCCTGCAGTATATACGCCTCAATTCTCATCACGAAATACAAGGTCCTCCACAATATGTCTGCTATCCTCATTAAACTACAGCTCTGTCACTGAAATAGTCTATAAAAAATAGGTCACCTCGATGTGCTTGTTCCCCAAACACCATTCTCTGGTTTTTCTGAACCATGGTGTGTACTCTTTGAGACTTGTACTGCCACCCTTTCATGCAGCCATCAAGATCCAGCCACAAATCCCTGCCCAACTCCCTTATCCAGACTTGGTACCTCTTTCCCTTTTGCTCCCACAGAATTTTGTGCAAGTTATTATTACAGTGCCTATTGTACTCTTATTATGGATCTTCCCANTACTGCCACCCTTTCATGCAGCCATCAAGATCCAGCCACAAATCCCTGCCCAACTCCCTTATCCAGACTTGGTACCTCTTTCCCTTTTGCTCCCACAGAATTTTGTGCAAGTTATTATTACAGTGCCTATTGTACTCTTATTATGGATCTTCCCAAATAGACTGTGAACGCCTAGGAACCAAGCTTTGTTTTGCTCCTGATTATTATTTTTGAGTCCTTTAACCAAGTTTGTCCCTCAATAAATAAATATATTCTATTTCAAAAAATAGTCTTCCACTAGTCTGGTTAAGATTTATGTTTAGATTTTATGTCCACATAGCTTACATTATCTGTCAACTTTGATGTATTTGTCCAATTGCAGACAACCCCAGATAAAAGTTGCATAATGGCCCTTATTGAACAGCTTTGAAAATGGGCTGGTAATTCTAGTTTATACAGGATGCTACTGCGTGAAAAGCAAGGGAGAAACAAAGAAGACCTTTCAGGTTCTTGTTCAGCCTTAGGGTTCTATTTTTTTTAGTTCTACCAGTTTATTTCTACCAACCCATCTCCTCCACCCTCATGCACATGTGCTCAGTCATGTAACCCCAGGGACTGCAGCCTGCCAGGCTTCTCTGCCCATGGACTTTTCCAGGTAAGAATACTGGAGTGGGTTGCCATTTCCTTCTCCACTTAGGGTTCTATTTAATAAGCAGTCAGAGTTTGTAAATCTTGATAAGCACTTGAAATTTTTGACCAATTATTCTTTTGCTTACATTTCTCTCAAGTTTTCTGATAATATGATAAAATGATACGAAAAAGATCAAGATCTTTTTATGTGTTTCTGACTAAGAGGAGGGTGTGGATGAAGGAGAGTATTTTGTTTTCCAGGTTTGCTCACACAATGGCCTCCCTTCCAGATTTGAAGGGCTGCCTTTTTAGTCTTTGGTTTCACATCTGTGCCATTACCTGGCAGGCCTGCAATCAATTTTTCAGTGGAAATTAAATTTTTAGTGGGAATTAAATAGAATNCTCCAGGCCAGAATACTGAAGTGGGTAGCCTTTCCCTTCTCCAGGGGATCTTCCCAACCCAGGGATCAAAACCAGGTCTCCCGCATTGTTGGGGAGATTCTTTACTAGTTTAGCCACATGGGAAGCCCATAAACTTTCCTATAAACAAACAAAAGCTACAAAACAAGATTGCATGAACCTGGCCTCCTGCCAACAGGTGGTGGTAGAATGTAGTGCAACTTCCTTTCAGTTTGGACCACAGAGTCCTCTGTTGATAAGTAGCAATCTTACCTCTTAGTTTTGCAGCCGTTTGCTAGCATGGTTAATCCCACTGTGCCCAGCATCTACAAGAGCAGCAAAAGTTTTACAGTGTCTGAAATAAAAGGTGTGTGATTGTGATGGAACTGAAAGAAGAAATTATAAAAGACTGAAAATGCTGAGAAAATATAATGATTGCTGTTTTCATGTGCTGTGTTCATTCCAAAAGGATTCACAGGGATTTCCCTGGTGGTCCAGTGGTTGAGACTCTCTGCAGGGGGCACAGGTTCAATCTCTGGTCAGGGAACTAAGATCCCACACGCCACATGGTGTGGCCAAAAAATAATAAATAAATAAATAAACCGGAGACTTTATTTCTACAGCATTCAATTAAAAAAAAAAAAAAAAAAAACAGCAATGATGCACAGTCCAGAAAGAGAAAGTGCTTAGCTTGCAAGCTGCCATGCTACGCCATCCCTGATAATCAGCAAGAGGGGAGGGAAAAGAACAAGGCAAGAACTTGAGAGCAAGAAGCTACAAGATGAGCACCTTGTGGGCTGCCCATGAGCCAGGTATTAATGCAGGACAAAGCTGAGACTTTGCTCAAGGACCTAATGGCAGAGTGGTCAAAGTGCTGCTATTGAGATGTGTGTTCATTCATTCATCATCTATTTTACTGAATGTCTAACATGAGCCAAACATACTTGCTGACTACTGGGAACATGATGGTGACTAAGAAAGATGCAGTCCTTACCCTTGAAAACCCGCAGTCAGTGGGAGATAGGGATAGATATAGATGACAAAAAACATGAAAGTGTAACTGCAATCAGTGCTATGAAAGAAACAAAACAGGAGGCAGTGATGGAAAGCCAGGGCAGAGGACGGGGGCATGTGATGTGGGAGCTGATAACCAGGGGAGGATCAGAGGTTCCAGGCCCCTCAAGTCTGCACAGCCGTGTGAGAGTGAGTGCAGTGTCATGGAGGCTGAGGGACTCGGGAGATGCGGCTGGAGGCTGGAGGGAGTTNAGGAGAAATTACACAATCACTGTGGAAGCCTGATCACTGAGGCAAACAGCTGAAGGCAGTGGGAAACAAAATCAGAGAAGAGGAAGTATACATGTTTATCTCCTAACCAGGGAACAATGAAAGGGGAGAAATGAGAAATTAGAAACTGGAAACATAGGGGTGGAAAAGGCCCACCAAGTCTCTTGATTTCAAAGTTAGCTTCAAGGTGAATTTTTCTAATTAACTTTGAGTGTCTCTAAGGATCTTGGCACATACAGTAACCCAGGAAACCTTAAGGATGTATTTATCTCAGAATATGGCTGACTCCCAGAGAGACACTATCAAGTTTGAATGAGAGCTGTTTGACTGAGAGTTCGTCTCATCTGAGTGACTTCTCTAAATAGGTGAGGCTGATATTTGCTTGAAATGAGTTACCCTAGGTAATCACAGAGGCTTCCCAGGTAGTGCTAGTGGTAAATAACCCATCTGTCAATGCAGGAGACATAAAAGAAGTGGGTTTGATCCCTGGGTCGGGAAGATTCACTGGAGGAGGGCATGGCAACCCATTCTAGTATTCTTGTCTGGAGAATCCCATGGACAGAGAGCCTGGTAGACTACAGTCCATGGGATTGCAAAAGAGTCAGACACAACTGCAGTGACTTAGCATCCACGCAGGGAATCATGAGATCCCAGCCAGTCTTTGCTCTATCATTAAGCAGCTGTTTGAGCTTGGATGAGTCACTTCTCTTTCTTTTTTCTTGTCTCTAAAAATGAGGAATATTGACTCTGCTGTATATGCTTTGAGATTGGTCATGAGAATCAAATGAGCTGGCACTGAAAACTAAGCTTACAGAGGCTTTTGTCAGGGTCCTGAGTTCAGATCCAGGGATTTAGGCTCTATTGGCACTATCTAGAAGTGATGCTTCTTCTGCAGAAAAAATACCAGAGGATCATCACAGACAGACCTGTAGCTACAGCCTCAATCCCTTTATCTGCAGGCTGACAGCAAGGTGACCAGTGATGTGTATACATTTTTTAAAATGTTAGAAATGCTCAAACCATGCATTTCCTATGGAATTGATTACAAAAGGATTATGCAGCTCAAAGGTCAGGACTGTGTTCTCTGTGCATATTTTGTATGGTTCCAGGGGAAATAAAACAGAAACAAACCAACTCAGTACCCTCAAAGCTATGCTAATCCCAAGAGCCAAAGTCATTGTAAATACACAGCACAGAGTGAGCTGCCAGAAGTAAGGGGAGGGGGGTCTGGAGATGTTGACATTTTGCTGAACAAAGAAAATAATGGGTCGTCTGTCCTTTGTAGACAAAAATGGCATACTTTGGATCCAGTAGCAATCTTCTTTGAGTTTTCCTCTAGTTGTCAGGGCGGATTTACACTAAGCAATGCTTGTAATCTCATTTAAGCCAAAGTCCATCTTCCTGAGGTGTCTCACTGATCTGAGGGTAGGATTCCATCTGTAGCCTGGGTTATTGCTCTCGCTGTAGCTATTGGAACAGGTTTTCTCTGTATATGTGAAACTTCTGTTTTAGCTTTCTTTATTTAGTTTCTAACAGAATGAGCTAAGTAGCTCAGTCCAAATGAGACAGTGTGCTATGAAATGTTTTCTATGTAGATGCCTAAACATAAATACATTAAGAAATGTATTAGTACAACTTTTCAATGCCTACACTCAAACTCAGGTGCATGCACAGGTGAGTGTGTGTGTGTGTTCATTGGTACACTGTTTAGGGCCATCTGTGATGCCAGAGGAAATATTAGCTATGGAAAGACAAAATAACAGAAATTAAGTAAATAAATAACAGGAAGCACGGTGCAAAGATGAGAAAAATTCTCAGTTTTCCAGTACTTTTTACCTGTGTTCCATGTATTAAAATGATCCCAACATGGCCAATATGGTAGATCATAGGAATATTTTTGTGATTTTTTTTTCTCGGGAAATGACTCTCTCCACTCAGGTTATGGATGAACTTGGTTTACTTACTGGACAATTGTGTATTTCTTGTTGTTAAAATTTATATCCCTCCGCTGACTTAAGGTATCAAGAGTATGTTACAGAGAGATATACTTGGAGATATTTTACTGGAATACAGTGAATTTTGTTTAGTGACAGCACATATACTTCAAGCACAAATAGTGTTTATTGGCATTAGTTAGATCACACTGAAACCCTAGTACTATTTGAACTTTATCTCTACCATCCCAGTCAGGGTTGGCCTTACTAATTTGTGGACCAAGGTCCTGGAAATCTTTCAGTATTCCATGAAGCACATAAAAATGTTACTGGTTGGTGGGGGTCCCTAACATCAGGGCTGGCCTTACTAATTTGTGGACCAAGGTCCTGGAAATCTTTCAGTATTCCATGAAGCACATAAAAATGTTACTGGTTGGTGGGGGTCCCTAACATCAGGGCTGGCCTTACTAATTTGTGGACCAAGGTCCTGGAAATCTTTCAGTATTCCATGAAGCACATAAAAATGTTACTGGTTGGTGGGGGTCCCTAACATCAGGGCTGGCCTTACTAATTTGTGGACCAAGGTCCTGGAAATCTTTCAGTATTCCATGAAGCACATAAAAATGTTACTGGTTGGTGGGGGTCCCTAACATCAGGGGGTCCCTAACACTGTGGGTGAAGCTGACTGTGGGGCGAGCGTATTTCCAATGAGCACTTGGATTTGGCTCTTATAACAACAACAAAAAATGTTATTGGTTAAAAAGAGGGGATATATGTATACATATGTATAGCTGATTCATTTTGCCCTTCAGTAGAAACACACCATTGTAAAGCAACTATACTCCAATAAAAGTTTTTTAAAAATGTGTATATATAACAGGTTAAATTAGGCCCAGGACAGGGCTCAGGAATGGTGTACACTCTGTGTTGATGTGGAAGACCGGTGCCCAGCTTCTTTTTGTCCTCCAAATGAATCTATGGAATTCCCATTTCAGAAGCTGCTGCTCCTCCTTTAACCTTTAGGCACATGGACAGCCCCTGGGACTGAGGTCCACATTAACATTTCAGAATGGCAGTCTCTTTGCATTCAGACGTCTTCAGAAGTAGGCAGATCTTCCGGGAATGTAGTGTCTTTGTAGTCTACGGTGGACTTTTTTTTTTTTTTTGAATCTCACTGGGTGTTCATTCTTGTGAACAGGGGCTTCCCTTGTGGAGCATGGGCTCTAGATGAATGGGTTTCAGTAGTTGCCCCCTCCAGTGGAAGCAGAATCTTAGCCACTGGACCACCAGGGAAGTCCCAAAATCAACAGCATTTCTATGCACTAATAATGAACTATCTGAGAAGGAAATTGGGAAAACTATCCCATTTATGGACTTCCCTGTGGCTCAGATGGTAAAGAATCCTCCTGCAATGCGGGAGACCTGGGTTTGATCCCTGTTTTGGGAAGATCCCCTGGAGGAGGGCATGGTAATCCATTGCAGTATTCTTGCCTGGAGAATCCCATGTACAGAGGAGCCTGGTGGGCTACAGTCCATGAGGTCACACAGAGTCGGACATGACTGAGTAACTAAGCACAGTACATCCGATTTATAATACAATAAAACAGAATAATATTCTAATAATAAGTTTTTTTTAATGTAGTAAAAATTTATGGCTTCTGGATTGAGTTATATTTAGGCTTTCCTCACTTAAGCTTATAAATGTAGTGTTGAATGTTTTGTTCTAGTTTTTTGTGCTTTATTTTACATTTTAATATTTTATCCACTTGGAGATTATCCTGATGTATATATCAAGTATGGTTCCAACTTATTTTTTCCAAAGGACTATATAATTCTTTTAAAATAAATTATTGAATAATATTCCTTTCCCTCCATGCATTTTAGCTTATTTCTAGACTTTATATTCTATTTCAGTGATCTGCCTATTTATATGCCTGTGTCATATCTTTAGTTATTGTGGCTTTCTAATGATTTCAAATATCTGATAGGTCTGTCTTTTACTCATTTTTTGGATTTTTTTTTAATTCTTCCCCGGGGAGTCTTGTTTAATTTTATATGACTTCTAGAAACTGCTTGCTTAATTTTTCCTGCCCCCCATGCTAATTTTATTCAGATATGCTAAGTTTATAAATGAACATAGGAAAGGTTTAATGATGTTAAGTATGCATACCTAAAAAATCTTATATGTGCAAGATTTTGGAATTTTACCTTTTTTTGCATTCCCTCTAAAATGGTCTGTTCTTTAGCAACCTGGACCATTTTTAAGTCATTTATTTTTAGGGGCATGGATAGGAAAGCTTTGAAAACTCTTCCTAATTCTTCAGTGAAGCCCATTTTTTTTTTCTATGCCTTCTAATGTCAGTTTTGATAAATTATACTTTTATAGAAAATCACTTCATCCTTGCCTTCATATCTGTGTATATAGTGGTTTCGTAATTTACAATAATTAAAACTTTTGGTAATTATTTCCAGAACATACTCCTATAGTTCACTGGATTAACACAATAAAAAATGTGTCCTATATACTTGTTAAGGACCAAGATTTTTTCCATGATGTGGCTTTACAATTTACTAGGGCCTTTGAGTCCTCCAGAAGGTCATCTACTGCCTATTGACAATTATAGGAAGAAAGAGGGAAGACACATGGGAAGATTCTATCCATCAGGACTAGGTGTGGTGTACATCAATTATACCCAAATTCCATTGTTCAGAACACAATCACATGCTTATATCTCATTGCAAGTAAGTCTTGGAAGTGTGGTCTAGGATTTTGTCCATAAAGGAAAGGAAACAGATTTTTGTGAACACTTTGCCATTTCTGCTATACCAGTTTCTAAAAATGGAGTTTGTCAAGTTTTTTAGTTTGAATTCAAGCTCCAGTTTTTCTCCCTCTAGCTGAGTGACCCTATACATGAGTTGTGTGATAGAGTATAAAAATGGAACCTACAGCAAAGTGTTGTGAAGAATCTGTGAAAGAATTAGTGTGAAGTTCTTAATCTTGGAGTTGGCAGTATTATTAGTGTTACTAATAATAATATCAGCATGTTGGCAAGTAGAGGACAGGTTGGTCTTCGAAAAGTAAGAGGCATGAAAGTACAACAAACTAGTGAATAAAACAAAGCAATAGCAGAATCACAGATATAGAGAACAAGCTAGTGGTTACCAGTGGGGAGAGGAAAGGGGGGAGGAGCAAGATAGGGATAGGGAGGAAAAAGGTTATTATGGGATTATATGAAATCATGTGTGTGAAATTTATGACAATTGTAAAACAGTATAGAATTTAACCGACTCCAGTACTCTTGCCTGGAAAATCCCATGGACAGAGGAGCCTGGTAGGCTGCAGTCCATGGGGTCGCACAGAATTGGACATGACTGAAGCGACTTAGCAGCATAGAGTTTAAAGAATCTTTCATTCAATAAGAAATTAAATTTTAAAAGTCAATGTGAAAAATTAAAAAAAAAATAAGTTAGTGGTATGAGAGGTAGATACTGTTAAGATCCATTTGGGTAGTGATAGATAACTGCTCATTCAGAATTAACAATTATAGGGGGCAGTAGTTTTCTGTAAAACTTTAGAGCATTTACCAATATAGTAGGCTTTCTTTTAGCCTTCAAGGAGCTGTGATACTCCCATGTAATCTGGTTCAAGTCTTGCTTTTGAACTGTAAGTTCTGGAAAATCTCTAGAATTGCTGCTGCTTGATGAAAGGCCATGTTTCTCCCTATGCCACTCCATAGGAGCCCTCTAGATAAGAACATTCTCAAGTTACCATTTCTTTTACCTGACCATTATGGAATAAGACACATGCTACTCACTATCATATCATATCCCTTCCATTCTTTAAGCTCTGACTACAGTGACATCTCCAGTATATTGTCTTGATTAGTTACATGGTTATTCTTCCCCTCACCCACTAAGGTCTGTACTTTTTCCCAGAAAATATAATTCACTTGTATTTCCAATTATACATTTTCTGGTTCTTGAAGAGGGACCTTATTTTTATGTTTATGTACTTAGACAAAAACCAGATTTTCTGGTTCTTTGGAATGGAAAAAGGAGCATTTCTGTCTGTTTTCTTCATGTGCAAGTGTTCTCAGTCATGTCCAATTCTTTGTGACCCCATGAAGGGTAGCCTAGGGTACCTTGTGACCCCATGAAGTGTAACCTAGGGTGTAGTCAGGGTACTCTGTCCATGGGATTTTCCAGGCAACAATACTGAAGTGGGTTGCCATTTCCTTTTCCAGAGCATCTTCCTGACTGAGGGATTGAACCGCATCTCCTGTGGCTCCTGCATTGGCAGGAAGATTATTTACCAGGCAGGCAGAGCCACCAGGGAAACCATTGTTTTCTTCCTGTCCCCTCTGAAGTTCCTAAAATTGATTTTTCACATAATGGTCACTTGAGGCAACTTGAGTAATTAACCAGCCATTTCATTATATCCCCTAGAGTACTACCAGGTCCCTCAAGGAAAGATGCTAAATCAGTCCTTGTGCTTCCTATTTCTTCTCTAGAGGGGGGAGAGCTGATAAGAATCAAGAATTTGCAGGAAAGTTTCTCAGATTTATTAGCAAGGCTCCTATAAAATGATGCTGATTTTGGTTATGTGCCTTATCAACATTCTGGAAGATGGACAAGAGATTTCTTTGGCACCAGAGGACCTTGCAAATGAGCAACACTATGTGTAAGTGTGAGGTCACTGTCTGGGTCAGAAACCACAAGGGGTCAGAGGAAATGTTGAGAATTGGCTCCCATAACACTTAAACAAGCTCTGTTCTATTTGAGTAGTTCCAAGAAATAGAGCAATAGGACTTAACAATTGTGTTAGTGGAAAGGGTTTGACAGTCTCACAGGGCAGTCAGCAGTTGAGGTTAAAGCTTCTTGAGGAATAGCATTTAACATGCTGTTAATTGGGTACTGGGGAAGGAGGTAACTGGTTAGTCCAGAGAGACATGGTGGTTTTGTTTTTTGGCTGAACCACATGGCTTGTGGGAGCTTAGTTCTCTGACCAGAGATTGAACCTGCACCCTCGGCAGTGAAAGTCCAGAGTCCTAACTACTGGACAGCCAGGGAATTCCCAAGACATCGTACTTTTAACACAAGAGAATTTTGTCTGCACCAAGTTGTGTGGTAAAAAGCAGTGTGTTTCTCTTCTGGGTTATGCAATATTTCTCACCCAATAGATTGGCAAGTAGCTATCTTGGATCTCTTCAGGCAAGCAGAGCAGTGGCAAATTTCTTAGAGGAGTGTCATTGTGTCCTTCATAAATTAAGTTGCCATTTCATGCCAATGTAACTGTAGTTCAGCAGACATTTACTGAGTGGATCTTGTACTCCTCACTGTGAGGTGACAGGGATCCAGCAGTTTGAAGAAAAGACATGACCTCTGCTACCCAAAAAGCAGACACACAAGTGACTGACTACACATATAACACTATGAGTTGTGTCTCCTGTAGGGGAAAGGTGCTGTGGCAGTGACAGGTCATGTCTCCCCCTGTTGTCATCAATAAACTTTCTAGTTTATAAAATAATAATTTTTTGTCTCTAAAAGTAAGACAGGGTAAAATTTTAAAGATATATAAGACGAAACAAAGGAAATCATTCATAATCCTAAATCAGGGATAATCACTTAATATTTCTGTGAATTTCCTTTATTATTATTTGCATTGTAGAGACTTATGTAAACATNCTTTCTAGTTTATAAAATAATAATTTTTTGTCTCTAAAAGTAAGACAGGGTAAAATTTTAAAGATATATAAGACGAAACAAAGGAAATCATTCATAATCCTAAATCAGGGATAATCACTTAATATTTCTGTGAATTTCCTTTATTATTATTTGCATTGTAGAGACTTATGTAAACATATAAAGTTGACGCACTATATATAAAATTCCAACCCTGCCTTTTCTTAGTAAGTTAAAATCATTTCTCTATGTCATTAAAGCACTATAAATTTCATACTAAATGCTGAATGGTACGATATTGTGGATATATCATATTTTACTCAACTATTCTCTGACATTCAAAGGGTGTATATTTTTCAAATGGTGTTGACAGATAAACAATTGAGTTTGGCTATATCATTATTGTCCTTTAAATTACCTAATTGACCATAAGAAAAATCGAGAGGGAGAAAGGGAGGGATGCTGGTGAGAGCAGAGGGGAGAGAGGGCAAAGAGTGGAAGAGAGAAAGCGTGTGTGTGTGTGTGTGTGTGTGTGTGTGAGAGAGAGAGAGAGAGAGAGAGAGAGATACAGAGAGGTGTGGGGTGGGGGGATAGAGCTGGGCCTAGTGAAAGACATGACAGTGAAACCATGTAGATCTGGTTTACCTTGTTTCTGTGATGTACTGCCTGGGATACTTGCCCTCATGGTCTCCTTTGATGACTACCTGTCAGTCAGAGACCTTGCGTTACTGTATTATGATCTCAACATCAGAACCTCATGGATATTGGTGGCCGACATTAGGGGCATAGTATTTCTCCTTGGAAGTGGTTCTGAGACTTCATAGTGTTTGGAAGTTTGCCTTTGGTGGGATCTTAAAGGCCACTGAGTCAAAATTAGTCATCAAAAATGTCTGGGAGCTATAGTGTGTAGGTAAGAGGGAAGGGGAAGCTAAAGAAAGATCTTTCCCTTTCCTTGACTAGGAGATGAGATTACTATGAAGTTTGAGGTCATATAGGCCATGGGGCTGCCTTCACTTCTGATACCAAATGCGACTTTGAGGGGTTCCTCAAACCACCGCAAGGTTCAGTGATTTGCTAGGACTCACAGAACTCAGTGAAGGCTGTGAAATTCATGGTTAAGATATAGGAAAAGAATTTAGATGAAAATCATTTGAGGGAAGAGATGTATGGGGCAGAGTCCAGGAGAGTTGGAAAAGCCTAGTTTCCAGTAGTCCTTCCTTGTGGAGTTCTCTTTTACCAGCATCAGTGTGTGACAGTACACATNATATAGGAAAAGAATTTAGATGAAAATCATTTGAGGGAAGAGATGTATGGGGCAGAGTCCAGGAGAGTTGGAAAAGCCTAGTTTCCAGTAGTCCTTCCTTGTGGAGTTCTCTTTTACCAGCATCAGTGTGTGACAGTACACATGGCATTTTCAACCCAGGAGGCTGCCCTGACCCTGGGTACCCAGTGATTTTCTTAGTGCTTTCTGGTTGACTGCCTACAGGACTGATCCTTTGTTTCCAGGTACTCCAGAGAACTTACGTAGCATGGCTCATCTTTAGTCTCTAGTCCCTCTTGAGGTACAGTGGACACTGCAAAGGTACTCTGTCTAGTAGGGACATCCCCTTTGTGATAGTCTATGAGCATGTGGTGTGCTAGGATGGAAACCACTCAGGAAACTAATCCTTTTGGGTTGACCAGAAAGTTTGTGCAGGATTTTCCATGACCTGAAAAACTGGGATGGACTTTTTAGCCAACCCAATAGTTTTACCTTGTAGCCTTAAGCACATAGAACACCTTTCACTAGTTTGGCATCCTGACACTTGGCTTGGCTTACTCTATTTTCTCCAGGTTTAAGCACAAGTGGAATAGGTGGTTCTTATGTGGTGTGACATGAAAAATTAAAAAAAAATCCCCTAAAAGCACCTTCATACTCCTGAGCTACAAAACATCAAAAACCAAATGAACTTTTAAAGATCATCTAGTTCAGATATTGGCAAAGTATGACTTGGGCCCAAAACTGGCTGTTTGCCTGTGTTTATAAATAAAGTTTAATTGAAACAACCATGTCTATTCATTTATATGTCGCCTATGGTTGCTTTTATACTATAGCAGCAGAATTGAGTAGTTGTGAAAGAGGCCATATGGCTGTAAAACTATTTGATTATCTGGATCTTTACAGAAAAAAAATGTATGTTGACCTCTGGACTAGTTCAACCATATTATACAAATGGAGAAACTGGAGTTCAAATTGGAGAAATATTATTAAATTAGATGAATAACTATTGAGGCCCCAACTCTGTGTCTGGTACTATTGATACTTGAGATGTATCAGTGAACCAAACAGGTGAAAAATGTTACCAGATTATACTAATCATTTACTAACATTATTTTAGTGTTGCCAATTGATNAAAAAAAAATTCTACTCCTCTCCCATCCCTACAGTTCTACAGAAACTAAGAAATCCCTATTCTGAAGAAAACAAGAATTTGTAGCGTGAAAAAGCTCTACAGGTGATTCGGTTGCTCATTAGAGGTTAAGTCTTATTGGTCTGCATGGGTGATGAGGGGCTTGTGGAGAATTGCATGCAATTTACTTGGTTTTGAATCTTTCTTTTTTCAGAACATTTCACAGGATGTGTGTCCTATGAAACACTGGGGATGCAGACCGTTTGCAAATGTCCATCATTCCTTGAGCAGGAGGAAGGGGGGAGAACGTTGCTGTTGGAAGAAACTGTGACTTGTTCGCCTGGTTTTCGTGATTCCTAAGCCCCCACACTGAGGCAAGAGCTTAAGACGTCTTTTCTCGGGAGAGGGACAGGTCACACGGACCCGCTGTCAGGCCCTTGATGGCTCCTCTTGTTAAAAATATGTGCAAGGTGAGCCGGTCCAGGTTTGGGCAGAGCTGCCAGGGCCCAGGCAGGCCTCTCGCTCATGAAGCGGGCTCTGCGAGGTGAGGCTCTGGTAAAGTTAGCCTCACGAGCTCTCTGGTAGCTGGAGGCTGGACAGACAGTTTTGAACAGAGAATGCAAGAGTGGGTCCAGTCAGAGAGAGCAGAGAAGTGAGGACTCTCCAGGTCTCGGGGTTTGGAATATCTGAGCGAGAACAATCTGAATGGTGATCGTTCCCTTGTAGCCTAGGTGTCCAGTGGGCAATGACGCACGCCTCAGCAAGGCGCCGCCCAGCCTCTGCTGGAGTGGGGTCCCTGATCCTGGCTCCAGCAGAGGCTCTGAGGGACCTTTTGATGATTATCCGTGATGACAGTGTCTCTCCCTGGAAAGGCATTGCGGGGTGGTAGACATGCCTTTAGATGAAGAAGCAGAACTTCTGGATTCTAAAGTGGCCACAGGGCACTTGAAGAGAGAAGGTCTGATAAATTCTACAGCCTCTAGCAAGGCCTTCTAAGTCAACATGTAACAAACAGTCTATTGCCTGCAAAAGTAGCTTCAAAATATGTCTTCTGGTTGCCTCCACACATTGCCCCCCACGAGTTTCCCCTGTGTGGAAATTCTGAAACGAATTGCACTCCAGTTAGGCCCAGCTCTGCTCCCTGTTTGCCTGTGTTCATGCTAAGTCACTTCAGTCTTGTCTGACTCTTTGCAACCCTNAAAGACTCTGATGCTGGAAGGGATTGGGGGCAGGAGGAGAAGGGGACGACCGAGGATGAGATGGCTGGATGGCATCACTGACTCAATGGACGTGAGTCTGAGTGAACTCCAGGAGTTGGTGATGAACAGGGAGGCCTGGCATGCTGCAATTCATGGGGTCGCAGAGTCGGTCACGACTGAGTGACTGAACTGAACTGAAATTGGCCACTAATGGTCATCTCCTGTGACTTTTAGGGATTGGAAGTGTTTAGTTATTCTTCTTTGTTTTTATTTATTTATTTATTTTTGGTTATTCTAGGTGTTTCTGGCTGAGTACAGGCTTTTTCTAGTTATAGTGAGTGGAGACTATTCTTCCTTGCAGTGTGTGGGCTGATGTGGTGGATTCTCTTGTTGCAGAGCATGAGGCTCTAGGGCATGCGGGCTTCAGTAGTTGCAGCTCCCCAGGTCTAGAACACAGACTCAGTAGTTGAGGCACACAGGCTTAGTTGCTTGGTGGTATGTGGAATCTATCTGGACCAGGGATCAAACCCATGTCCCCCAGATTAGCAGGTGGGTTCTTATCCACCGTGCCACCAGGGAAGTCNTCCCCAGGTCTAGAACACAGACTCAGTAGTTGAGGCACACAGGCTTAGTTGCTTGGTGGTATGTGGAATCTATCTGGACCAGGGATCAAACCCATGTCCCCCAGATTAGCAGGTGGGTTCTTATCCACCGTGCCACCAGGGAAGTCCTGTTTTGTCATTTTTTAGAAGCTTGTTCTAATGGGACAAAAAATGAGAGAGTCCAGTCTTTTCTCCACCTACAGGAAAATTTCATGGTAGTTAGCTTACTGTGACAGATAAATTTGAGGTTGATATTTCTGTTTCATTCCTTATGGCTCCTCACTGTCTCTGCACAGTTTCCCCAAGAGCAGCTCTTTATTATGTACTACTGAATAATTATATTTTGCAGGCAATATGACCCAGTTCTGACAACATTAGGGGGCATGCTAGGACCTCAAATTACAGCAAGCAGAGGTGTAGGTGGGAAGGAAGTCTGACTTAGGCAAATGACAACCTTCACCCATGCCATTCTTTTATCATCATCATTAGAATCTTTTGTCCATAGAATTTAAAATAAATTTTTAAAAGCTTTTAGTTTTACCCTTTCTGTTTATAAAAAAGAAACAGTCAAGATTTGAGAGCCGGCTAAAAATAATCAAAAGTTTATTTTTAGATTATAAGAGGTTTTGACACCTGCCAGCATATTCAGTTACAGTAAAGGCATGTAGAGTTATTTTATCTAAGTCTTAATATTTACTATATTGACAATTAAAACATTAAGCACTTGCTATGTGAAAATCTATAAGGGCTGTGGGAAACCAAAGTAATAACTAATATATGAACCTTCCTCTCAAAAATCTCAAACTGAAGTGAGAGGTAGAAAATAGAGAGGAGGTAGGTAGGTAGGCAGGCTTCCCTGGTAACCCAGCTGGTAAAGAATCCACCTGCAATGCAAGAGACCTCAGTTTGATTCCTGGGTTGGGAAGATCCCCTGGAGAAGGGATAAGCTACCCACTCCAGTGTTCTTGGGCTTCCCTGGTGGCTCAGACATTAAGGAATCCATCTGCAGTGTGGGAGACATGGCTTCTATTCCTGGATTGGGAAGATCCCCTGGAGGAGGGCATGGCAACCCACTCCAGTATTCTTGCCTAGAGAATCCTGGTGGACAGAGGAGCCTGGCAGGCTGCGGTTCATGGGGTAGCAAAGAGTTGACGCAACTGAGTGACAAGCATGGCACAGGTAGTTCAGTTCAGTTCAGTCGCTCAGTTGTGTCCGACTCTTTGCAACCCTATGAATCGCAGCACACCAGGCCTCCCTGTCCATCACCAACTCCTGGAGTTCACTCAGACTCACGTCCATCAAGTCAGTGATGCCATCCAGCCATCCCATCCTCGGTTGTCCCCTTCTCCTCCTGCCCCCAATCCCTCCTAGCATCAGAGTCTTTTCCACTGAGTCAACTCTTCGCATGAGGTGGCCAAAGTACTGGAGTTTCAGCTTTAGCATCATTCCTTCCAAAGAAATAGGTACATATTAATTCCTTGTGATAGAAACTTGTGAATGCATAAAGAGATATATACAGACTCAGTATGGTACCAGCCTACCTCATGGTTCTAAGTATAATATTGGTGGTGGATGGAGCTGTCTCAGGTGTATGGTGTTCTCCAAATGAGCCCTCCCAGGTACTCAGTCACAAGGTCTGGTGGTTGATGAAGAATCTGCTTTTTAAGTGCTGACCCAGGTAGTATGTATCCACTGCCAATAAGTATCAGACACTTGGATATAATAAAAATCAGTCTTCAGAGATGAATTTTAGTCTTTCCCTGACTCTCACTAAAGTATTGCAAGTCGTTAAGTCCCATCTAAGAAGGAGCTACAGGAGCTACTTATGTTCTCTTGGGCAACACCATTGAAAAATCATTACAAGAGGATTTGTTACTTTTAAGGGAAGATCTCCAACTCTAAACAGTAATTATGCTGTGATCATTAATACTGAACAACTTGCTAAAACAGTAAAATTTTTTTTCTAGTTGGGTCATTAACATCATAAAGTGCGATGGGGATCAAAGTATTGCCTGGAGTGTCTCCTATCTCTAGGAGATAAGTGGCATGGGCAAAAATCAAAGAGAACTTCATCTTCTTTCTCACTCAGCTTTGATTTGGAAAGGAGGTAGTTAAGTTACATCCAGAAAGTGGCAGTTAGAAAACTTGCCTTCTATTGCATGCTTTTGCTGCAGCAATTACCTCAGCTACAAATCTCATTTACAGAACTCTTTGAAAGTGCTATCTGGACGATGGCAGAATACACTGGAAATCAATGGGGGGTGATTTCATTCCCAAATTGAAGTTACCATTTAATAGTCAGGGAAAAAAACACACACTTGCACACCCCAACCTCCTTCTTATTCATTAATAGATTCCTCAGTAGCAATTATGAGGCTCAACTTTCACAAATTCAATTACTTCTCGAAAAATATGAATTATAAACACTCTTTACCAATTGAAATGCAATCACATCCTAGCTTTCAGAAGGAAAATAGACAGGAACTGTTGGAAATGATCCTAATCATGATGCTAATAAGTAACAGCCCAGTACGTCGTAGTCTGCAAAACAGGCCAGTGCCTGCTTCTCTGTACCTACTGTTATATGATGTTTTCTTTCCTGATTTATAGTATCCTAGCAACCATCATGCACATTAGTCCTAATGGATCTAAAAGTGATGCACTGGGAAATTTGTCCCTAAGGATCTCATGCTCCAAGGAGGGACACTTTCTCCTTGGGACGGGGGCGGGGGCAGTGCATGTCAATAGCAATAGATGTGTGGGGATTAAAGTCCTTTTCTTTGATCTGAGATTTCATTGCCCTTCTTGATCCCATACAGTCAGNAAGAAAAAAAAAAAAAAAAAAAAAAAGAAAAAAAAAGGTGCGGGGGGGGGGGGGGGGGGGGGCAGTGCATGTCAATAGCAATAGATGTGTGGGGATTAAAGTCCTTTTCTTTGATCTGAGATTTCATTGCCCTTCTTGATCCCATACAGTCAGAGGGCCTGTAATCCAGGTTTAATCTAAATATTGATAGATGGCAGTGCTGCCAAGAGATCCTAATTCCACATGAATATTCACAGCAGAAGAGCCTGGGGATATTGCCTGCTAGAGATGACCTTAAGTTTAGCAAAAGTGGACACTGACAATGGCTCTAAATTTCCACCTTATTTACTATTCATTGATTTAAGACAGGAAGGATGCTGTCAAAATTTTCATATAGCCTGTCATTGGTAAGGCTTTAAGTCATTCTCAGCCATTCTCATTTTACTGTAAATTAGATTAAATATCAACTTCATTAGGGCCATCTGATCAAGGTTGGATATTTTTTTGATACAGAATAAGATTTAGAACTAGGGATAGGGCATAAGAGGTAGAGAAAAGTCAAAAGAAAGTAAGCTAGAGGGAAGTCCCCCTTTAGCCCAGGTTCTTCAAAGTTAGTTTGAAGAACAGTTTGTATCAGGGACTTTTTCAGATATGCCCTGGGTATTGATGTAGACTGTACCTGAAGGAGAATTGAGTCTACTGTAAATTTGAATGGTCCACTAATTTCAGTGTTGTCAGGGAAGACATTTTATAGCTAAATAAGATAGTACTAAATGATTGAGAATGTCTTTCCATCCTGACCTTGAACTCACTTCCCCAACTCCATATTCCCTTCATTTCAGCCATAACATACTTTCCATCATCACTGAGAACAGCCCTGATCAAAGATCCTGAATTCTGATCTTTCTCTCTCTAACCACAATATCCTGTGCTTCTCTGGCTCTTTACCACTTAGGCCCTGCTCAGTGTTCTCTTTTTAGTCCCATCATCACCTTCAAGCCCTTAATTAGTTCTCATTCTCCCATCTCTTTGCCTCCCACTGTGGTTTGCCTTCATACTCACTTGGGCTCTGTGGGCAACTCTTTTGATGATGTGCTCACTAATATTCTGGGATTCCTTATCAGCAATCTGTCAGAGTTCCTTCCTTGCCAATCCAAAGCTTGGATACCCACCCACCATCCACTTTCTTTTGCTTCTGAAGTGCTATTTCTAAGGAAAGTCACAAAAGCATGATGACCTGATGCCCTATGGCCATGCTAGATCATTTCAGCTGCACCTTCTTGGCTTGATCATCTACACTTCTTTTCATGACTTGCTTGCTCCCTTTGCCATTTATTCATTCTTTTGACAAAATTTTATTAACTGATTATTAAATTTTATTTATGGCCCAAGCACCAAGGATATAATAAAGATTAAGACTGACAGGGAACCTTCCCTCAGTGAAGGAGTGATGGAATGAAGGAAACTAAGTGATGGGGTTTATCATTTAGTGAAACAATGTGGGAAATAAATATATTTTAAAAAGCAATTTCATAAAAGCAAGTTCTTTGCAGGAGGGTAAGTGTAAGATGACCTGAGATAGGAACAGGCTCAGAGTGTTCAAAGGACTAAATGAAAGTCAGTGTAGGTGGACTACAAAGGGAAAGAAAGAGAGAGAATGTAAGATCACAGAGATGGTCAAGAGACCATGAAAAAGACTTAGGATTTCATTCCACTTTGAGTGGGAATCCGCTGGAGAATTCTAACCCAAAGAATGACATTTTCTGATTTATATTTTGGTAGGATCACTTTGCCTCTGTGTGGGAGATGTAAGAAGCAAGTGTGGAAACAAAAAGAACAGAGACACTAGTGGTAAAACAAACAAATGAATACAACAAAACAGAATCAGATTCACAGATATAGAGAGCAGACTAGTGGTTACCATGGGGAGAGGGGTTGGATGGGGGAGTGCATGAAGGGGGAAAGGGGTTAAGAGTTAAAAGTTACCAATTATAAAATAACTAAGATAGAAGGAATGCAGTGTACAGCACAGGAAATGAAGCCAATATTTTCCACTAATAATTCCAAGTGGAGTGTCATCTATAAAACTATTGAATTACTGTGTTGCACACCTGAAACTAATATATATTGTAAATCCTCTCTCAGTTCAGTTCAGTCATTCAGTCGTGTCCACATCTTTGCAACCCCATGAATCACAGCATGCCAGGCCTCCCTGTCCATCACCATCTCCCAAAGTTCACNAGGATGCAGGATGCTTGGGGCTGGTGCACGGGGATGATCCAGAGAGACGTTGTGGGGTGGGAGGTGGGAGGGGGATTCAGGATTGGGAGCTCGTGTACACCTGTGGTGGATTCATGTCGATGTATGGCAAAGCCAAGAGTATTGTAAAGTAAAATAAAGTAAAAAAAAATAATAATAATAAAATTCAGGCAGAGGGGGTGCAGGTTCTCTGAGGCAGGCCATTATGTATGCTAATAATACTAAAATCACAAAACAAGGGTTGAAGCCAGAGAAACAAATACAGCATGAAGTCAAAATTAACATTTCCAGGTTATAATATGTTTTATTTTTATAACCAGGGACTGTTAAGGGGACCTTCACCAAAACCAAAGGACAGTTTACCCTAAAGATGATTTGAGTTCTTATCATTTGGAAAAAAGAAAATGGCTTGTGATTTTTACTTGACAGCTTTTCCCTCTTGTGTCCATAAAGATTGCTAAAAACTTAGAGTCAGTTTTCACTTAAGGTAAAGGTACCCTGTTTGAAGAAACAAGGTACTCATAATACTGCCATCACCAAAGAGTTTTGGAGTCTGTTTATCTAGCTTGTTGTCTTTATTTTTTAAAAATGCTCATTTCTTAAAGAACATAAGAAATTCACAAATCTTTCATGAAGAGTCAAGTAAAAATTGAAAGTCCCTATTAACTGCTCCTGGCCCATTGTCACTCTCTTCCCTAGAAGTAATCACCTAAAAGAGGATTGTTTGTATACTCTCTGATCTTCTTTTGTATATTTACATGTACAAATGAGTGTATGTGCACAGATAACTAGGATAATACACTGAATATGAATGGTCAGGCAGAGGATACAAATTTTTAAATGGTCATAAACATGGCTGAATCCCCCTCCAAAACATCACAACCAGTTCACTATATGATGCATGAAAGTGCCAACTTCTCTGCACCCATTCCAAGATTCGATGTTGTCATTTTAATTTTTTTCCAATCTACTTTCTTAGTCTGTATAGTAATGCCATAATTCATTTTATATGAGACAGCTACTTTTGATATATGGTAGAGGACACTCTCCTTATCTAGCCTTTATTTTTCTCACCTGTGAAATGGGAGTAATAATGCTATCTTTTTCATAGGGCTGTCATGAAATGGGGGGATGACAGAGGTCAGAACATGTTTAGCTTTTTATAGGGAGTTTGGATTTTCATTCTGAATATTATATGAATTGAAGAGAGGATTTTAAGCACGGAAATGATGTGATTTGATATATGCTTTAAAAGATCAGTCTGGCTAAGAATATCAGTTCTGATAAAATAAAAAGGGGGCCCACATTCTGATTTGCTCACTTGCCTCTCAGAGAAGTCATTGCTGGCATTGTCATAATGAGAGATAATAGGGAATAGAGTTGTGAGATTTAGTAAATAGAAATACTGCATAACCAGTTAAGTTTTAATTTCATATATACAATGAATAAGTTTTATTAAATTAATTTATTTATTTTAATTGGAGGCTAATTACTTTACAATATTGTGGTGGTTTTTGGCATCCATTGACATGAGTCAGCCACAGGTGTACACATGTCCCCCCATTCTAAACCCATCCCCACCTCACTCCCCACCCTGTCCCTTTGGGGTGGGGAACACCAGAGAGAGCACCGGCTTTGAGCACCATGAGCTCCTTGCTTCATGAATCAAACCTGCACTGGTCATCTGTTTTACATATGGTAATATACCTGTTTCAGTGATATTCTCTGAAATCATCCCACCCTTGCCTTCTCCCACATAGTACAAAAGTCTATTCTTTACATTTGTGTCTCTTTTGCTGTCATGCATATAGGATCATCGTTACTGTCTTTCTAAATTCCATATATATGCGTTAATACACTGTATTGCTGTTTCTCTTTCTGACTTACTTCACTCTGTATAATAGGCTATAATTTTTAATACAGGTGGTATACTCCTACTAGAAAATCATTTCTTGTTTATCTACAATTCAAATTTGACCTAGTACCCTATGTTTTACCTGGTTGCCATCAAAGCAGGGAACTGCTTACTATGAAAGCTGTCATGCCTTCTGTTTCCTCCCTTTTCAATACATATCTTTCTTTTGTGAATTCTTACAGCCTTTTATCTGTCCTTTTCTTCTCGGACTCTTTGATGGCAGTGCTCTTGTCTTTCTTAGTAAACTCCTTGAGGGCAGAGCTCATGTGCTGCTGTACTAAACACGATGCCTACACATAGTTGTTACTCAGTAAATATTTGTTGAGTGAAAAATAAACAGATCAATAGAAATATGAAGCAGGGATGATCTGAGCCACCACAATCTTGCTATTTTGGTTTTCATTCTGTCTTTCTGAGGCAGTATAATCTGGCAAGTCTATTGAGGGATGACTCATTAGAAATGTTGATGATTTATGGAACTTGGGACATTAGGAGGAACTGATCCTCCTGTTTACTTATTGATTAAATTGCCAGCCTTATAATGACACACGTTAGCTTAAGAGTCTGTGAATGAGCCATCTCTCTGTCTTCTTTGGAAAAATGTCTATTTAGATCTTCCACCAAAGCACTTGAAAAGATGTTCAACCTCACTAATTATTAGAGAAATGCAAATCAAAACTACAATGAGGTATTATGGCACACCAGTCAAAATAGCCATCATCAAAAAATCTACAAGTAACAAATGCTGGAGAGGGTGTAGAGAAAAGGGATCCTTCCTATACCATTGCTAGAAATGTATAATGGTACCACTATTGAGAACAGTATGGAGATTCCTTAAAAAACTAAAAATAGAGCTAAAAAACCTAAAAAAACCTGACAATTCCCACTCTTATCATATCCTTCAAGAAAATCATAATTGAAAAAGATGTGTGGACTCAAATGTTCACAACAGCACTGTTTACAATATCCAGGGCATGTAAGCAACTTTAATGTCCATTGACAAAGCAATGGGTAAAGAAATTGTGATACATATATACAGTGGAATATTACTTAGCCATAAATAGGAACAAAGTTATGCCATTTGTAACAATATGGATGGACCTAGAGATTGTCAAACTGGGTGAAGTAAGTTAGACACAGAAATACAAGTATCATTTGATATGTCTTATATATGGAATCTCGGAGAAGGCAATGGCATCCCACTCCAGTACTCTTGCCTGGAAACTCCCATGGATGGAGGAGCCTGGTAGGCTGCAGTTCATGGGGTCGCTGAGTGAGACACGACTGAGCAACTTCACTTTCACTTTTCACTTTCATGCATTGGAGAAGGAAATGGCAACCCACTCCAGGTTCTTGCCTGGAGAATCCCAGGGATGAAGGAGCCCAGTGGGCTACCGTCTGTGGGGTCGCACAGAGTCGGACATGACTGAAGCGACTTAGCAGCAGCAGCAACAGCATATATGGAATCTTAAAAAAATGATAGAAATAAACTTTTTTACAAAACAGAAGTAGAGTGACAGGTAAAGAAAACAAACTTATGGTTTCCAGGGAATGAGGGGGAGGGATAAGCTGGGAGATTGAGATGGACATATATACATAATTATACATAAAATAGATAGCCAATGAGAACCTGCTATATAGCATAGGGAACTCTACTCAATACTCTGTAATGGCCTATATGTGAAAATAATCTTAAAAAAAGAGGAGATATGTGTATAGGTATAATAGATTCCCTTTGCAATACACTTGAAATTAACACAAGATTGTAAATCAAGTATGTTTCAATAAAAATTAAAAAGTGAATGAATGAAGTCTCTCTTGCTGGGTGGGCTGTTCCCTTCTCTTCAGCTGCACTATTTGCACCCTGGCTACTTCATTCTACTCTTTTTACCAGAGGGAGGCAAGATCACACCTTTTAAATATTTGACAGTATAGCCTCTTAGTTCTTCACAGTTGTTTGTCAGCTTTTTCCCCCTGTCTTCTGAGAAAGGTAAGAGGAAATTTGCTCCTATCACATGCATTTTTGAGGTGCTAAATGCTTCACCAGAAAGTGTAAGTGTTAGTTGCTTAGTCGTGTTCAACTCTTTGTGACCCCATGGACTGTAGCCCACCAGGCTCCTCAGTCAATGGGATTCTCCAGGCTAGAATATTGGAGTGGTTGCTAAGCCCTTCTCCAGGCGATCTTCTTTACCCAGGGATTGAACCCAGGTCTCCAGCATTGCAGGCGGATTCTTTATTGTTCAAGCCATGAGGGAAGACCAAATGGTTTGCCAATGGGTTCTTTTATCAAGTAGAGTCAGAAAGCCAATTCTAATAATAGTGGCTGAACTATAATGGCATGGGGCAGAACTATGGTCATTTTTTTTTCCAGGAAATATATTGAATGCAAAATTTCTTGCCTTTAAATTTAGTGTCATTGAAGAATGAGATTGTGACATATGATTATCTCTGCCACTTCTATACATCACAACCTTTATATATTTATCCATATATATATATATATATGTACCTATCACTTATTATGTTATATACATATATTATATATGTATATATATAATCAATCAATCTGCTGCTGCTGCTTAGTCGCTTCGGTCATGTCCAACTCTGCGACTCCATAGACGGAAGCCCACCAGACTCCTCCGTCCCTGGGATTCTCCAGGCAAGAACACTGGAGTGGGTTGCCTTTTCCTTTTCCAATGCATGAAAGTGAAAAGTGACAGTGAAGTCGCTTAGTCATGTCCAACTCTTCACAACCCCATAGACTGCAGCCTACCCAGCTCCTCCGTCCATGGAGTTTTCCAGGCAAGAGTATTGGAGTGGGGTACCATTGCTTCTCCAGCAATCAATCTAGGTTAAATCAAATCTAGTGGAAATAATAAACTCTAGAACCTGTCTTGTATGAGAAAAAAAAATGATACACAAATACTGAGAGATGTATGTAGAGAGGGGGAAGGAAAGTTTAAATTGAGAAAGGGGAAGCAAGGATGTGTGGGTCAGTTGTATATATCAGCATCAACACCAGTCAGAGTCCCTTCTCTTTCTAGTTACTCCCAGAAGTTTAGAACTTGCCCTTTAAAACTGAATGTCTCTCGACGTTGTGGGGTGGGAGGTGGGAGGGGGATACAGGATTGGGAGCTCATGTACACCTGTGGTGGATTCATGTCGATATATGGCAAAGCCAAAAGAGTATTGTAAAGTAAAATAAAGTAAAAAAAAAAACCAAAAACTGAATGTCTCTCTTAGAGATGAGCAGCTTGTAATTAATTTGAGACTGCCAGTAGCTAAATGTATCTTCAAAACTAGGGTGCCTGATGTTTGAGCTGATATCTTGACATACACATCCATAAGGCATTCTATCTTTACTTTATGAAAATCACCAGTCACCCTGGTTATTTTCATCTTAATTTATTTTCAGATTTCTATATCAGTGTCACCTTGGCTTTTTTGGTTTCATTTTGCTCTATTTTTATCTCTTGGATTATTTATAATGTATGAAAAAGAGTAGAAGTTCCTTATTTGAATCACTACTGACTGAATACTGTGGTGCTTACTTTGCATTTGGGTCCTGAATTGAATCAGAGACAGGGATGTAGGTGAAGAAGTAGTTCGTTCTGTGCTTTGTGAGGAAGTCCTAAAATACACTGATTGCTCACTTTAACCAATCCCCTTCCGATATGGCCTTGGCATCCCACCTGCATATGTAAATTTTAAAAGTTGCTGTTACCAGGCAAAGAGCTGTTCCAAATGTGGATCCCAGGTGTGATTGTCCTGAATCCTGTTCTTTAGCGGTCCCTTTCTGGATCACCTAAGTGGACAGCAACTTGAAAGGAAGCTGATTGGGAAAGAGAAAGTAACTATTATGGAATCAGGAGAAATTGACCACTCCATCTTCATAGTAAGAGAATTTTGTTTACCTCCCCAGGTAATTGATAGATTAAGCAGATAAAACTCAATAAATATAATAGAAGACTGAATGACAAAAGAATAAGAAAAGAAGAGCAAACTGAACAAGTTTTATCTAGTGGACATATATAATTAGAATACTGTTTCCAACTATTAGAGAACAGAGATTCTTTTCAAGCATACCCCAAACTGATCATACATACCATTGCCACAAAACACATTTGTAAATTTATAAGAATCGGTATCATATAGATTGTATTCTCTAATCAAAATGGATTTAAGTAAGAAATAAGTAACAAAAATGTAACTAAAACCCATATATTTGAAAATTCAAAAGTATGTTACTATTTAACTCATGGGTCAAAGAAGAAAACATAGAAATACCATAGAATAAAACCTAATGATAAGTAAAATAGTATATATCAAAGTACGGTGGGGAAATACAGATAAAGTGATAGTGAAAATAAAGATATAGTCTGAAATGCTTATATTAGAAGTTAAAAATGACTGAAAGCTACTAAGTTAAACTTCCAATTTAAGAATTAAAGAAAGCAATAGAATAACAGCAAAGATAGCACATGTAAGAAAATAAAAGTAGGAGAAAAATGTAAAAGTTGAAGCACTACATAAAGTGATCGTTCTCCATATTTATTGAATGTTCACTTTAGGAGTTAGAACTCATCCCACACTAATTAATTCAGAACCACTGGGTTTTTACCCTCAAGCATAACAATTATTTTAAGATGTTCCTCAGTTGATTCTAATATGTAAAAAGGATTGAGAGTCAGTGATAAAGAGGATACATAGAGACAAGCATGGTTTTCTAGAAAGGATTAAAGTACTATTTAAAGTGCTACCACTTTAATGTGTAATATATTTATACAGAATTGAGAGATTAAGCTCCTTAATGGAGAGGAAAACTCAAGTTTGTAAGTATGTCAATTCTTTCCAAATTGATCAGTTCTAATAAAAATCCCAATGGGATTTTCCCTGGAACCTAAAAAGCTGAATTTAAAAAGTACAAACCATAAAGGAAAAGGACTGATAAATTTAGTCATAGTAAAATAAGAATTTTTGATAATCAAGACATCTTCATGAAAGTGAAAAGCCTAAAATCGGAGTTAAATATTTGCAACAGATATAATATAAATAAGGGATCAAGTTGCCATGAAATGTAAATATTCTGACTTGTAAAGACAAACATATCAATAGAAATGTAGGCTTGGAGAGACATTTTACAGAAAAGGAAAAGAAAACTTGCAAAAAATATCTCACGCTTCACAATGAGATAACACCCACTAAAATGGTTAAATTGAAAAAACTGATAGCATAAAACTGTCTCTTATACACAGCTAGATGTGTATAACAGNGCTTGGAGAGACATTTTACAGAAAAGGAAAAGAAAACTTGCAAAAAATATCTCACGCTTCACAATGAGATAACACCCACTAAAATGGTTAAATTGAAAAAACTGATAGCATAAAATGTCAAAGTTTTGGAGCAACTGGAGCTCTACATAGGGCTTCCCTGATAGCTGAGTTGGTAAAGAATCTCCCAGCAATGCAGGAGATCCCGGTTTGGTTCAGGGGTTTGATCCCAGTTTGGTCAGGAAAATTCGCTGGAGAAGGAATAGACTACCCACTCCAATATTCTTGAGCTTCCCTTGTGGCTCAGCTGGTAAAGAATCCGACTGCAATGTGGGAGACCTGGGTTTGATCCCTGGGTTTGCAAGATCCCCTGGAGAAGGGAAAGGTTACACACTCCAGTATTCTGGCCGAGAGAATTCCATGGACTGTATAGTCCATGGGGTCACAAAAAGTTGGACACGACAGAGCTCTACATTGCTGGTAGAAATGTAAAATGATAAATCCACTTGAGAAAATTGACAGATTCTCCACTGTGACTCAGTAATTATTCTCCTAGGTATTTATTCAAGAGATGTCAAAACATTGTACACAACAGATATTGTTCAAGAATATTCTTAGCAAATTAATAAATAGTCTAACCAGAAATAATCCAGATGTCCATCAGTAGGAGAATGGGCAAACTGTTTATTCATACAATGGAATATTAAGCATTCAAAAAGAAAGTACTACTGATAAATGCAACAGTGTAGATGAATCTGTAAAAATACACTAGATGAAAAGAGCATATATACTGGATACTCATATTAAGTTCTACAGTAGGCAAAACTATTCTACAGCGATAGAACTCAAATCAGTACTTACTTCTGGTCTGGGATGAGGGGATTTTTGGCGACGACTAAAAAGGAATAAGAAGAAACTTTCTGAGGCAATGGAATGTTTTATACTGGATAGGGATCTGGTTACACAAGCTGTACGCATTTGCCAAAAAAAACGACTGCAAGGCTGTGCATTTTTACTACATGTAAATTACTCTGCAATTTTAAAAATGCCTTTTAAATGCTGAAAGTGATTACTTTGTGGGAATAAAAATTAAAATACTACTTTAGTGTTAGGATAAAATTTACCAGTGAAAGCCTCATGTTCAGGTTAAGAAAAAACCACTGTATTTTAATCAACTTAAATTAAAAAAATAAATTGTGATTTCAAAAGTGGCTATGGATTTGGTAAAAACAAAGCACTTATGTTGACAGCGGATGTGAAGAGTTAGGATAGAATTATTTTATGGACAAAAATAAAGCTTCAGTCTCATCAGCCATCATGGTAATAAAAATTATAACCTCAGTGAGGTAGCATTTTAAGTTTATCAGATTGGCAAAAAATCTTTACAACCTTATAATATCCAATGTTGGCAAAATGTGAAACTATGGGGATTCTTCATATATTGCTAAGTGGGATTGTATTGATGTGGTTGTGTTATGAAATAATAAATTTAATGAAATAAATGAAAATAATTTGCCATTAGTCACTTGACGAAATGCTTACCTTATGACACATTTACCTCCATTTACTCTAGAGATGCATATTAAGTAGTTTTTCATGTCTTCTGAAATAAAAGCCCAATTACCTAGAAGATTCTATAGAGTTTGTGTTACCACATCTTTTCATTACCCATCTGACTTCATGTCCTTTTACTCTCTTCCTTCCTAACTTCGCTCCAACCTTGTAAAGTTCCTTGCTGTTTGCTTCACATTCCAAAAATGCCCCCATCAAAGAACACTCTCCACCCAGAACAGAATGGCTTGCTGCCTCACCTTTAGAGCATTACTTAAATATCACCTTATCGGTGAACCTTAAAATTATACCCTGCCACCACTCCCAAAGCCCTTTTCCTGCTCTCATTTTGATCGATAGAACTTGGCATCATCTTATATGCTGCATATTTTACTAACCTGTTTATTGTCTGTCTCCCTCCATCACAGTATAAACTCCATAATGGCAGACATTTTTGACTGTTTTTTATTGATACTACTGGAATCCATAGAACTATATTAGTTCCTGGCTCATAGTAAGTACTCAACAAGTCTTTGTTGAATAAATGTGTAACTGCATTACTTTTCATATCAACTATTTTTCAGAGTAAGTTTATACTCACAGCAAAATCACTGTCTCCACCCAAGTATAGTGTCTTCCACCATCAACATCTTTCACCAAAGTAGTACACTTGTCACAGTGGATGGACCTACATTGACACATCATTATCGCCTAAAGTCCAAAATTTACATTAGGATTCACTCTTGGTGGTGTACATTGTGTGTGTTTTGACAAATGTATCATGATATGTATCCATTATTATAGGATTTTACAATGAATAAAAGCTATGACAAACTTAGCATATTAAAAAACAGAGATATCACTTTGCTTACAAAAGTCCCTATAGTCAAAGCTATGGTCTGTCCAGTAGTCATGTATGGATGTGAGGGTTGGAGTATAAAGAAGGCAGAGTGCCAAAGAATTGATGTTTTCGAATCGTGCTACTGAAGAAGACTCTTGAGAGTCCCTTGTATAGCAAGAAGACAAAACCAGTCAATCCTCAAGAAAATCAACCCTGGATATTCATTGGAAGGACTGATGCTGGAGCTCTAATACTTTGGCCACCTGATATGAAGAGCTGACTCACTGGAAAAGAACTTGATGCTAAGAGAGATTGAGGGCAGGAGGAGAAGGGAGTGACAGAGGGATGAGATGGTTGGATGGTGTCACCAACTCAATGGACATGAGTTTGAAAAAGTTCTGGGAGATAATGAAGAACAGGAAAGCCTGTCATGCTGCAGTCCATGGGCTCCCAAAGACTTGGGCATGACTTAGTGACTGAATGACAACAAGTCGTTTCATGGTCAACATGCAACAGCCATGTTTTTAATAGCAAACATTTGGAAACAACCCAAATATTCATTGACAGGAGAATGGTAAGTAAGACATGTTGTATTCATTCAAGGAAACCTGTAGAGTTGTAAGAAAAAATCAACTATGACTGCACAAATCAGTATGCAAGATTCTGTCTAATATGATGTATAGTAAAAAAGGCATGTAGAATGCATATGCTATGATTCCATTTATGTAAATTAAAACATGTAAGACTAGAAATATACATTTAGGACCTGGTATGAATTTAGTAAAACTGTAAAGGAGAGAAAAATTATATGATATGTTTTATGATAATGGCTGGTTACCTCAGTTTGGAAGGAGATGGGATCAAATTGATGTTTAAAATTACTGGCAATATCCCTTATCTTAAAGCGAATGATAGTGACATACATTTTTGTTATATTTCATATTGAGAGAGTCAATTTCTAGGTAGCTTGATAAGAAGTCCAGAGTCCCTGACAAGGAGAGAGGGGTCTGGGGCTCTCAAAGTGGAGGTAGGGATCTGGAATTCTCAAGGAGGAGGAAAGGACAAATGTCTTTTTTTCTCTACATTCCTTAGTCTTAGTCACATAAAGCTTTTTTTTTTTTTCTTTAAGCCCAGAGCTGATGATTACATGACAAAGAACTCAGTTTAAACTCTGTACTAACTGCGATTCATGGGGTCGCAAAGAGTCGGACAGGACTGAGCAACTGAACTAAACTGAACTGACTGAAGGATTATATAACAACAGTGTATCCTGCTCGAGGAAAGTTTCTCCTTCCGGAAAACCTTCTGACTAATCTTTATATCTTAGAATGTAAATTGTGGGAGTGGGTCAGGTAAAATTTTTACAACCCTGAGACATTCTTTTGTTTTATTGTAATCACTAACTTAAAAAGTATATAATTCCCTCGCTAAAGACTAGTGAGGGGGGCACTCTCTGTCCCCCTTCTGATGTCTATGTCAGAAGCCATCTCTATCACTTTTTATACTTTAATAAAACTCTGCTATACAAAATCTCTTGAGTGATCAAACCTGGTCCCTGGTCCCGAAGCTAAATCTTTGGAGATCACACATCTGACACTGTTCACCATGAGCTATCAATATCTATCTTACAAATAGTTTTATATGTTAGTTGGCATGCATACATATTTCAAAAATTTGTTTAAAGTCACAAAATATAATTAGGTGCTCCTCTAAATGGAGTGGTCAGAGATAGTCACTATGAGAAGTCAACATTTATACTGAAACCTAAACAATGTGAAGAAGTAAGCCAGACTTGAAGGAGGAAACAGACAGAACAGGCTCCATCTTGAAAGCAGGACTCCGTCTTGGGCCAGACTGTGGACTTTGAGCTATATGCCCAGTATCTATGGAAACAACATACCAACTGGAAAACCAGACACCACCACCACCACCCCCCCGGGCCTCCGCCAGATGGAAGAACCCCAGGGCTCATATCTAGACTCTCAGCCCAAAAGAATACCTTAATTATCTGTGTAATTGAATAGAATCATAAATTCTATTATGCTTATTGAAGTATGATGACAGGCCTATTGATAATTGTTCCCTGTTAACTACCTAGGCTTAAGTCATATGAATCATGGGTTAACTTTGATTGTATCTTTCTTTTTCTTTGTTCAGACTAGTTTCAGGGAATCTGGAGAGGTGGCTTTGCCCACGTACACTTAGGGTATATAAGGTTTTCACAAAAACTGGTCGAGGTCCTTGGCTAAGAGGAAACTCTGCCTTGGGCCCGCTGGTGTAATAAACTGCACTCCACTATCTGCATTGTCCTTCTGAGTGAGTTTGTTTCCCAGAACTGTGTCTACAACAGGCTGCTGCTGCTGTTAAGTCACGTCAGTTGTGTCCAACTCTGTGTGACCCCATAGAGGGCAGCCCACCAGGCTCCCATCTCTGGGATTCTCCAGGCAAGAACACTGGAGTGGGTTGCCATTTCCTCCTCCAGTGCGTGAAAGTGAAAAGTGAATGTGAAGTCATTCAGTCATGTCTGACTCTTCGCAACCCCATAGACTGTAGCCTACCAAGCTCCTTTATCCATGGGATTTCCCAGGCAAGAGTACTAGAGTGGATTGCCATTGCCTTCTAAGATCTAGGAAAACATGGGCTATAGGCAAAGAGAGCAATTCCTTCTTCTTAAGGAAGCCAAAGAAATAAAAGAGCTGCAGAAAAGGAAGTGGAAAGGTAACCCAAATATCTGAAGTGCTGAGATGAAAGAGGTTAATTCTGTATAGCCACAGAAGGGTTGAGGTATGCTGGTAGGCTAAAGGTATAGAGACAACTCAGAACAAGATAAGGAAGTATTTCTAAGAATCAGAGCCTTACAAGAGCATACTTCAAGAAATAGCAAGTTCTTAGTCACTGAAGTGATTCCTACTAATATAGGTTTGTCATGTGTTCATGTGTATATTTTAATTTTAGTTTATTGCTCCACTGCATTCATTTCCTTCCATCTGGAAAATAGCTCTTACTTTCCTTCAGGACTGGTTGGAAATCCTGAAGGACTGATTCTGAAGTTGAAGCTCCAATACTTTGGCCACCTGATGTGAACAACTGACTCATTGGAGAAGACCCTTATGCTGGGAAGGCAGGAGGAGAAGGGGACAACAGAATGAGATGGTTGGATGGCATCACCGACTCAATGGACATGAATTTGAGCACGCTCCAGGAGTTGGTGATGGACAGGGAAGGCTGGCATGCTGCAGTCCATGGGGTCGCAGAGTCAGACAATACTGAGCAACTCAACTGAACTTCCTTCAGGAGTATACACTTTTTCTCTTCCTTGTGACATGCTGGTATAGACTAATAATTAAGATGCCCTGGTTTATTCTATCCAACAATTGGTATGCTTGAAATCAATGTCTCTCTTCCCCCTGTTTTTCTGCCCCCTTCTTTCTGCTTGCCTACTCTCGGGACTTTCTTGTCCCTATTAACGTAAGGATAGAAACAGAAAATTTATTCCAGAGAACTTTGCAGTGACTACTGTCTGCTTGGAGGGGTTTACAAGTGGTCATCAAGTTTGATGACCAGAGCTTTCCTGGTAGTTCAAACAGAAAAGAATCTGCCTGCAATGCAGGAGATCTGGGTTCAATCTCTGGGTTGGGAAGATTCCCTGGATGAGGGCATGCAACCCACTCCAGTATTCTTGCCTGGAGACTTCCATGGCCAGAAGAGCCTGGTGTGTTACAGTCCATCAGGTCACAGAGAGTCAGANTGCCTGCAATGCAGGAGATCTGGGTTCAATCTCTGGGTTGGGAAGATTCCCTGGATGAGGGCATGCAACCCACTCCAGTATTCTTGCCTGGAGACTTCCATGGCCAGAAGAGCCTGGTGTGTTACAGTCCATCAGGTCACAGAGAGTCAGACATGATTGAGCGATGAACACTTTCATTTTCACATCAAGTTTGATAACAAAGGCTTGAATCTGTGTTTGCATAACATTTCATTTCACATATGATCCACATGACATAAATAGTCCATGTAAAACAAGAGGGCAGTCTGCTGTAATCTAATCTGCTCTTTGATTGCATCCATTGGCCCAGTCTGAAAAGACTGTTGTTTAACTCCTGTTATCTTGATCCCTGAAACTTAGTTCCTCACCATTTTCATTTTCATTGACTGTTATTTCCATTTCATGATACACCATGCCAAGAAATTCCTTTTTTGTTGTTTGTCTTAACTCACTCCTCCAACTCAGCATATGTATTCCACTTTCTTTACATTTATTGCACAGTCAGTGCAATAAATAAGTGTGGTATTATCTGCTTCTACTTGTAAGATCTCATAAGGGATAGAAATACTCAGTAAATCATAGAACCTTTCATTTGGCCTTTGGTGACCATTATGCATAGTGAAATTATTTGAAGCAAGATACTTTGATCATATTTTCCCTNTAAGTGTGGTATTATCTGCTTCTACTTGTAAGATCTCATAAGGGATAGAAATACTCAGTAAATCATAGAACCTTTCATTTGGCCTTTGGTGACCATTATGCATAGTGAAATTATTTGAAGCAAGATACTTTGATCATATTTTCCCTTTATTTTGGTCGTTGATATCATCCTATATCACTGCTGGAGTCCCTGCAGGCAGTGCTAATAATTTGAGATAGTCTTTTAGTTAATTTAGTTTAATTTTGCAGGTGCTGTTAGGAAAAACCAGCTGGCTTGAATAAAATTGCCCCCTAGATGCCAGCCAGCCATGATATTATTGGCTTTTTGAGGGTTTTCAGAATAACAGATGAGATAATAGTAGGTTTTAAAAATCCCAGTTTAGATCTGATTTTGCTGCTTTGAACTCCAATGATTTTGTGGAAGCAGTTATTATTCAGTTCTGTCCTTAATGAATCCCCCCTTCTCCTCTTCCTCTATTTTCTAAGCAAATGGAATCTCTCCCTGTCCCTCCCTCTCCTTCCCTTGCTGCTTTTTATCCTTCCCTCCTTTCCTTTGTCTCTCCCTTTTACACACAAGCTATTATATAGGTAGTGTAATAGGTAGTATAATAAATAGTGAACAGTCTTCATGCCATCACTAATGAAACAGGAAAGCTCAATTTCCAACCTATTAATTGCANCCTTGCTGCTTTTTATCCTTCCCTCCTTTCCTTTGTCTCTCCCTTTTACACACAAGCTATTATATAGGTAGTGTAATAGGTAGTATAATAAATAGTGAACAGTCTTCATGCCATCACTAATGAAACAGGAAAGCTCAATTTCCAACCTATTAATTGCAGATTGTAGAAATGCATGATGGACCTCTGTGACAAAAATTATTCAAGGCAAGCCAACACAGTGGATTATTATTCGTAAAAGTGTCACATTCATTAAAAATTCTGACTAAGTTAGCCAAAGTAACTCAAATATTTGAGTGAATCTTTACTAATCTCTTGTGCTTCTAAGATCTTTAGCAAAAATAAACCAAAATATATCAGTGCATCCTTGTTTTAATAAACTCTTCTTTCCTTTGCAATGTTTCCTGAAATGTTCATAGTTATCCCTTTGGGTTCAATTCTTCCTTAACATGAGGATGGGCTAGCTTGGAAAATTCAGGTTAAGGGGGAAATATATGTGAAAGAGATTCATAACATGTAATGAATTAAAAGAATATTTTTGTAATGAAACGATTACTGTTATTGCTGCTCTTTAGTTGCTAAGTTGTGTCCAGTTCCTTGTGACACCATGGGCTGTGCCTGCCAGTCTCCTCTGTGCATGGGATTTCCTAGGCAAGAATATTGGAGTGGGTTGCCATGCCCTCCTTCAAGGGATCTTCCTGACTCAGGGATTGAACCTGCATCTCTTGTATCTCCTTCATTGGCAGGCATATTTTTTACTACTGAGCCACCTAGGAAGCCCTCATNCAATAAATACACATTCATTGTATTTTCCTTCAGGTTAGAATATTTTCCCTATTTCAAGACCTTAAAGATACTGCCCTGGTATTTTTTGAAATTTTTGTTGTTTCTTCTTTCACACATTGATCTATAATCCATATTGAAATTATCTTTGTGTGTAGCACATAGTAAGGGTCAAGATTCCGTTTTTCTCTATTGGTATCTGAGTGATTCAGTATGTCCTTTAAGGTTCTCCTTAGCCCAGAGTCTTTGGGAATCCATAAACAAGCTGCAAAATATATGATTCCATAGTCCTTAAATAAATGGTGCTGAGTAAGGTCAAGGTTCAGATCAGCAATTTTTCTCTGGCTCTGGTACCATTGTCCCATCGCAGTGCACCCAACTGTGCTCTTAGCCAGTGTGTTGACCTCTTCCTATATCCTGCTTAGTACTCAGGGCAATGAGAGAGATCATGGTTGTTTGAGATTTTTGGATTGCAAAGTTTTTATCAAGAAGGTTATATTTGAACTGAGTCTTGAAGGATGTGTGAAATTCCTACAGAGATTTAGAGAAACAGCATTCCAGAAAGAAGCAACAGTAGGGGCAAAGGCTTGAAAAGTGTTACTAATTAGGACAGTAATGTTTTACTGGACAGTTTTTCTCAGCCTTTATTGTGCATCAGAATCAGTTGGAGAACTTTTACAACATTTAAATCAAAAGACTCCATCTGCAGAGATTCTCACTTAGTAGTAGGTTTGGGGGAAAGTCCAAAAATTTGCTGTTTTTATGGGCTCACACAGTAATTCAGAAGCAGGTAGTCTATGGACCATACTGGGTGAAACATTAGTTGAAATATAAAAGACAAAATTGAAAACAACTATCTACATGAAATAATTGCAGAAGATTTCAAATATTAAGATCATGTTACATAAATTACTGAGATATCATGTATTGAAAAAAGAAAAAAAATGATTTGTAGAAAGGAAGTCTTTTATGACATTTGAGAGAGTAATGGAAGCAGAAAGGTAAAAAAAGAAGCTATATTTTAGGGAGAACAGTAAGTGTTCTTTGCCCACCAAAAAATGAAGCTTTCTAAGTTAGGGTGTACAGATCCCAGAGATTTTCCTCCAGTCTCCTCTTGTAGGAAGTAAGATTTGTGGACTAATGCATTCTGATGCACCTTACTCTTAAAGCTTATGTAGGACCTGCCTGATGCCCCTTAAGAAATCATTCTTTATCATACTCCATATTTTAATGTCTTTTATTTATTTTTGGCTGTGCTGGATCTTCACTGCTGTCTGGGCTTTTCCCTAGTTGCAGTGTGTGGGCTTCTCATTGCAGTGGCTTCTCTTGCTGCAGAACATGGGCTCCAAGCACACTGGCTTCAGAAGTTGCAGCACGTGGACTCAGTAGTTGCGGCTCACGGGCTCTAGAGCACAGGCTCAGTAGTTGTGGCACCCAGGCTTAGCTGCCCCATGGTATGTGGAATCTTTCTGGATCAGGGATTGAACCTGTGTCTCCTGTATTGTCAGGCTGATTCTTCACTACTGAGCCACCAGGGAAGCCTCTACATAATTTTTCAATCACCTTCATTCTTGTTACCCTCTCTTGTAAATAAATCATCGTCCTAAATAAATTCCCTTCATATTGCTCACATTCTAAAAATATATTTTTCTTGGTTATTTTCTTCCCTACCAGAACATAAATGACCTCAGGGACCTCATAATTTTTTTTTTTTTAATTGCCGAAGCTCTTGTGCCTGAGAAAGAATGAACACATAGTGTCAATATTAATTTGTTAAAAAAAATGAGTTCAGTAGGCACCTCCACAGGTCCCCAGTAATCCAATCTCTTCACTTTTCTCTGTCTGTCAAAAAGTCCCCTGTTTTTCTGATCAAAGAGACATTTTCCTAGGCTACTGCTGCTAAAGACATTTTACAGTGGAATATACCCCTGAGAAGAGTAACACCTTAAGATCTGGTCAGCCTCGTATATCCCAGATGATATACTGAAGGAATAGAAATTGGGTTTTGTTTTTTTTTTTTTTTAGAAATTGGGTTTTGAGTCAGACAGGAGGGAGTTGAGAGGGAACATTCTGGAAATGTCCAGAGGAGCCTGGTAGGCTACAGTCCATGGGGTCACAGTGAGTCGGACATGACTGAGNATATACTGAAGGAATAGAAATTGGGTTTTGTTTTTTTTTTTTTTTAGAAATTGGGTTTTGAGTCAGACAGGAGGGAGTTGAGAGGGAACATTCTGGAATAAAGGTCCCTTTTAGGGAAGATAGACCGAATTGGTTTGCTATAGTAGCTGATCCAGATACTGGGTTCTGAGAGAGTACAAGGAAGGTTGTAAATGTAAATTATGTGGACATCCAACTTGGCCCACAGCCAAATCTGGAATGAGGAAACCCTTTCTCCATCTTTCAATTTGTAAGCAGTTTTCATTTCACATCCAGGCTCAGCACCTTCCCTCCCTTTAAAAAAATGTCTTTTCAAATTTCCAGGACTTCTTTGTCATTTTCTTACATGCCACAACCAGTTGTGTTGGCTGTTGCGTTGTCCTCCTGACATAACATAATATACTATGACAGATGCAACTATGGCATCTCTGTGAGTCATAAATGGGAGACGACAGAGGGTTGGATTCTGGAGAAGTGTGATGGCACATGCCTTTGCGGATAGAATCTTAATGAGCAGATGTGGTTCCAAACTCTCATTTGTGGGCTGAAGCTTTAGTGGCTAGATTTAGGCTCTAGTGGAGGTAGTAGGTTTAAGCAACTCAGACTGAGAAACTGCTATGATGTGGAGATACCATTGGGATGTGTAAGTGAAGCCCTCAAGATGTTTACCAAAATACTAGTAATATTAGCTAATATTGATTTGGCATTTACTTGGTGCTGGGTGCTATTTCTAAGTGTTGAACATAAGATTAAGTGTTAACTCATTTAATCTTCACAATCCTGTGAGACATACAAGGAAACAGAGGTACAGAGGAGGTTGCTGCTGCTACTGCTGCTAAGTCACTTCAGTCATGTCTGACTCTGTGTGACCCCATAGATGGCCTCCCACCAGGCTCCCTCGTCCCTGGGATTCTCCAGGCAAGAACACTGGAGTGGGTTGCCATTTCCTTCTCCAATGCAGGAAAGTGAAAAGTGAAAGTGAAGTCGCTCAGTCATGTCCGACTCTTAGCGACCCCATGGACTGCAGCCTACCAGGCTCTTACGTCCATGGGATTTTCCAGGCAAGAGTACTGGAGTGGGGTGCCATTGCCTTCTCCAACAGAGGAGGTTAGGGACCTGTGAAAGGTACTAGGCTATGGAGTGGTGGAGCACATACTGAAACTCAAAGTCTTGCTGCCAGACTTGAGCTCTTTGTAATGATTAGCCTCTTCTTTTTGGTAACTCTCAAGAGAACTGTGTTCTATTAGTGGTGGTCATCATAATAAGAATTAGTATTACTGCCTGTATTTTTGTGCTGTGGCCTTTGCTAAGGACTTTACTTACAGGGTCTCCTTTAACTCTTACACTAGTTCTACAAGGTAAGTATCATAAGAAATCTTGTGTTGTAGATGGTGAATATGAGATTCAGAAAATGTGACTATCTTGTCCAAGGTCTTGTGCCTAGGAAGCAGGGGCAGCCAGGAGTTGAACCCAGGTATCTCTGAATTGATTTTCTCAAAAATTCAAACCCACTTTTCACAGGACCATCCTTCAAATAGCTTATAGGCCAGCATGTAAAGGTTTTCTTTGACTTACAATGAGTTTTTCTGACAAGTTGGGAGAAATTAGTGTCTGTCTCTCTGCTGCCTTATAGAGGGAGCTCTCTGAGTACTCATAGGCATTGCATTCCACACTTTAGGCAATTAGTCAGAAGCAACAGTCTACCTAACCCTGGGCCCCTTGTAAGAGGAACTTCTGTCACAGGATTTCTAAGACAAGACTTTTTCCTTTGTACAATCCCAGTTTTCTCTTTGCTGTTCTTCATGTATCAACATAATACATCCTACCTACTGGCCTAGAATGTTACTTTGAATTGGTTCTCTTGCTGTAGGAATGGGGCAAACTGATGCTTTCAATTTTGTCTGGCCCCTGATGTAAACAGCTGATCACGATTAGAGACTTAGGCTATGGTTGGAGTTAAGGGTCCCATCTTGTCCAAGGAAAAGTTTGAGGCAGTAATGATGGTTAGAGAAAACTCACGGTCTCACAGCAGAGGTGAAACCCATACTTAATAGTACTGCCCTTTAGTCAGTTCCCAGTGAGGCAGCAGGGACTTCAATTTTCTGGTCATGGTACTGCTTGCAATGCAATTCAAATTGCTCAATACAGTTTTTCCTGCTCCCACCTGCTGCTGTATATTTAAGTTCCCCACTACTTCTATCCCTCTATGAAGTGTATAGTGAAGTGAACCTATTTTATTTTTGTCACACACAGCAGTCAGTGATTCCCTGTTGATGCACTGAGACACATGGCAAGAGTATGGCATCCTAGCCACTCACCTATTGGAATATGGGTTTTACAATTTTTTTAAAAAATCCTGCCCCAGGTCATCATTCAAGTGACCTGGTAACATCTAAAGAAGACTTATCAAAGTTAGAGACCAACTTCCTTCCCCACCTCCAATACAAAAATGTTGCCCCACCGGTCAAGAGGGGAACTTAGCTGAGCTCAGTTGGAAGCTGCTCTTTGCGTGCTCCCTGCTTCTGTTTCTAATGGCTTTTCTTTGGCATTAACTGCACTTCACTGCCAGCGGATCCTTTCACCCACTGAGGATGGACTGACATGGGCATGCTGCCTTGCTTTGATGAAGTAGCAGCAGTACCTTCTTATAGTTACTATAAAATTAAAGGGAAATACAGTCTTCTAAGCCTTAAAAAGGGCATCAAATATCCTTATTATAGCTTCTGCCACAGCAGTACTTAAGATCTCAGACCTGGACTCTTGATGACAGAAGGAAAGACATTGTGAAGAAGGCAATTCTGGGAAGATCTCTTAAAAGGATGATGTCTAAGCTTACTGGAAATGCACCATTGTCAACTTTGACTATTTGCAAAGAAACAGCATTCTCCTCACTTGAAGCTTTTGTCTAACTCTACAGCCTGCATCCCACATGGATTTTTGTGTCTATGCCAGTGAGTTCAAAGGAATGGGCAGGTTTGTCACTGTGTGTGTGTGTTTGTGTTACCAGATGCGAGTTCATGTGCTTAACATGCAGTGAGGCCAAACAGTACTGAGACAGTGAAGTCTGGAGCAGAGAAAGTTTTATTCCAGAGCCCTATGAGGAGATGGGTGGCTTATGCCCCTCAACCCTGAACTCCCTGAAGCATTTCATCAAAGACTTTTTAAAGTCACCTTGAGGGAGGGACTTGATCGTTTGTTGGAGACTTCTTGGTGTAGGAATCCTTTGTTCTTCCTGCTGTCCATGTAGGTCAGTTCACAATGTTCCTGTAAACCTCCAGCAAGACAAATGTTATTCTCTGTTCTGCAACTTCATATCTCATGTGAATGGAAAAGTATTATACTTTTAAAGGTCAGAGCCTTGAGATTGGGCTATCCTGTATATTTCAGGCTATAGGCAGTATTCTTAACTCCAAGGAAAAGCAATAGAATCCAAAGGTTAAAATGATAGAAACAGATCTAATATGGAGTCAGATTTGTTTTCCTCTATTACATTTGGATGATGTGAAGGAAGGGGAACAGTGTGAAGACAAGAGTATATCAAAATGGGGCAGGGGGCATGTGTGGCTTAGGAGATAATATTTGATGTTACAGAAATTTTAGGTAGAAAACAAAATTTGATTATTTTTTTCTTGCCTGATGGAAATCAGTAGCACACACTCTAGTTGCCCTATATTAGTGATTCTCAAATGGTTGAGTGGCAAGCCCCCTCAAAAAGGATTTATCACAACAAAAGGAAAAATAGTGTTTTATGTTTATAAAAGGAGTTAGGGGTTAAAAAATAATTAAGAAAATCAGCTTTGTCTTTCAGGCTTTTTTGCTCATGCATTTTCGCTGACTGATGGCCCTTTGTGTTCATCGATGTTCTCGATAGGTCACAAGGAAAAGCACCTTGGCTGATAGCACCTTGCCCCCTCTAAGGGCCAAGCTCAGGGTTTATTAGTTCATAAGGTTTTAATTTTTTCCCCTTTGCCTTTTCCTATCAGCTGTTTTCTGCTTTGTCTGCTCCTGCATAGTTTACTCTTCTCTTGCTCTTTAATTCTGTTATCTCACATTTGGTGACTTTAGGCCACCTCTCTCGGTGTCTGTTATCTCTGTGTCTGCCTCCTTGTCTCTGTGTTTCTCTTTATTTCTGTCCATGTCTTTGTGTCAGTTTCTCAATCTCTGTCATATCTTGACTTTCTTCCTTGCATCTTTTCTCTAGCATTGCCTATGTGAAAGTGTTTTGAAAACAATTATTATACAAAGGAAAGGTGGCACCATTTCTACCAGTTCTGAAAGTGCATCCAAACCCCAACAGTTATTCATGAAAACAAGAAAATACTGGAGCAATCCCCTGATAGGCTCGACAAATCATCTTTTGGACTGATGGGAGTATGGGAAGGAGACAACTAATACCAGTAAAATTAGTGAAGCTGGATGTTTGAGGCAGTCAACTTGTTAAAATCTTATCACTTGTTAGATTTTGAGTCATGTTAGCTAGCATTTGAATTGTAGCCAAGTTGATCAGGATACAGATAAACTGAGGCCCAGTCATTTAAAAAGGCTTAGACTTACTATGGGGGCTAGGAGATTGAAGAGGCAGCTCATGGAGACAAGAGAAGGAAATATCAATCAGAGCCTCTAGCAGATGGCAATAATAGTAAAAACAATTGCCTGAGATAGTTATATATAATTAGCATCAGTACACAAATCCCTTGCCACTTTCCTCTTATCACCAAGGCAACGGAGACAGGACAGAAGTAAAGATACTTAGTTCTTACAGACATGATCTTCTCACATTGCTACGGCTTATGACATATTTTATAGCTGGTTTCTGGTGTTGAGTACTTATTAAGTGTCAAGTATTATGTTAAATTCTTTGCATTAATCTCATTTAATAAATCTTCAAAATATTCCCAGGAAAGAGAAAGATTTTATTATTGCCTGGGGAAGTTGAATTTCCTGTCCAAAGTCTAATAGTTTCCATATGGCAGTGCATGGATTCAAATCCAGGTCTTTTTGACTTCAGATCACATGCTCATCTGTTTTGCTTCCCTGACACCTGCTTTCCCAGACTGGTGGTCTCTGCTTCACAATATTTTGAAATAATCTGGTGGGGAGGATTGTTGTCTCCCTAATACACAAGACAAAAGAAAGCATTCTTGGAGCCTGTGGAGGGGAGTGATTTTCCCATGTTCCCTCCTCAATCAGAGCACTTCCTTTTTTTCAGAAATGCCTTGTAGCTGACTTTCTTTCTGAGTTGCCAGCGTACCAAGGTAGCCCCTTATGCAAGGCACAGACCTTAGTTTGAGGAAATTCATCCTGTCTACATATATTACCTATGTAATAAGTAACAAATGGAGAGAAAGCTAAGGATTTGAGAGAAGGGCAAGAAAATGTGAAGGCTTTAGTGCAGTTTTCAAAAATAATAGCTTTGGGGAGCAGGCATTGTGCAAACAGGCACTTGTGCAATACTTACTCCTGTTACACTTACTTCTTGTCCTTTGACTGTGGTCCCACCATCTGAAGATGGCAGGGAGCTTTGTGGCCATAGCCCATGAATCATATGGGCTCTCCCAGATTGGGAAAGCCTATGAATCATATAGTTCGAGCCTCTCTCAACTCCAAATTGCTTTTTTTTTTTTTTTAAAGCAGCCTAGGCCTTTTGTTTGTTGGTAGATCTTAAATTTTTAGAGCATTTTAGGTTTACAAAAAAATTTTGCACAAAGTAGAGAGTTCCCACATACCCTCTACAAATTATAAACTAACCTATTTCACCTCTTAATCTAGCTATTATTTCAAAGTTGGAAAGAAGGTCCTCAAGAACAGATTGAATGACCACCACAGAATATACTGGGCAAATTCCTAACTTGCTATAGCCACTAGGAGGGGCTTCAGGGCCTCCAGAGAGACAAGGGTATGGCTAAGCTCCCCTCTTCTGGAATTAGACTGATTTTGGACTTAAGTCTACCACTTACTGTTTTTTGTCTATTTGCACATGTTGCTAGACTCCTCTAAGACACTCCTAGAAGGCAAAAAGGGGCAATAATATTTCTTGTCACTCTGTGATATTTCAATGAGTGAAGCACTTGACGCATGTGAAGCACTTAACACAGTCCCTAACATGTGATTTTTGTTGTTTAGTCACTGAGTAGTGTCCAACTCTTTAGTGAGCCCATGGACTGTAGTCCACCTGGGTCCTCTGTCCATAGGATTTCCCAGGCAAGAATACTGGAGTGGGTTTCCATTTCTTTCTCCATCCAAGTGTCTTTTGAGGTTCCTTCATGGAAAATAAATCCATTTTGCTCTTTTATTCATTAATCTGTCCATTACTGAATATCTGCTGTGTACCGGATACTATGCATGGAACTTTGTAGAACTGCTCTATTTTCTCTTGTACTGCAGGTGGTGAGATTAGAATGGGGCATTAATCTCTATAGGAATAGGCTCTTACAGATATTTAATGGAGTATATGCAGCTTTTGCCAACTTCCTTTGGTTAGTTGGTCTGCCAAGTTTGGACTACCATCGCTTAGGCCGTTTTCCTCCAGCAAGGTCAGTGATGCCTTCCTTTCCCAATAGCTTAGTTTCCTTTCATCTGAACTGATGTCACCTTTTCCTTCTTATGAATTTTCTGAATTAAAGCTCTTTCTCGAATTTAGTGGTCATGAGGCCATTGCTTCAGAATTGCCCAAAGTCATTCTTATTACAGTGTAGATTTCTACCTCCTGTCTTTAATTCAGGGATTAGAATCTCCAAGAAGGTGGGCTTTGGAATCTGCATTCTTATCACACTGATAAGTTAAAGAACCCTTGCTATAATTGTTTTTCCTCCTCTATTCCAGATAGACACTGGAGGCCTCTTTGATCTTGTTTCCTACTTCCAGAACAGTTTAGTGTCTCTAGGAGATGCTTGAGAGGATCTTTTATGTACCTAGGAATTAACTGCTATTCATTGAAGAGAAATACTCTGAAGCCACCAAGGTAATTAAAGCAAATGTATATCACCCATGCCCCGAGGAGTGCAAGGGCAGTTANTCTCTAGGAGATGCTTGAGAGGATCTTTTATGTACCTAGGAATTAACTGCTATTCATTGAAGAGAAATACTCTGAAGCCACCAAGGTAATTAAAGCAAATGTATATCACCCATGCCCCGAGGAGTGCAAGGGCAGTTAAGAAGAAAATGTGTGGACAGTGCCTACCACCTGCATAGGATGGCTCTATAACTAGATCTGAATGCCAGCCTATAACCCATTCACTAACAGCATGTCTTGCATTTCAACCTCAAGTGCGTGGGCTTGTCAGTGGGATGGCTTTCTACATCCCAGTTCATCAGCTCCATTGAACTGTGGAGACACTTTTGCCTACAAAATAACCTTACAAACACCTGGCCTTAAAGGCAGAATTGGGAAAGGGAAATTGATTTCAATTTCCAAGTGTAATGGCTGAAGGTTGGTGTGTGCAAGGTAATGTTATTTTGGAGCACACCCTGGCTCCCAAGGTCAGGTACAAAGTATGACTAATAAGAAACTAGAAAAAAAATCTCATAAGGGAGAGGTTCCAAACTGTGGAGGTGCCCTGCAGATATTTAAAGCAGTTTATATACTTAAAAATCATTTACTTTCGTTTAAGTTACTAGCCTCAAAAATACCTAGTGATGGATACACAAACAGAAGTCCAAATTTTCATTAGATTAGGGGGGAAAGTGGCTTCCCTGGTGGCTAAGACAGTAAAGAATCCACCTGCAATGTAGGAGACATGGATTCAATCCCTGGGAATATCCCCTGGAGGAGGGCATGTCAACCCACTCCTGTATTCTTGCCTGGAGAATCCCATGGACAGAGGTGCCTGGTGGGCTGTGGTCCATGGGGTTGCAAAGAGTCACAACTGAGTGACTAAGCACAGGATAGGGGGAAAAAACCTAAATACAGTTGACCCAAGGAATCACTTTATCTCTGGTAACCATTTTGTTCATAGTTCAAACTGGGACAGTTTTGAGAGTGGAAAGGAACACTATTAATCAAGCCAGTACACTAGGCATAAACTGGTATGTAAGCAAACCTTATTTACCATTTAGCCTTAGCTGGCAAGCTCCTTGCCAGCAGTTGCCTTCCCTATTTCAGGGAGCTATACTAGTCAGTATTTTGGGATGCAGAAACAGAAATAGATTGCGGGAGAAGATAAACAGAAAATCAGACTGTTTTCTCCTCTTTGTTTTGAATATTGAGACAGCCGTGTTTTTTTCTTTTTTCATTTAATATGATCACTGGGAATATGAGGAGAGGTGACTNGGGAGAAGATAAACAGAAAATCAGACTGTTTTCTCCTCTTTGTTTTGAATATTGAGACAGCCGTGTTTTTTTCTTTTTTCATTTAATATGATCACTGGGAATATGAGGAGAGGTGACTAGATGACCCATACACCATGACAAGTGTTTGTCAGTGATAACAGCTAAGTGAAAGGTTATGTGTATCACTCTGTGTAGCTGAGCAGTTCCATTACAAAAAGTAAACTTAGAATGTATATAGGCCATTTTAGACTCCTATTTGGCTTCAGGATTTGGGGTGTTTGAAGCCCAACTAGTGTCAGGATGACCCGTTACCCTTCAATTCTTTTCCTATGCTACTTTAGACACACCACTCACACATGTTCTCAAAAGTACAAGAGCTCATGCACATGTGTGTATGCAGACACACACTCTCTCGCTGTTTGTGTAACACCTGGTGACCAACTTCAGAAGAGACCAGTATCCAGTGACAAAAGAATGTGGGCCATTGTCACATCTCCAGCAGGGAGTGATTATCATTCTGTTCGCCCTCTCCTACAGTATACTGGTTGCTTTGTTGTTTAGTCACTAAGTCATTTCTCTCTTGCCACGCCATGGACTGCAGCCTGCCAGGCTATGGGTTGCCATTTCCTTCTCCTGGAAATATTCCCGACCCAGGGATTGAACCCACATCTCCTGCATTGCAGGTGGATTCTTTACAGCTAGGTCACCAGGAAAGCCTAGAGTAGTTGCTTAGGGGAAGAAAGTATGTCCCTAGAGGAAACCAAGGGAGGTGCTTGCTACAAACCCTCTATCTGCCTGATGCACACCCTTCCTCCTTCTCCCTCACCTTTCTCACTTTCTTCCCTGTAGACCATATCTTCAACTTTCAGCTGACTCACAAATTTTTAGCCAGCAAGGACCTCTCAGTGTGAACAGAATTGAAGTGGTTATTGTATGCAAATGCAGGGTCAAATGACCCCACATAAAGCCCCAGTGGCATGCTGTAAAAATCATCTATAGCTCCTGTTCTTTGACTTCCATGGGTCCCTCAGGAACTCTTTAGCCTCTGTGTCACCAAGCCACATGAAGGTTGCCCAAGATTTAACTGCCTTCTGTAGAGGATCATTTTCAGAAGTTGATAGTGAACTTCCAGGAGCTAATGTACAAAGGGTATTTAATATTGATTTCCTGTCTATACTATTGGTCCCCGGTACTTAAGCTGCTCCTAAGGATAAGAACTGGAGATGGCTGGATGGCATCACGGACTTGATGGACGTGAGTCTGAGTGAACTCCGGGAGATGGTGAGCAGGGAGGCCTGGCGTGCTGCGATTCGTGGGGTTGCAGAGAGTCGGACACAACTGAGCGACTAAACTGAACTGAAGGATAAGAACTAAGATTTTGCAGATATTTGGTAACTTTGTAACTGCTAATTACTGCTTTCTTTCCTATGGCTTCCACTAGGAAGTGGTCTAAGGTTACTAGGTGATTGTGCTTAGTCAGTCAATCATGTCCAGTTCTTTGTGACCCCATGGACTGTAGCCTGGCAGGCTCCTCTGTCCATGGGGATTCTCCAGGCAAGAATACTGGAGTGAGTTTCCATGCACTTTTCCAGGGGATCATCCCAACACAGGGGTTGAACCCAGGGTGATTGGGAAAGTACTTTGTTTTATGTTTACAATCCCAGAAGCAGTCAACTTTGTCCCTTACCCTTCTAGTCAAACCCTGGCATATACAGAAGTAGTATTACAGGACCATTATAAGTTAGAGCTTGAGCACAGTAAAGAGGTCATCTTGTCCAGCCGCTGATTCAGGAGGTGAGATCCTCTGCAGCTGTGGTACTCCCCTGCAGAGACTCCTATCTGGCTTTGACATTGTTGTTCAGTCACTCAGTCTTTGCGACCCCATGGACTGCAGCACGCCGTGCTTCCCTGTCCTTCACCATCTCCCAGAGCTTGCTCAAACTCATGCCCATGGAGTTGGTGATGCCATCCAACCATCTCATCCTGTGTTGTCCCCTTATCCCCCTGCCTTCAATCTTTCCCAGTATCAGGGTCTTTTCCAAAGAGTTGGCACTTCATATTAGATGGCCAAAGTATTGGAGCTTCAGCTTCAGCATCAGTCTTTCCAATGAATAGTCAGGACTGATTTCCTTTAGGATTGACAGGTTTGATCTCCTTGCAGTCCAGGGGACTCGCAAGAGTCTTCTCCAACACCACAGTTCAAAGGCATCAGTTCTTCAGCACTCAGCTTTCTTTATGGTTCAACTCACATCCATACATGACTACTGGAAAAAACCATGGCTTTGACCAGATGGACCTTTGTTGGCAGAATAAGGTCTCTGCTTTTTAATATGATGTCTAAGTTTGCAATAGCTTTTCTTCCAAGGAGCAAGAGTCTTTCTTTCTTTTTTTTTTTTTTTTGAGCAAGTGTCTTTTAATTTCATGACTGCAGCTACCATCTGCAGTGATTTTAGAGCCCGAGAAAATAAAGTCTCTCACTGTTATCATTGTTTCCCCATCTATTTGCCATGAAGTTATGGGACTGGATACCATGGTCTTAGTTTTTTGAATGTTGAGTTTTAAGCCAGCTTTTTTCACTCTCCTCTTTTACTCTCATCAACAGTTCTTCTCCGCTTTCTGCCATAAGTGTGGTGTCACTGGCATAACTGAGGTTATTGATATTTCTCCCAGCAACCTTGATTTCAGCTTGTGCTTCATTCAGCCCAGCATTTTGCATGCTGTAAGTTACATAAACAGGGTGACAATATACAGTCTTTGAGACTAGAGGTGGGGAATTCAAACTAAATTTTAGGAGTGCCTGGTCTTCTTTAACTCTTTCCTTCTTTCAGTCACTATAACTCTTCTCTTTCTTTGCCATTTCTCCCATAACCAGCCATGGAGTTCATATTGTGTGCTGATTTTCCTGTCATGAGTTGATAGTTATGGCTACTATCTTGCTTGCTTCTAGTTCCCACAGCCACAAGTGGGTATTTCACAGACCTCCTCTTTCCTTACATTGGATCAAACAAAGAATCCTACTTGTGTTTCTCTACACACTCATTCCTGTGTATGGAGAATTAGAAAGCATAAGCTTCCTGAGCCACCAGGGATCTAAAAGTTTAGAATCTACCAAAGATAGATAACCACTAGTTTCTATGCATCTCGGATTCAAACCAACCTGCAAAAACTGCTACTCCTCAATTCTTTCATTCTCCTAATTAGAATTCACTCTCCCTAAGCACTTGTTTTAATTCTATTTAACAGAAATCTCATTAGGCCTGGTATTATAGTACCTGTCTCTTCCATTAGATTGTTAGTTCCTTATAAAAGGAGATGAGAATGAGTTAACNCAAAAACTGCTACTCCTCAATTCTTTCATTCTCCTAATTAGAATTCACTCTCCCTAAGCACTTGTTTTAATTCTATTTAACAGAAATCTCATTAGGCCTGGTATTATAGTACCTGTCTCTTCCATTAGATTGTTAGTTCCTTATAAAAGGAGATGAGAATGAGTTAACCCCATCATTGTGTCTGATATGCAGTGGTATCCAAAAAAGTTTTTATATGAGATTTAATATGTTTTTAAATGATCTATTTATTGCAGACCAACCTAGTTTTCAATACTGCAGTGATTTTACAAATTGCATATATAGACCCTTGATTCATTTAAAGTTCATTCTTTAAATTAAAAAAAATCACAGGTCTATTATATTCTAAACAGTTTGGAAATGGAAGGGAGTTTTAAACAAATCTAGTTTGGAGAGATGTAACACATGCAATATAGATGCTACGTCAGATTCTGGGTGTGGATAGCTTCACTTTGTTGTTGATTAAGCGCCTACCTTACAGTCATGTAACAATCTCAAATGACTAAATCTCCCAAGTGCAAATCTATTCTCCTTCCCTCTACAGCTATTTCTAGAGCTCTCAACACTCCCTCACAACTCAGCTCTCATGTTTCCCCATATCTCCCAGTTCCAGTTCCAGTTCAGTCGCTCAGTCATGTCTGACTCTTTGCAACCCCATGAATTGCAGCACGCTGGGCCTCCCTGTCCATCACCAACTCCTGGATTTTACTCATACTCATGTCCATTCATCGAGGTGGTGATGCCATCCAGCCATCTCATCCTCGGTCGTCCCCTTCTTCTACTGCCCCCAATCCTCCCAGCATCAGGGTCTTTTCCAATGAGTCAACTCTTCCCATGAGGTGGCCAAAGTATTAGAGTTTCNAAGCACTTGGAGAAGTGAGATCTTCAGGGATGAAAGAAGTTCCCTACTTTCTGAATCTGAGAAATGTCACCAGCTCTTTGTCAGCCATCCTGGGAACTATACAATCTCACAGGGAAGTTGCTAGCTTTATAATTTTTTTTTTTTTTTATGTGGACCTTCTTTTCTTTTTCAAAAAAGTCTTTTTTGAATTCGTTGTAATATTGCTTCTGCTTTAAGTTTTAGTTTTTTGGCCATGAGGCATGTGGGATCTTAGTTCCCCTGCTGCTGCTAAGTCACTTCAGTCATGTCTGACTCTGTGCGACCCCATAGACTGAAGCCCACCAGGCTCCCCCATCCCTGGGATTCTCCAGGCAAGAACACTGGAGCGGGTTGCCATTTCCCTCTCCAGTGCATGAAAGTGAAAAGTGAAAGTGAAGTTGCTCAGTCGCGTCTGACTCTAGCGACTGCATGCACTGCAGCCCACCAGGCTCCTCCATCCACGGGATTCTCCAGGCCAGATTACTGGAGTGGGGTGCCATTGCCTTCTCCTACCAGGGATCAAACATGCACCCCCTGCACTGGAAGGCAAAGTCTTAACCACTGGATTGCTAGGAGTCCTCACACAGCCTTTTTAAATAGGGTATGATATAGGGTGATCTGATCAACTTGTATCTTTTACTTCCGATATTTCCTCCCACTGTAAGAATGAAATGTGATGATATTTTTGAAAGTGACTTTATTTTTTTTAATTAATACATTTTAAAATGAATATTTCATTTACAATTATTACAAAATATTGGCTGCATTTCCTGTGTTGTATAATACATCCTTGTAGCCTATCTTACACCCAAGAGTTGGTACCTCCCATCCTCCACCCCTATACTGACCCTCTCCTCTTGCCCCCACTGGTAGCCACTAGTTTGTTTTCTGTAACTGTGTCTGCTGCTTTTTTGTCATATTTGTTAGTTTGCTGTATATTTTAGATTCCACATAAAAGTGATATCATATAGTATTTTTATTTGTCTGTCTGGCTTATTTCACTTAGCATGTTCTCCAGGTCCTTCCATGTTGCTGCAAATGGCAGAATTTCCTTCTTTTTTATGACTGAATAGTATTTCATCTCTCTCTCCCTCTGTTTCATACACACACACACACACACACACACACACACACACACACATCACATCTTTATCCAGTCATCTGTTGATGGACAGTTAGGTTGCTGAAAATAATGCTGCTATGAACATTGAGGTACATACATTTTTTCAAGTTAGTGTTTTTGGTTTTTATGGACATGTACCCAAGAGTAGAATTGTTGTTTCATATGGTAATTTTTACTTTTAGTTTTTTGAGAAGCCTCCATACTATTTTCCATAGTGGCTGTAGCAACTTACATTCCCACCAACACTGTATGAGGGTTCCCTTTTCTTCACAACCCTGTCAGCATTTGTTATTTGTGGTCTTTTGGATGATGACCATTCTGACAGATGTGAAGTGATACCTCATTGTGGATTTAATTTGCATTTCTTTGATGATTGATGATGTTGAGCATCTTCATGTGCCTGCTGACCATCTGTATGTCTTCTTTGGAAAAATGTCTCTATTCAGTGGGATGAGATGGTATTTGAATAGCTTCTCATTCATTTCCTCCACACCTTCCTTGGCTACTATGAAAATATTCAATACATTTGGAGAAAGATTTTAATGTCAGATAATGATAAGTCATTTCTATTCCCAGGTATTGTTCTACCTTTTTGATAGGCCTTCCATGTTTTCATGCAGAGAAGTAAGAAATTTGTAGATTATGTATTTATTGGCTGCACTCAGTCTTCATTGCTGGGTGTGGGCTTTCTACAGTTGTGGTGAGTGGGGGCTACTCATTGTGATGGCTTCTCTTGTGCTCCAGAGCACACAGGCTCAGTATTTGGGGTGCATGGGCTTAGTTCCACCAAGGCATGTGGAATCTTCCTGGGAAAAGGGGTCAAACCCATGTCCCCTGCATTGGCAGGAGAATTCTTAACCACTGGGCAACCAGAGAATTCCAATAAATCTGGAGATTTAAAGGCAACTGAATGACAACAGAGGCAATGCCATAAGGACTCGCATTAGCAGTATTCTGGGATGGTGAATTTTTCCATCTTCTCAAGCTATTCAAGAGACAAATTATTTACGAGCATTCCTAACTAGCATTCTTCTGCCATCCCAGGCACCTGTAGCCCCCATCCTAATTAAGCAGAAAATGAATGCAAACAAACCCCAAGTTTAGCTCTATTGGTTTCACTGCTCAAAACCTTGACATTCAGAGTGAAGGAAGAGTTAAATTTGAAAATTTTATAGCCTAGTACTTCCCACTCCTAGCTCCTTCCTTGCTATTTAAACAGAGACTTGACATTTCTAATTAGGAAGTTTTACTTCCAGGCAAGTGGAATTTACCCCCAGCTGGGAAAACATGGCTTAGTAAGAGTTTGACATCAGCCCTCATTGATCTGAAGATTATCTCTCGTTTGAGACTGAAGAGCCTCTGGGAGACTAGGGAGGGGAAACAAATGTGGGAAAGTGTGTAGAAATGCTTTCTTTGACTTCGGGGTTAGGTGGATCAAGTTTGGCAGGCAGAGACTTGGGAGAAGAAATCGTTTTCTTTCCGCTCCTTACTGCAGCCTTTCTCCCCTAGCTCCCCTTGTCAATATTTCAGAATCTTAACTTGCTAAAAGGAGGCAAAGGACTTGTTGATCACAGCCACTAAAGATTTGTACAGTATTTTAACTTTACTGACAAAATGGCTTATTGCTTTGTTACTTTCAGATATTTGGTGCACACGTTAAAAGTATGTTTGGGTAAATGGGAAAGTGTTCTCTAAGTGTTTCTCTTTAAGGACTGAGTGTAATAATGGTCCTACCAAACTGATCATACCTGGGAAGTCTGCCTCCCAGTTGGAAACCATATATGAGTTTTCTTCCTCCTATTTTTCTTGGTTTCTTCCTTTGGTACCTTTGGCACACTGGCATTTCCTATTAGCCCGTGTCTTCCCTCTGGCTCTTAGGGACATCATGTCATGCCCGTTATGTCCATATCAAGTGTCTGAAACCTAGATCATCTCTCCTACAGGGTACCAAATGGCAGGATGTAGTTGCCATGCAGTGGTATATCCTCTTTACTGAGGAGAAAACTCTGGTCCACAAACACTCTAATCCAAGTATTCAGGAACATCTCCGGGAAGTACAGTGTATGCTTGTCATTTCTGGCCTGTCTAGAGGCTACTCTAATCTCTCTTGGGAACATCTGGCTGTATTCCCAGCTCTGCTATCACTGTGGATGGTGATGTGACTGAAATAGTTACCTTTGTGTTGTGCTCCACTATGAACATGCTCAGCCACTCAGCTGTGTCTGACTCTTTGCAACCCCTTGGACTGTAGCCTGCCAGGCTCCTCTGTCCATGGGATTCTTCAGGCAAGAATACTGGGATCGGTTGCCATTTCCTCCTTCAGGGGATCTTCCCGACCTAGGAATTGAACCTGCATCTCCCTTGTCTCCTGCATTGCAGTTGGATTCTTCACTGCTGAGCCACTGGGGAAGCCCACTGAATGTCTGTTTCTCAGTGGGCTATATTCTTTAACTGCTATAACTCAGAAGTCTGTCCAACTCTCAAACCTTAGAGTTGTCCTGAGAAGTCTTGTGAGGGTAACCCCTCAGGGCTCTGCTTGATTCTTTTTTGAAAAAATTAATTAATTTTAATTGGAGGCTAATTACTTTACAATATTGCAGTGGTTTTTTGCCAAACATTGACATGATAAGAGAGTGTGACAGCACCTTAGGACAGGACTCCAATCTCCTGTTGCTTTGGATGAGTTCTAATTTGGCCTTAGGAGTTGTAGTATCCCTTTGGTTACCTCCTTCTAGTGGTTTATCTTAAATTTTATATAGAGGATGTAACAAGATTACCATCTACAAGTTTCTAGTAAATCTTAGGCTCCTTTTGTAAATTGACCTGAAAGTGAAAGTGACAGTTGCTCAGTCGTATCTGACTCTTTGCGACCCCATGGACTATACAGTCCATGGAATTCTCCAGGCCAGAATACTGAAGTGGGTAGCCTTTCCCTTCTCCAGGGGATCTTCCCAACCCAGGGATCAAACCCAGGTCTTCTGCATTGCAGGCAGATTCTTTACCAGTTGAGCCACAAGGGAAGCCTGGACATTGACTTAGCATTTCACAATTCTAGGAAAATATACAAATTTCGACCATAACAAGGATCCAGGCTTAAACTGATATATATATTAATGACAGAGAACCTTGCTACTGCGGAGTGCCTTATAAGTGAACTTTCAGGGTTAGCTCTTTGCCTTTGAATTATAGCTTTAAAATGGCTAACAGAGGGGACATTTATAGAAGAGAGTAGCACTGAGAGGTCTTAGGAAGCCTTCAAAGTTCCTTGAACTGCTTTAAGTAGGTAGCTACCTGAACCTAGAAAAAAAGGGATGAAAGGGGTATCAGCACATTGGGTGCACCAAGAAAGGAGCCAGGGTCCTCTTTTTTTTTAATATATAGAAACAATGTTTAATGTCTATTTAGAAGATATAATATGGAATATGAATGATTGTTTATACTACTAGTAAACACATTTAGAGTTCTATATAAACTGAAGACTATAAAGGACTTCCCTTTATTAAAGGGATCAAGGTCAAGCAGGTATCTGAGTTCAAGACAGATTATAGGTGAACACTGAATGAAAACAACCAGGGTTGGAGAAGAGAAGAGTTGGAGAGTTTCTGGGTAGGAGGTCAATGACACGAGAACCAGCTTAATGGAAGCTCTCAGAGAGATAAATCAAGGGGACAGGGTCATAGCTTGGGGAAATGCTTGGATATTAGGTGGCCTTCAGGAGTTAGAACAGAGGAAAGCAGATAGTGGATGTTAGCCTAGCAGTTAGGAGCCGAGAATCAGAGAGTTTCAAGCAAGTGAGTCAAGTAGAAGACATAGTTCACACCACCAGTGACATGAGACCAAGCCTTGAGTCAGCCTATGACCTTTGATATGTTTTCTACAAAGGGAGAACCTATTTTCTAAATCTGAAAGTGAAAGTTGCTCAGTAGTATCCAACTCTTTGCAACTCCATGGACTTAGTCCATGGAATTCTCCAGGCCAGAATACTGGAGTGGGTAGCCTTTTCCTTCTCTAGGGGATCTTCCCAACCTAGGAATCGAACCCAGGCCTCCCACATTGCAGGTGGATTCTTTACCAGCTGAGCCACAAGGGAAGCCCAAGAATACTGGAGTGGGTAGCCTATCCTTTCTCCAGTGGATCTTCCTGACCCAGGAATCAAACTGGGGTCTCCTGCATTGCAGGTGGATTCTTTACCAACTGAGCTATGAGGGAAGCCAATAAGTCTAGGTGTTGACATAGCATAATTGAAAGCTGCTAACTGGAGTGAAGAATGAACAACTGGAATGACAGGTAGTTCTTTAGAGCTTGAGTTATCTATTTTGTCTCCCTCCCCAAAAGTAAAATGCCCCTTTGTCTAGTGTTTCGTACATAGTGGGTATTTGTTTAAAGTGGACTAAATAAATGGTTATTTTATGAAAAATATAAAGAAGTAAAAATAAATGCATCTGCTTTAATTACAAGAGTTATTTTATTTACAAGTGATTTAATTCATGAGGCTAGGTCCATGTGTGCCCATTGTGTTCCTACTGACTTGCAGAGGGTCAGGCTTATTGTATGTCCTAGATGAATATTTGTTACATGGATAAATGTACATATGTATGAAGGTTCCAGTTGGATCTCATGGGCTGAGGTGGAACTTGGCAACTGTTTAAAAATATTGGACCATGTCCTTGATCTTTTCTTGATGTTCTGCTGCTGCTGCTGCTGCTAAGTCACTTCAGTCGTGTCCGACTCTGTGTGACCCCATAGCCGGCAGCCCACCAGGCTCCCCCGTCCCTGGGATTCTCCAGGCAAGAACACTGGAGTGGGTTGTCATTTCCTTCTCCACTGCATGAAAATGAAAAGTGAAAGTGAAGTCTCTCAGTTGTGTCCGACTCTTAGCGACCCCATGGACTGCAGCCCACCAGGCTCCTCCTTCCATAGGATTTTCCAGGCAAGAGTACTGGAGTGGGGTGCGATTGCCTTCTCCGATCTTCTGCTAGTTGGGTTCAAATTATTGAACCCCTGTGTTAAAAAACACAGGGTTCTCTAAGTTGGAAGTTTGGATATGGGAACAGTGTCTGTTTTATCTGGGCAGAGAAAGAAGGCTTTTCTCCGGGGGACAGTGCAGATTTGTACTGTCTCTAAATCCAATTGCATATAGTAGCTTTGACGATGGCAGACAGGGTGCTGTGGTGGTGGCAGGTAGAGTCAAAGTATGATCCAGTTTATGAAAGTTTGATTTGCACAGAGTACTTTAAGAACATGACTATGGTGACCTTCATGGTGATCCAGTGACTGAGACTCTGTATTCCCAATGCAGGTGGCCCAGGTTCGATCCCTAGTCAGAGGACTACCTCCCACATGCCACAGATAAGAAAGAGTTCCTGTGCTGCAATTAAAGATCTGATGCAACCAAATAAATAAATATTTTTAATAAGAATATGGCTCTTTGAGATGGATGAAACTGGAGCCTATTATACAGAGTGAAGTAAGCCAGAAAGAAAAACACCAATACAGCATACTGACACATATATATGGAATTTAGAAAGATAGTAATGATGACCCTGTATGTGAGACAACAAAAGGACGCAGACATAGACAATGGACTTTTGGCCTCAGAGGGAGTAGGAGAGGGCGGGATGATCTGGGAGAATGGCACTGAAGCATATATACTATTATGTAAGAAACGAATCACCAGTCTATGTTTGATACAGGATGCAGGATGCTTGGGGCTGGTGTAGGGGGAGGATCCAGAGAGGCGTTGGGGGGTGGGAGGTGGGAGGGGGATTCGGGATTGGGAGCTTGTGTGCACCTGTGGTGGATTCATGTCGATGTATGGCAAACCCAATAGAGTATTGTAAAGTTAAATTTTAAAATAAATAAATAAATAAATTAAAAAAAAAGAATATGGCTATATTGTAAAATATTTCATACATTTGGATACAACATTATGGATAATGTTTCTAAGGAACTGAAGTCACTTTGTAATTTTGATTGGACCTTCATAATGTACCCTGCTGCTTAGAAGCTAAGTTATGATGTGGAAGAACCCACGGATATGATTTCAACTTGGGCCTAAACTATTTTAAGATATGCATGTGCTTGCTTGCTCAAGATAGCAGGCAAACGTGGTATACTCATTTTTTTTTTCTCAGTCCTTTGCAAGATAAGGGAAGCTGGGACAGGGGGCAAATCTCTGCAGTCAGCCAAGTTTTTCTTGGAACCTTCAGCCTTCCCATTTTGCTCTCTTTGCCCCTTGGAGTACTCTTCTCCTTCAAGTTCTCAGTGCCCTACTGCTTTCTACCTTCCTCCCTTAATTAAGCAGGAAATAACTTGATCACATTACTTTCACTGCATTCCTGTGATGCTGATTTGCTTCTGCCAGGTGATCTTTGCAGTTCAGTTCAAATCAATGGCTACTGAGCATCTATGGCATTCGAGGTACCAACTGGGCTAGATGTGGCAGATATAAAGCCTAATGGGTCATGGCCCCATCCTCAAGAAATTAAGAACTTGATATTAGAAATAGAAGAGATGAAAAGCAACTAACAGACAAGACTATAAAATGTGCTATAAACAAAATTCAAAGTATAACAAGCATATGTGAGAAAGGGATTATTCTTAGCAGGTTTTTAATTGGAATTTGAAAGTTTATTGTTGAGCAAATAGGGATATTGGAGATACGCATTATGAGCAAAAGGATCTGTAAGGGAAAGGTCCACTGAAAGCAAAGTGAAGGGAATGTTCCAAGAACAGTAAAGAGTTTTTTGAGGGTAGAATATAGAATACACAAAAGAGTGTTATTTGATATAATACCAAGACATTTGAGAATAGTTTCATAGATTTCTTTCTTTACGGAACAGTGAATCATCAGTTGTTTTTTAAGCGAGGAGCACTAATTTAGGAAGGTCAGTCTCATGGGAATATGAATTTCAGATTGAACTCAGGGAGACTGTAGGATGAGAAACAGTTGAGCTACTGTAATTGTTTAGATGATATGTGATGATGCCCTGGACCAGTCTGCTGGCAGAGAAATGGAAAGATGGAACAGATAGACAGAAGGAGGAAGATCTGCAAAATTTTAGTGACTAACTAGAATTGATACATAAGGGGGAGGGAGGATTTAAAGATGAGACCATTTTGTTAGTCCTGATCATCTGGGAGAAGAGTAATTTTATTAATCAAATTTGGAATCATTGGCACAGTTAGAGGAGATAGGTGATGAAATCAGATTGTGAATGCTGAGATTAGTTGTTCCTTGTATTTTCAGATGGAGGTATTCAGGAGGGGGCTAAAAATGCATGTAGTGTGATTCTCAGGAGACAATTCAAAGTGAAAAATAAAGATTTGGGAGATATTGTCATTGATGTGAATAATTACTCTATAGGAGTGGTGGTATCACACACACAAAAAATGGAGGCTGTTGGGAGAAGAGAAGACTGAGGACATCTCCTTTAACTCCTGTATTCAGGAAATAGGAGGAAGGAGAAGAGCTCCTGATGGATGTTAGGGCAACAGACTTTTGGACTCAGTGGGAAAAGCCAAGGGTGGGATGATCTGAGAGAACAGCACTGAAACATGTATATTACCATATGTTAAATAGATGACCAGAACAAGTTTGATGCATGAAGCAGGTCACCCAAAGCTGGTGCTCTGGGACAACCCAGAAGGATGGGGTGGGGAGGGAGGAGGGAAGGGGGTTCAGGATGGGGGACATATGTATACCTGTGGTTGATTTATGTTGATGTATGGCAAAAACCATCACAATGTTGTAAAATAATTATCCTCCAATTAAAATAAATAAATTAATTGAAAATAAAAGAAATGGAAAAAAAGAGAATAATCAAACATAGGTGATAGTGAGATAAGTATGTACTGACTGACCCACCTGTCCCTTGAGAAGAGTTTTGTTGTATTTATTATTCTTTTGTATTCATAATAATTGCTGAGGAAATTCTTGCCAAATGAATGAATATTACAGAAGCCAATGGGAAAGACTACTTTTCATTGAGGATAAAAACTGACAAATGTGGTCTGAAGTTGAATAGAATTGAACTCTGGGGATGGCACTGGTCATAGTGATAAAGAGATCATTTATTGGTAATGTGGTCAGAGCAGTATCTGGAGAGGTGAGGACAGAAATTGGATTAGAGCAATTTGAGTAGTGAATTGGAATTGGATATAAAGAAGCAGGACTGAGTATAAACTATTTTTTTAACTAAGTTTTGGAGTGCAGAAAATGAGAGTTATGGGATACTTTTTTTCCTGGAAAGGATTTTTCACAAGACGTTTGATGCCTTTAATAAATATGCATTGATTGTCTATTTTCTAGACACTTTGGTGGATGCTGGAATGTTCCAATTAAAGGAAGATTTGAATAGGTTTGCAGGTCAAAGAGAAGGAATCGATGCAAAAAAAAAAGACTGAAAATGAAAGAGGCAGAAAGGCTGAACTCGCAGACCAAAGTATTAAAGGAAGTCAGAGAACTGAAAGGGACAGATTCATAGATTAATCTCCAAAGAGGTGGACCCTTTTTCCTTTGAGACAAGAAATAGGAATGAAAAGAAATAAAAGTAAAAGTATAGGGAACTTTTGTGATTGGATCACTGAGAGCTGAAAGAACTCATATGAAAATTTTTTTCCCTCACAAAAGTGAATAGGAGAGGTCATCTGTTCAAGTTTCAGGCTTGGGGGCTTGAGAAAAGTGGAATATCTTTGTATGCTTGCGTGCATGTTAAGTCGCTTCATTCATGTCCAACTCTTTGTGACCCCTATCGACTATAGCCTGTCAGGCTCCTTTGTCTGTGAGATTCTCCAGGCAAGAATACTGGAGTGGATTGCTATGCCCTCCTCCAGGGGATCTTCCTGGTGTGGGGATTGAACCCATGTCTCCTGCGTCTCCTACACTGGCAGGTGGGTTATTTACCATTAGCATCACCTGGGAAGCCCCATCTTTGGTATAGGTACCTTGAAAAATTCTCCAAGTAGGCAGAAGTGGTGAAAAGAAAAACATTGTTCATAGGCCCTGAAAGTCTAGTGTTTGTTGGACAGCAAGTGTTCATGTGAAATACCCCATCAGGGTATTCATATAACTTCCCCCAGCAATGCTTAGCCCCCAGAAGTAGGAAGAGTAAATGAGTATTTGAATCAATTTAATAAACAATTTAATTTTGGGGTTTGGTTGAAACACAGGTGTGAAATACTAAGGAGTGAGCGTTTTGAGGGTGAGAGAAAAACTGAATGAGTATATATTTGCAATTTATTGAGGATCTTCAAACTCAAATTCACTGTAATAGATGCTTTTCTTGCATGCTCTGATTTGAATCCCATCATATTTCTGGATGATGAAGTGGTTATTATAGCATCCAGTTTACAGGTAATGAAATCATGGCTCAGAAAGTTTGTCTACAGTTTCACAGCTAGTTTGAAGGGAAGCTGAGATTCAAACTCTTTGTCTCCAAATTCCATAAATTTTAAGTCTTTAGCAGTAAAGTAAATGTAATGTCTTCCTCACAGTTAAAGGGTGAGAGGGAGGTAAGGAACTAAGAATATCTGGGAGCCAGGGAAGCCTTCTTTCTCCTTTGTCCATGAATGAGTTAAACACCTCTCTCTTGTTCTCCCTGAAGGTAGTTTCTTTATGCATAGGTGCCCTGGTTAAAGAATGAACCAGTTCTTATAGTTGTCCTTTACTTTCCATTTGCTAGACTGATATGTTTTAGAATGCTTCAATTTTGAAGTTAGGATGACCTAGATTTGAATCTTGCCACTGTATGCTATGACAAACCTATACAGCATATTAAAGCAGAAACATCACTTTGCTGACAAAGGTCTGTATAGTCAAATTTATGGTTTTTCCAGTAGTCATGTATGGATGTGAGAGTTGGACCATAAAGAAGGCTGAGCACCAAAGAATTGATGCTTTTGAACTGTGGTGCTGAAGACTCCTGAGAATCTCTTGGACTGCAAGGAGATCAAACCAGTCAGTCCTAAAGGAAATCAACCCTGAATATTCATTGGAAGGACTGATGTTGAAGCTGAAGCTCCAATACTTTGGCCACGTAATGCAAAAAGCTGCCTCATTGGAAAAGACCTTGATGCTGACAAAGTTTGAGGACAGGAGGAGAAGGGAATGACAGAGGATGAGACGGTTGGATGGTATCACTAATTCAGTGGACATGAGTTGAGCAAACTCCAGGAGATAGTGAATGATAGAGAAGCCTAATGTGCTGTAGTCCATGTGGTCGCAAAGAGTTAGACACAACTTAGCGACTGAACAACAATCACATACTAACTATGAAAACCTGAGTGTGTTATATAACATCTTGGGGCCTTAGTTTCCTCTTCCATGTAATGTATTAAAAAACTGCATGATTGAATTAAGCCAGATGGTATCTATCAATCCCCTAGCAGAGTGTTACATGAGCTCAGTCCACCTATCATCATACCGAACCATAATCATTACTATTATGTATTTTACAACTTTATTCACACTGGCCTTATCCTCTCTAATAGCTCTGCCCTGTGATTCTCAGTTGTTGGGGAAAATTCCTCCCAGAACTGTGATCATCTTCATTTCCAGTACCTGAGGCCTGGAAAATCATTCAAAATCTTGTGGTTCAGAGTATCAGGTGCCTAGGACATCCTGCATTCAGGTTATTTGACTGAGTCCCCTAAGGTTTGGGTCCAGGCCATGAGAGAAGCCAGGCACTTTGGCTGTTAGTGGGTGAAGGACAGGGAGAATTGGTTCTGAAGCAAAGTAGGGAGGACCAGTTGGCTTTAGGGTAAGCTCAGAAGATAAGGGTTCAAATCTGAGACCTGAGTTTCCAATAGCTTGTGCAGCAAGATGATGATTAAGTGTGGTCTGTATCAAATATCCACAATGAGGCAAAATAACTAAAATTACAAAGAAAATTGATGAAGGCATCACTCAATTCATTCTCTCTTGATCTGGCTCTTCTGAATTTTCAGGTGTTATTCCTGCTTCCCAGTTAATACTCCCACACTGATGAGCTGCTTGCCTCTTCCTCATATACATTCTACAAAGCTTTGCTGTCACTGTCTTTGCTTCTTGAGTCTGTTGACTCCCTTTCTCATCCTTTAATTTGTGCACTCCTACTTCTCCACTAAGAATCGAGTATCACCTCCTCCGGAGTCAATTGACCCCTCACCCCCCACACCAGATTGGGCTTTCAAAATACCCTGTGTATATTTGTACAGCAGTACTTCTAAATCATCCTATCACTTTGTCTCCACCCTGTGGACTTTGAGCTTCTGGAGGGCCGAGATGGCATCTTGTCTATCTTTGTTCTCATAACATTTAGTGTGGCATATAGCATAGAGTTAATATTCAGTGAATATATGTTTATAAAAAACATATGTGTTTGCATGTAGCACAGTAACAATTATGTAGGTCATTTACTGTGCATTTAATGACATCTTTGTTGCAAGTTTTATTGGATTACAGCAGTGATCTCTCTATATGTTTGCTCAGTCTTCATAGTTTATTGCTGATATAGCATGGCTGTCTGTTCACAACTTAAACAAATTACTGGGAACACTGCTTACAAGGCACACATTTTTATTTATAGTCCTTTGTTCTTTAACCTCTGGGGATTTCTGAATGCTGTATACTATCACATTTGAAACAAAATCCCAAAGAATGCAGCATCCTGCAAAACAAGTACACATATAATATTTCAATGGCCGTATTTAATTGTATAAGTAAGAGCTGATTTACCTGGCCTCCTATCACCAGGAATTCTCCGTTAACTGTTGCCTTTCCCCTCTCACTATTCAGAGAGAACTCTGATGCTCGTAACATGAACCCTGAGACCCTGTGGCTTCATGAAGTGACTTCTGAATCATCAAAAGAAAGTTGAAGCCCTTTTCAGTGTTGTTTCCATGAAGAATGTTTTTTATCTTCTCATTCTTTGAAAGTTGTCTCAGGCAGAATGGTAATTATCAAGTAGAATCTTAGATTAGCTATGTCCCTTGACCATACCAGAAAACAGAGTTCTGTAAACAGTTCTGATGATAGTAATTGGATTCTTGTATAGAATTTCAATAGCACTCCAGGTGTGATTTCTATGTTAAAAATTAGGCAAGTGGATGCTGTTTCTTTTCTTTCAGGGAGAGTTATTCTAAGGATTAATTAACTGATACCTGAATCACACCTCTGGCCTTTCCGAGAAGGGTGCTAGATAAGTGTAATACCATCAAGTGAAGCAGGCGTCACTTCTAGTCTATAGAAAAAATCTTACAGTTTTCATCTAAGTGATGCAGATGCTTTTCCTCTTACAGTTAAGGTCAACTATCTCTTGTTTCAGTAGAATATAGAATTCTGAATTAGTGTCTTGCCAAGTTTGCTTTTTCTCAGCTCTGTGACTGACATTCTATTTTGTTGTATCCTAGAATGAAATGAGTGCTTCCTAATTAAATGATCATGCCTCCAGATTAACAGGTTAATGTCGTTTTTTGAAAGATAGATGAGTTCCTTGTAGGCAGTATGCTTATAAATGGTAACTATAACTTTAAATGTTATAGTATGTCTTTTGGCTCAGATATCCATATTCTTTTCCAGCTGAGTGCAAGGGATATCAGAAACAAAGCTGCAGGTGCCCACCTCCAGGAGAACAGTGTTTAAAAATTCGTATATGGCCTAGCTGACACCCCACATGATACCTACTAAAATCCCTAGAGCACAGATTAAGTCAAATACATTTTTCTTTCTTGAGAAATTGGGATCAGGACCAAAGATTCTAACTCATGTCTTTTGGACACTTGAACTGGGACATCATACGTGGTTGAGGCTGGGGGTAGACTTCTTTTGTTTATGTGCACATGGAGCAGAGAAATTCAGGAGGAAGAGAATGAGAGAGTTTCTGTTCCCTTCTAATTTATATGTTGATACCCTAACCTCCAATATTATGCAATTTATAAACAGAACCTTTGAGAACTAATTAATTTTAGGTGGTCACGAGGGTGGATCCCTATGATGGGATTAGTATCCTTACAGGAGAACACCACCAGAGCTCTGTTGCTGTCTCCACTGTGTGAGGACACAATGAGAAGGAAGGCATCTGGAGGTGAGGAAGAAAATCCTCTCTAGAAGCCATTTATGCCAGTTCCTTAATCTTGGACCTCATCACCTTCAGAACTGTGAGATATAAGTGTTGCTTAAGCTGCACAGTCTAATAGTAACCTGAGCTGACTGAGAGAGGGAGAGAGAGATGAAGAGAGATGGAGAGAGATCGGGAGATTAAAAAGTGACAAGATACAATTTGTTTCTGAAGAGTAAGAGGTAAAAGAAATCTTTATTCTGGTCAGTATGCAGTTCCTGGTTCCAAACCTTCATGAAACCTACCTGTGTTCCCTAACCTAGGGTCTTTGACATACTCCTGTATTCTTGCAATAAATTCCAACAACTTTTTTGGACTTGGTAAGTTTGTCTTTTTGCTCTGGCTCCCATATGAACCCTAAATAAGATAGCTACTTGATATTCATCCTATTTACATGATAGAAACAAACAAACAAACAAAAACAAGAGCAGAATCATTGAATATAATTTTTTCGATGGATATTTTATATTGGAAATCTACCCAGCTTTTATGAGGATAATATAAATAACTGACCTTTATGCACAGACCATTTTCTAGAAAATCTTAAAATACATGTTTAATTTCATTTTTTACCTTAACAATATTTAGAACCATACTGATTTTATTCACATTTCGGTGGATCAGTGCATCTTTAATGGGATAGTACATTATATGTATGTACTCACACACACAAAGTTTTCCCATTTACATCCTTAGTGGCGATATTTAAAGGTCATGTTGCCTTTATGATTTTTAGCACACTGTTGTTAGAGACTGCTGATCTTTAATTAAAAGGTCAGATATCTCATCTTCCCCCAGTGACTTATGATTATTTTCATTACCAATGAGCTGAATTTGTATTATTTAATAAATCTGGATTCAAATAATTATTTAATCTCTGGAGCTGTGGAAAGATTTATTAATTCTAAAGGATAAATTGAATTCAAAATATTCCATTTTGTTCAGATACCCCCTCCATTAAAGAGCATTTTTAGAAATCTGCAAAGAATATTTTGATCAGCACCTTTTCTCTATCCCACGTGGACTCTTGAAAGCCATACCATCTTGCATTTCTTGGTTCTTTGAATCAAGGCCAAAGCCATATTTGGCTTTGGTACCCAATTCATTCCCTTGAAGCAGAATTTCACTTTCCATTTCAAGAACCTAATACCTTCTGAATGCTCCTGGCTACTGTAGTTGTTGTCTTTCTCAAGCTTTTTCCTCCTCTCACGTTGCAATATTTAGTACTTGCTATTGTATATCTTCATGTAGAATTGTAGTGACTCAAGTTTCATTGTACAAGAGCTCTGTTGTATCTGCTATAATCCTGGGGGCAGATCAATAGTCATGATGGTGTCCATGACTACAGATGATTTGATAGATTCTCCACCATGGTGCAATTAAAATTAGAATTGGAACTCCTGTCCCAACAACATGTAATGACTTAATGAAAATTTGGAAATTTGTGGTATGAAGTATGCCAAGGTAGGTTCCTATAGAATTTCCCACTTGTCATGGTAGGAGGCTCTGAATCTCTTGAATCCTAGTGTGGACTCTGGGAGTTGTTGGCTTTATCAGTCACCAAGTCATGTCTGATTCTTTGTGATCCCATGGACTGCAGCACACCAGGCCTCCCTATGCTTCATCATCCCCTGGAGTTTGCCCAAGTTCATGTCCATTGAATTGGTGATGCCATCCAAGTATCTCTTCCTGTCGCCCTCTTCTTCTGCCTTCAGACTTTCCTAGCATCAGGGTCTTCTTCAATGAATCAGCTGTTAAATAGCCTTTTTGTCTCTCTCTGGGAGACAAAGATAGAAATGACCTCATAGAGGTGCAGGAAGAAGAATAGAGATGGGGCAGCTGGAGATCCTCTTTTTCTCTGACATTCTAGTGAGGCCTTTGTTCTGCATTAATTAATTCATTCATTTGACAAATCTTTATTGAGCATCTACCCTATCTTATGAGGCATAGTGCTAGCTGTTGTGTATAAAACAATAGATAAAATGCTCACTTTGCTCTCAAGGATCATGCAACTAGGGAAGGAGTGAGAATGTACACACATTTTCATGTTAAACATGTCATGTTCTTATTGATGTAAATAGGGAAAACATAGAAGAGGGATACCTAAACCTATACCTGGGTATTCAAGGAAGGCTTCTAAACAAAGTAACCCCTAGGAGAATCTCTAAAGCAGTGGTCCTCAACCTCTTTCATACCAAGAACTGGATTTGTGGAAGACAGTTTTCCCACGGACAGCAGTTGCGGGGATGGTTTCAGGATGATTCAAATGCATTACATTTATGGTGCTCTACTTCAGATCATCAGGCATTAGATCCTGGAGGTTGGGACCCCTGCTCTAAAGGACAAGGAGGAGTTAGCCAGGTATGTCTGAGAGAGAGAGAGGCAGAGAAGAAAGGTATATTGGAGTTAGTGGGAAGTGTGCGTTGGGGGGAGAAAATGTGCAAAGGCTTTGAACTCTTTCAGAGAATAGAAATTAATTTGGCAAGGTTGAAGCATAGGTAGGGAAAGGTGATACAATAAGCTGAAAAGAATTACAGGGCCCAGAATATGCAAGTCTTTTTTCGCTCATAGTGAGGGGTCTGAAAATTATCCTGAGGACAATGGGAAACCTCTAAAAATTTTAAAGGAGGAATGTTGCATCATCATTTCATTTTCAAAAAGTCACTTTGGGTGCTGTAGACAGGATGCTCTTGATTGGGGCTGACAGAAGGATGTTTTCATTGGCCAAGTGATGGCAGTGCGGGTGGAGAGAAGTGAATTGATTCATAATATATCAGAGCTGAAGTGAACTCTTGAAGACTATCCAATGTCAACAAAAGTAAGTAGCACAGGGTAGGTGTTCAATTAATATTGTCTTAGTGAATCAAGGTGACTAGGTGAGGCCTTTTGGTATATATAGTAGCTTATCTGGGAATAAGTATATAGAGAGAAGAGGAGAGGGTCTAGGTCTCAGCCTGGGGTTCTGCTCATGCTCATAGGTGATGAACACCAATGAAAAGCTGAAGAAGAACTGAAAAAGGAGTAGGATGAGCAATAAGGAGACGAGAAAAGGGAATTGAGGTTGAGGAATTTTAAATAGCAAGTATAGCTTTTTCTTCCAAAATGATTGGTAATTTGAAATATATGAGAAACAGGACCAAGGGACAGAATGGCCCAAGGAAGGGTTATTTTTAGTGAGTGAAGATATGCACACTTTTAAAATTCAAATATCAAAGGTAAGAAACAAGATGTCCATGTCCTAGTTTCTGGAACCTGTGAATGTGTTACCTAACTTGGTGAAAAGTACTGTCCATAGATGATTAAGTTCAGGAACTTGAGATGAAAATTATCCTGGATTATCTGGGTGTGCACAATATAGTCATGTTGTTGTTCTATCGTTCAGTCATGTCTGACTCTTTGTGACCCCATGGACTGCAGCACACCAGGCTTCACTGTCCTTCACTATTTCTTGGAGTTTACTCAAATTCATGTCCATTGAATCAATTATGCCATCCAATCATCTCATCTTCTGTTGCCCCTTTCTCCTCCTGCCCTCAATATTTCCCAGCATCAGGGTCTTTTCCAGTAAACTGGTTCTTCGCATCAGGTGGCCAAAGTATTGGAGCTTCAGCAATACAGTTATAAGGTGCCTTAAAAGAGTGAGAGGAAGGAGATGTGATGAGGAAGAAAACATGTCAGGATTAGAAAAAGATGTGAAGATGCTACACTGTTGGCTTTGAAGATGGAAGAAGGGGATTGGGAAAATGGAGGAATGAACTAAGGAAGGATTGTATTCTATGTACCACGTAAGTGGTCTCCAGAAGCTGGAAAGGTCAAGGAATGGAATGTTTGTGCCCTGAGCCTTTAAATTGGAATACAGCCCTGCCAGTGCTTTGATTTTCACCTAATTAAACCAGTGTTGGACTTCTGACCTCCAGAACAGTAAAATAATAATTTTGTATTGTTTAAGCCACTAATTTTCTAGCAAGTTGATACAGCAGCAATAGGAAGCTACTACAGACCACGGTGGAAATCTGTGCATTGAATCTAGGACTTCATGTCTTCATGAGACTGGAGAAAACAGATAGTGAATAATGCAGCAGCAAGATTCTCAGGTATAAAGGGCCATTGAGATTTTATATGTGTCCAGACAGGCCCTTTCCAACATACTCGAGGTTGGACTGAATGAATCAGGTTAACTAATCAGTTAACTCAGATCTAAATGTTAAAGGCAAGCATTATCCATCATTGGTTGTGATCATTTTAATGTGTATTGGCTTTCTTTAAAGTAAACATTATATACAATGGTTAAAATATTACAAATAGTTATAAGACTCAGGATTATGTTTTAAAGTGTAGGTAGATTTTCCACTACATTTTAAATTCCATGAGGGCAAGAAATACACATCTTTTTTCACTATGAACTTCCTTTGCCTAGTACAGTACTTGGCATGTCACAGGTGCTCAGTCAATATTTGGTATATGAGTGAATAAAAGAAAAGGCTTTACCATAGGGAGTTTCTAACATATTAAAGAACATTTAATACATATTTGATTTTACACAGAGGTTTTCATGAAGATATGTTTTGTGTAAAGAGGGCTTATGCCAGCCATGAGATTTATAATTGACTCAACATACTGGGTATTTTTGGACTTTCACTCTCTACTCTGGGAATAGGGGACACAGAAGTGAAGAAAACCAAATACCTTCTCTCATGTAATGTATAGAATTTTAGTAGACACAGACATAACCAGATACACTATGGATTCACAAGTATTTCTATACCTTCTACAAGGAGATGTCATTCTTTATCCAATATTAATTGGATGTAAGCTTTGACTAACTCCCCCCTCCCCCCCCAAAAAAAGAAAGGTTTGGAGCCACCCATATTCTTATTTTGTCCCCTTTTTGTTAGGTTATTTGATACAGCAGAGGAAGAAAACTAGCATCTGTTGAATGCATTCTGTATACTGAGCACTGTGCTCGGTTCTTGCTCTCATCTACCTACCTACGATGAATGTTCCATTTACCCTGTCAAGATAAATTTAAAAGCAGTTTACATAAGGTGCTTTCTAATATCTTCAGTTTGCATGTGAAAGAACAGTCTCAGAGATGTAGGGGAATTGTTAAAGAGCCCACAGCTAGTAAACGGTGGAGACGGCATTTGAACACTCATTTACTGGCAGAATCCATCATGCACAAACCATGACATCACTGTGTTGAACATGACCCCAACTTCTTTACCTCTGTACTGCAGCAAGCCACAGTAAAAGGATCCTGAGTTGTCAGTTTGTATTGGAGTTCTAATGAGCCGCTGTAGAACATAATACGGTTGCAGAGGAAGGCCTTGGTTCACTAAACCAAGTGATTTGAGGGAGTGGCAGATGGTGGAGATGCAAAGAAGGACCAGCATAATTGAGGGCAAGTCTTCCAATGTGCTAACTAGCGTGCAACTCTGGACAGTGTTTCTTGAAGATGTCTGAGGCATCCCTCTGAGCTCCCCTTCTGCTGTCTCAAAATTTACCTTTGCTTGTACTTGTGGACTCTGGTTTTCGTGATCTCATTAACTGTCTGGTCCAGGTTCCTGATGTGCTGCTGTGATTGTGGAAGTATTCCAGTCTTTGCCGGTCATGAGGAGGGGCTGGAACTCCAGTGTGGGAGGCAGTGCACTGCTTTTAATTAGCTTCAGCTGAATTCCCATCATCTGAATGCAGTTTTAGTGTACGCTCACATCATTTGAATAACGGGCTGCATTGACTGAGAGCTCCCATCCCCTGATGGGAGTCTGTCTAGTTTGAGCTCAGGAAGCTGATGTGATTAAGTGCGGGGGTTTTGATTAGGTGGACTTTGACAAGGCTTATTTGGTTGTGTCAGGCTGGGGTTTCTTGAGGAATTGCCTCTGTCTCAAAATTGAACCACAATTTGACATGTCTGGGAACTTGGGATTTTGGGGCTGTGAGGCCAAAGGAATTAATTTTAATTGGCTGAAAGTAAAGACTGAGGAATACCTTGTACACCCCCATTATCTCACTCAACCATTTGTTTTCCTATCATGGACACTTATTTAGATGACATCAGCAGGCTCTGCAGATCATTTTTATCTATGCACTAGGCCTGAGAGTTACAAATGGACCAGTCATAGGAGATTCTTATCCTTGCCCCACAGGATTCATACCTAGATGGTGTCTTACTCAAGCACACTTAATAGAGCCTCTAGGCAGGACATCTGGAACAAGGCAATGGAGCAGTAGTGGAGGTCATGAGTGGGCTTTATATTTATACCATGTACAGCTAATTATTCATTTCACTAAATGCCATAACATGATGTCCTTTCCGGCTAGTGAAAACCTAGGGGATTTGCCCTAAAGATTGGGTTCAGTAGTCCCTTAATTACTGCAAGGCTGTATCTTGTTGGCAATTTCAAAGGAATTCCCAGGCTACCTCCTCTATGAAAGCCAAGAGTGAGTCAACATTGTGTGGAATGGAGCTTCAGTATGTACGTATTTCTTGTGTTTGAGGGTTGCTGACCATGTAACCTATATTAGTATAGGAAATGCTGCATCACAGTTTGCCTGGGCAAGCCATCTCAGTATTTAACCTCTGGCATGGCACTTGGGATAGTCTGGAACAGAATGGGGCTCTCTGAGACTAGGGAAGTTGATCTCCTACTGTAAGCACCTCTCTGTTGAGCAACAGGTTATTAACACCCACCTCAAAGTTCTTAGATGAACCCAATGTTTCATCAAACTCATTCCACAATGATCTCCCATTACTAGTAGCATCTTACTAATGACACAGAGCCCTGAAGCTGCTTTTAAAAAAGGACATGAAATGTGTTGAATGAGAGCTGTTTCTAAAGAGGAACAGATGTGCTACCCAAACTCAATTCCTCGGATGCTTCTGTAGTAATTGTGTGCTGGATCCATATGCTTCCCCCCTCCTCTGTTCCCAGCTTCTAAAAGGCAAATGTCTAAAGTAATACAAAAGCTTCAATAACCCACTCAACCTAGGAACCAGGTCAGCAAAGGACAGGTTGTGAGGAAACGTGGTTCCTTGTGTGATGCACTCCTAGTATTTCTAACTTCCTGAATGTTGGGAGAAATAGACAAGCAGAGACACACGCTCTTCCATGCTTCCCTGGCCACAGCATATTCCTTGTGAATTAAAATTAAGAAAGATTAATTAGCGTGTTGCTATAGAGCATGTGGAAGATGGCTACTCCCCCAGTGCATGTAGAGAGGGTGCTACAGGCCTGTGATTCATTGCTCTGTCAGCAGTGTGAGATATACTCTATGAAAATGCCATATAAATGCAAATACAAATACAAACACCACCTTCCCCTGTTGGCTAGTGATAAGGTGCTCATCCAGATGAGACATTAAGATTTAAAAGCAGAAAAGTAATAGCTGGGAGGGGAGAGAAACACAATTACTCTTCAAACAAAGTTTCCTTTTTAAGAAAGTCATTAAAGTGTTTTGTTGCCCCACCCCCACCCCCAAGCAGTGGCAGTTGTTCTACAGCCTTAATGGGTAGCCCATATTCAGAAATGATGCATTTGTGATTCAGTTAGTAAGGGGACAAATTTGGAAATAGGACTGGGAGATGGGGGATTTATTGTGCCAAGGAGGGGTGTGTTTTTCCCAGGGGTGAATGAGGAGCTCATGGCCCAGTTACCTCTGATATGGACCCTAGTCACTGACTTAATAATACATTTGGATCTTTATGTAATCCCTTATATTTTTTCAACTGCTTATGTGAAACTGTAAAAAAAAAAAAAAAAAGCAACCCAGTGAAGGCCTGGCATTTTCTTCTTAAGGAAAAGAAGGGTTTGCAGAGAGCCATTTTCTCAGTTTTGTTTCCCAATTGTATTGCAGCTTGATGGCTTACTGTTGATATATGGAGAGGTCCCTTAAGATAGATATGAAAGGAGAGTGAATAATGGAATCATAGAATTTTAGAGCTGGAATGAGCCTTCGAGGATTCTATCATTGTTTCAGAACTGAAAATTTAGCCAGACCCTGTCAGTAGCGAAGCTTTCAATCCCATTAGAATCCTTGTATAAGAGTCTGAAAAGAAGTCCCACTTGGGTTTCATCCAGTCTAGAATTACAGAAACTGGGATCCAAAAGCAAATGATATCTTGGGGGTAGACCTTCTTATTAAATAAGAATATCTGTGGGTGGTTCTTGGACTTGATATTTAGAAAAAATACAGTCCAGATGATATTGATACATCTTGGTTAGTAAGCAGTGTTCTCTGTGAATTTGGTCATTTAAACATTTTATTTATTTATTTGTTAGTTTGTTTTTGGCTGTGCTGGGCCTTCATTGCTGTGCATGGACTCTCTAGTTGGGGCTTTCTCTAGTTGTGGTGCATGGGCTTCTGATTGTAGTGACTTTTCTTCTTGCTCTTGGGCTCAGTAGTTGTGGCACACAGGCTCAGTTGCTCAGCAGCATATGGGATCTTCCTATACCAGAGATCCNCTGAAGCTGCTTTTAAAAAAGGACATGAAATGTGTTGAATGAGAGCTGTTTCTAAAGAGGAACAGATGTGCTACCCAAACTCAATTCCTCGGATGCTTCTGTAGTAATTGTGTGCTGGATCCATATGCTTCCCCCCTCCTCTGTTCCCAGCTTCTAAAAGGCAAATGTCTAAAGTAATACAAAAGCTTCAATAACCCACTCAACCTAGGAACCAGGTCAGCAAAGGACAGGTTGTGAGGAAACGTGGTTCCTTGTGTGATGCACTCCTAGTATTTCTAACTTCCTGAATGTTGGGAGAAATAGACAAGCAGAGACACACGCTCTTCCATGCTTCCCTGGCCACAGCATATTCCTTGTGAATTAAAATTAAGAAAGATTAATTAGCGTGTTGCTATAGAGCATGTGGAAGATGGCTACTCCCCCAGTGCATGTAGAGAGGGTGCTACAGGCCTGTGATTCATTGCTCTGTCAGCAGTGTGAGATATACTCTATGAAAATGCCATATAAATGCAAATACAAATACAAACACCACCTTCCCCTGTTGGCTAGTGATAAGGTGCTCATCCAGATGAGACATTAAGATTTAAAAGCAGAAAAGTAATAGCTGGGAGGGGAGAGAAACACAATTACTCTTCAAACAAAGTTTCCTTTTTAAGAAAGTCATTAAAGTGTTTTGTTGCCCCACCCCCACCCCCAAGCAGTGGCAGTTGTTCTACAGCCTTAATGGGTAGCCCATATTCAGAAATGATGCATTTGTGATTCAGTTAGTAAGGGGACAAATTTGGAAATAGGACTGGGAGATGGGGGATTTATTGTGCCAAGGAGGGGTGTGTTTTTCCCAGGGGTGAATGAGGAGCTCATGGCCCAGTTACCTCTGATATGGACCCTAGTCACTGACTTAATAATACATTTGGATCTTTATGTAATCCCTTATATTTTTTCAACTGCTTATGTGAAACTGTAAAAAAAAAAAAAAAAAGCAACCCAGTGAAGGCCTGGCATTTTCTTCTTAAGGAAAAGAAGGGTTTGCAGAGAGCCATTTTCTCAGTTTTGTTTCCCAATTGTATTGCAGCTTGATGGCTTACTGTTGATATATGGAGAGGTCCCTTAAGATAGATATGAAAGGAGAGTGAATAATGGAATCATAGAATTTTAGAGCTGGAATGAGCCTTCGAGGATTCTATCATTGTTTCAGAACTGAAAATTTAGCCAGACCCTGTCAGTAGCGAAGCTTTCAATCCCATTAGAATCCTTGTATAAGAGTCTGAAAAGAAGTCCCACTTGGGTTTCATCCAGTCTAGAATTACAGAAACTGGGATCCAAAAGCAAATGATATCTTGGGGGTAGACCTTCTTATTAAATAAGAATATCTGTGGGTGGTTCTTGGACTTGATATTTAGAAAAAATACAGTCCAGATGATATTGATACATCTTGGTTAGTAAGCAGTGTTCTCTGTGAATTTGGTCATTTAAACATTTTATTTATTTATTTGTTAGTTTGTTTTTGGCTGTGCTGGGCCTTCATTGCTGTGCATGGACTCTCTAGTTGGGGCTTTCTCTAGTTGTGGTGCATGGGCTTCTGATTGTAGTGACTTTTCTTCTTGCTCTTGGGCTCAGTAGTTGTGGCACACAGGCTCAGTTGCTCAGCAGCATATGGGATCTTCCTATACCAGAGATCCAACCAACGTACCCTACATTGATAGGTGGATTCTTAACCACTGAACCACCAGGTAAGTCTCTACTTTGGTCATTTTATTCATTTTTATTTCTAATGATAGCCTATGGGTACAATTTGAGTCACAGCAAAAACAACAGCTCAGATTTAACTAATTCTTGCCAAATTGATGACACAGAATCTCCATATCCCCTCCAGGGTGACACCTAAGATATTGTTGGGAGTTGTAGGGTTTTTATTTACAGTTGTGAATGAATAAGTTTGCCATTCCTCATTACCACCTATCACCAGTTATCACTAAATATGGATGCTGTATGTTTCTTTCTATAAAGCACTGCCCCCTCTGCCAGGTGTTGCCATGGCTGCCAAGTAGCACAGTCTTCTTTTACAACTGGTAAACCAGAATAACTGAAGTTAATGATGCTTTGTTTCATTGCCAAGTACAGACTGATCCTCCCTCACTCCTCTGTGCTCCATTATGTTACAGACTTACCCTAGTCCTGGTACTGATGCCACAACATCTTACAGAGATCTTGGCAAAGCATTTCAGTTCTTACTTATTCTCCATAAGTCTCAAAAACGAACAAAATATGGACTTGGTCAAGAACTATTAACCAAGTGTATTCAGATTCATCTGATGTATTCATTTTCATCTACTCTTTGCTTCTCTCTTAAGTTGATTGTGTCTGGCTACTTCTTCACTTAGGACAAATTCTTTCCTAGAAAGTCACTCCTCCAGCCTCTAACGCTTACTGTACAATCCCCAAAACACTTAGAAAAACTTTCAATTCTGTAATTAGCATGACATTGAAATCTGTAGAATGCTTACGTGTACATCTGTTCTTATTAGGAAGTAAGTCACATAGTCCTGAAGGAAAGTATTAGCTGGGTAGATACTCTCTTTGAATGAACAAATAAAAAATTGTATATTGAGAGATAATGTAAATGTTGAAAGTGTCTAGAGAATGCCATTTAGGGTGTTTAAAGTGTTTAGGAAGTGTTTTAATTGAGGGTATGGGGATATTTAACCTCTAGAAGAGGAGGCACACAGGAGATACAATATATATTTTCAGATATTTGAAAGGATGCTGTACAGAAGGATTTAGCTGTGAAGAAGGCTGAGCACCGAAGAATTGATGCTTTTGAACTGTGGTGTTGGAGAAGACTCTTGAGAGTCGCTTGGACTGCAAGGAGATCCAACCAGTCCATTCTGAAGGAGATCAGCCCTGGGATTTCTTTGGAAGGAATGATGCTAAAGCTGAAACTCCAGTACTTTGGCCACCTCATGCGAAGAGTTGACTCATTGGAAAAGACTCTGATGCTGGGAAGGATTGGGGGCAGGAGGAGAAGGGGACGACAGAGGATGAGATGGCTGGATGGCATCACAGACTCGATGGACGTGAGTCTGAGTGAACTCCGTGAGATGGTGATGGACAGGGAGGCCTGGCATGCTGCGATTCATGGGGTCGCGAAGAGTCGGACACGACTGAGCGACTGAACTGAACTGAACTGAAGACTATTGAATGAAAACTAGAATGAGACAGAGTAAAATTAAATCTAAAAAAAGGACTGTGAGATTAGAACAGACTGTTATGAGAAGTAGGAAATTTACTTGTGCTGTATAAGTCCTAGTTAAGCCTGGGTAGCCAACTGCCTGGGCTTTTGAATAGAGGACTCCAACAGATGGGAGGAGGTCGGAGTCCAGCTCCAGCAGCCAGGGATTTAACCTGAGGAGATGAATGGTGTTGGTGATGAGGCAGCCTCTCAGTTTTCTTGCACTGCCTATTTATTTCAAGTTTAAGATTTCCTTTTATACTTTTACAAAAGCATTAGGTCAGAGGTTTGACATTTTTAGCTCCCCCTCACCCAGATTTGTTATGTCCATAAATCATTGTTGATCTTCAAACAGAGTACCTGCTTCAGTGATTTTCTCAGAATCAGCCTTACCATCTATTATCTACTTCTTCTAATGTGTCCTATAGTTAACTTGTGATTACATTGTAACTCATGTTACATTCCTCAGTTTACTGCTTATCTTCCTAAATCTTGTTTGCCCCTAAAATCCTGAGCTCACTATCTCTTAAAAAGCTATAGTGTCTCTAAAAATTTCTAACTTCTATAAGCTATAGTAAGATATGCTAACTTTACAACATTCTTTAAATCTTTAACTTCTAACTATTTAAATTATTTCTAAGCCCTAAATTCAGTAAACTCTTTTGCCATAAAGATTTTCTTCACAAATAAGCTTCAGATAGCAATTCCTCTCATGGCCTCAAGCTACAGCCTATGTGCTCATTCTGGAACACTCTTTTGTAAAAGTCTTTGAACACATGTCAGTGATTAACTTTATGAATTATTTTCTGAGCACAGTTGCAGAAGGCTTTGTGCCTTCCATGTTTCTCTCAAGAACAATAAGCACCTTAATATTCCTTTTCAGTCAACTCAGCCGAGAAGAGAAAACAAGTCGGAATTACAAGGCCTAACTCTTTCACCCCAGGAATGAGGCAGTGGGGGGGGGGTGATTCTGGGGCCGTGCCTCCATTTTGTCAGTAATGCCTAACGCGGCTCCCGACAGGAGGATTAGCTAGGTCAGTAGATTTCAAAGTGCTCTGAGAGCCCCTGAAGTGTTCCAAATCAGTGCATCAGAAGTAGCTACCTAGGTGAGGGATGGAGAAGGTAGGACAAAAGATGGAAGTAAGACAATAAAACTGAGAAGGCAGAGTAATATTATACAGTTTTTCTTTACCACCATTGCAACCCCTATGGGACCACTTGGCATATAATAGGCTCTAAGTAAATAGTCAATGAATAAATGAGCAAATACATGAATGAGAGGAAATAATTTGTTTCTAATAACAGTGACAAAGTGACCAAATACAAGAATACAGCATTGCCAGTAATACATGTTTGTGTGTGTGTCTGTGTTGGAGGAGCAGTGAATCTATTATTGAAGATTCCTGGGATACAGGAAAGTGAATTTTTAGGTGAAATTGAGTTTGGAAGGAGATGAAAAACATAGGATGGCAGAGGGTAATACAAGAGGATGCAGAATAACAATGCAAGGTTCCTAAGGCAGGGTAATTTATCTGTCTTGTTTAGTCCTAAATTCTCAGTGCAGAATAGAGTTCTTAGCATGCAGTCAGTGAAAACATCATTTGTTAAATGAATCCATATATACATATATGATGATGGAAATGAGTCATATACACAACAAATTTGGTTTATCTTAGAATAAATTTGTAAGGTATCAGTACCTTTGAAAGTCATTGGTGCCAAACTTCCATCTTTGAAAAATATTCTAGAATTTCCTTTTTCTGGATAAACATTCCTAGTGTCTCCAACCATTCTTCATGTTAGACTTTGCTTATACCACTTAGTAGCTGTGTGTCCTTGGGTAAGTTCATAACCACTCTGTGCTTCTGTTCCTTTTATCTGTGAAACAGAGATAGTGACATTTATACCTCATAGAGTTGTTGTGAGAGTTCAGTGAGATAATAATAGAACCCCCACTTTTTTTTTTAACAGAATTCCAGCATAGTATAGTGGAAGCATCCAGACATTGGTTCAAGTGTTGGCACCAGATCTTATTAGCTGTTTGAATTTGGATATGTTATTTAATATCTCTGAGCCTCAGAGAATAGTCTTACTCAAAGGACTGTTGAGGAGACTAAATGAGATAAAATATATAAAGCATTAAGCACGTAGTATGCAAGCATAGTACATGATAAGTGGTTAATAAGTGGTAGCTATTATGATTATGATTATATGGCTGTCTCTCAAGGGCTCTCAAGGGCTTCTATTCTGATCTCTCTCTTCAGAACACATTCCTAGTTGGTGCCCAGACTTCTGAAGATCAGGAGTCAATAAAATGCTACAAATATCCTCTGATCAGAGGATAATGGGCCAGTCTCCCTATTCTTAGTTTATATATCACACGTTTAATACTGCAGGTTAGACAGAATTAGCTTTTTGGTAGCCCCTGATGAATGCTGATTCATATTGAGCATAGTTGAAGGAGTATTGAAGATGATTCTAAACCATACTCTCCCTACCTTCTCTTGTCTTTGTGCATCTGGTTTCTTGGACCACGTTTATGACTTCTTTGGGTCATGGGTCCCATCTGTTTCTTTCTTAGCCATGGACTAGCTGGTTCTCTTTAGAGCACTCAGCTTCTCATTAGTATGGGTATAGTAGCTTGCATCTACCCCAGTAAGATGCCCAAAGGATTGATAAATTTGAAAAGTCCTTGGAGATTTCTTGCAGAATATAAAAAAAAAAAAAAAAACAACTTGTTACATGAAATAGTAATGTTTCTTCCAGAATGGTTAGTTCAATTTCATTGCTTTCTCTAAATAGATGCTGGAACAATTCAAATGTTTCTGAAGGACATTGTTTATTCATGCTCCATTAGGCTTGCCTTGGGTGGTTGTATTGATGACATTTGATCTTGTGCCCTAAAAAAGTACATAAATAAGAGGCCACAGAAGTTCATGACAAGGATAATGAAAAGTTGAGTTCTTATTTGAAAATATTCTTTTTAAATAGTAGGCAATGATAAATTTCTATCCTAATGTGTAGGTGTATTTGTGCAGTACTGTGAACAATAATAAACAATGTATCATAGCATTTAAGAGCATGGGCTCTGAAATCAAACTTCTTGGATTTGAATTCTATCTGTACCATATACTAGCTGTGTGACCTCATGAAGATTATTTATGTCTCAATTTCCTTATCTATAAAATTGGGGTGAAAGTAGTACTTTTCTCATATGGCTATTATGAGGATTAAATGAATTTATGCATATATAGCACTTAGAATAGTGCCTGCTAGGTAATAAATGCTAAGTGTAAGCTATGATTCTTATTCTAGTATGGTTCTTCTCCTGGATTTTCCAGATCTGTTAATCGACAGAAGATCTCCAGTTGACATCTCAATCCATTAGAAAATTCTCTTGGCTCTATCTTCAAAATACACCCAGAATTTGAATAATTCCCATTACCTCCATCTCTACTGAACTGGTCGCTTTTCTTAGTTATCACAGTAGCCTTCAAATAATTCTTTACTTTCACCCTTGTTCCCAGTTCCCACCAGTTCTTCTCAACCCAGCAAGCAGAATGACTACTTAAACCTCAGTTGGTTATGACTTGCCAATGTTGAATACCCTCTAATAACCTTCATTTCAGAGCAAATCCTAAAAATTCCTTACATGGCCTTATGAGGCTCTTCACGCTCTAATCCCAGTGACCTTTCTGACCCACTCTCTCAATCTCACCTGTTAATCGCTCCACTCCTGTCATCCTGTCTTGTCATTAGCTACTTCTCAAATATGTCAGGCATAATCCTCAGGGACTTTGCATTTACTTTCTTCTCTGCCTGGAAACACTTCTCCCAGATATCCACTTGACTCTCTCTCTTGCCTCTTTCAGGTCTTTGCTCAAACTTCATTTTCCCACTGAAGCCTTTCTTGAACCTATGTTTAAAATTGTATCCTCTCGTAATCAGCATTCCATGCTTCCTGAATTTTCCTGCCTCATGCTGATTACCATCTGGCAAAATGTATGGCCTAATTTATTTGAATATAATTGTCTCTACTCTTCCCATTAACATATATATTTGTTGAGGTCAGGTACCAAGTTCCATTCAGTGCTATGTAGATCTGAACCTGACCATAAACGTATACAATAAACGTTTAAGCTATCCTCTGGATGTTATATGAAAACATTTCATAATGCTTAGAATAGTTATATACTAAGTGCCTTAGTCCTCACTATACTTCCTAATGATCTTGACATTTCCTTTTTATTTTCAGAAAGTATTACCAGTCCCAGGAGATCTGTGTATCTCATCCGAATCTAGAGTGTGAGTGAATCTCTGCTAGGGAAGAAACAATAGTGTGGGTACCTTGGTGGGAAGAGCATCACAGAGCAGTAAGAAAACCTGATAGAAATCTTAAACTTTAAGAAGCCTTGAAGACCTTAGAGAACATATAATGCTTTATTTAACAGATGGGCAAATTAAGGTCTAAAAGCTTCCATGGTTTGTTAGCAGCACNAAAATGCAAGTCCACGTGACCAACACACACTGAGGCCAAACAACGCCAAACACGTCAGAGTGTGGAACAGAGAAAGGTTTAGTACAGGTCCTCGCAAGCAGATGGGTGCCTAATGCTTTAAAAAACCCCAAATCCCTGAAACTTTTCAGAAAAGCCCTTTTATAGGAAAGACAAGGGAGGGGTGTGGTTAGCTGTTACTTCTCGGCGTTAGATTCTTTGTTGTTGAAGTCAGGTCACAGCCAGGTAAGTGTCCCTGTAAATCTCTGCCAAGCAAATGTTTTTCTCTGTTCTCACAAGAAAGGGCAAGGTCCCAGGGCACAGCTTTTTCCTTCTGAGGTCAAGGTTCTGGGTAAGAGGAAGTAGATCTCAGTAGACAACTCCCTCGGGGCCAGGCCCCCAGACCCTGCCCAGCTGTCCTCACTGAGGGAGCCAGGCCCCCAACCCGCCCGACCCTCAGGCTCCTCGGGCCGCCCAAACAAGGGTGGAGCAGGTCCCACGGACTGGGACCCAGAGCGACAGCCACTGCTCTTAGGTCAGAGACACGGAAGGGGAAGAGGCTCACCACTGCCCAAAGCCTGAGCTAAGGGGTGGCCTTGGTGAGGATTCTGGAGCCTACAGGACAGAGCCCTCGACCTATTCCCTCCAGCTCACCCGCTGGCCCAGGACTGAGTGAGCTGGAGGGCCCCAGGGAGAAGGCCGGGATCTGCCTCTTACCTCACTCTCCCCCTGACGACCTGGGGCTGAATCCCCAGCTAAGGTGGACCTTCATGAATAGTTGCTCACTTGGGGGCGGGACCTACTGCAGGCCCAGCCAATAGCTGAGCAGGACCACTAAAGATCCAGTGGTAACCGTTGCCTGGAAGGGTCACTGGGGGAGTTGGGGGTGGTAACCATTGCCTGGTAGGGGGAGGCGGTAATGGAACACAGCAATGGCCATGTGCTAAAGGCTGCGCCCAGCTGCACTCTGTTACAACTCCATTTGTGCCACACACTGAGGCCCAATAGTGGGGAAACAGAGGCCCAGAGACAAGAAATAGCTGAGACAAGGACTCGTTGTTCATTTGTGGCTGCTTGCTTCCTAAGAGGAGAATCTCCAGATTTCCTGCTCATGGGAGGTGTCCCTCTCTGCACTTAGTAGGTGCCTTGAGATCATTTCAGGCAGTAGGAGACTGTAACAGAGCACAGCTGTGGGCAACGGTTAGCACACAACCTTTGCTGATTGCTGTAAGCACTCCCACCCCATGACCAACCCAGATCCTATGTCATCTCTCTGCACCCCAGTTTCCCATCTGTGAAGTTGAGTGGTTGTGGGAAATAAGGTAGATGACTTACATAACGGCCTGCCACAGAAGAGGGCCAGCTGCAGTCACGATGAGGAGATGAGGATGGGNCCACTGCACTATCTAGTGAAGGTACACTTAACAGGAAGAAACAAAAGAACATGAGAACAACTCTAAAACTAAGGGTAGTGAGAGCAAAATAACTTTATAAAACTTTGATCCTGAAGGGAGAGCAAGGAGAATGGTCAGAATTCATGTGGGTTTATCAGAAACTTCTGGAAAGAAATGCATTTTTATGTCCTTTTGAGGCAGATAAAGTCTTGAACTGAAAGAAAAAGCTTAAATTCTAGATGAAAAAGAGGAATAAACTGCTTGGAATTGTAAAGCAGAAATTAGCAAGTTACCTTTTGTTTTATCTGTTTCTTTCTGGAGATCAAGGTTATGGCAAAAGATAACCTCAGCTAAAGGAAAATGGTCAGTTCTTCACAAAGTGAGGCTTGTTTCACTGAAAACAGTTTACTCTTCATGCTTATAATTGACTGCTGTCCCACTGATGCTAAGAGATGCTGTCTGTTTTGCAATCTTAAATGGCTGTGTAAAAATGAGGTTAGTGGTTTGTGGTTACCGAGAGAAGGAATGAANGTGAGGCTTGTTTCACTGAAAACAGTTTACTCTTCATGCTTATAATTGACTGCTGTCCCACTGATGCTAAGAGATGCTGTCTGTTTTGCAATCTTAAATGGCTGTGTAAAAATGAGGTTAGTGGTTTGTGGTTACCGAGAGAAGGAATGAATTGGACGGGTTGTTTTATATTTGGGGTAAGTAAAGGCTGACCAAGTAGATGTTAGAAGGGGAATGGGCTTAGAAGTTTGGGAAGCAGGACTTAATTTTTGGAAGAGAAAGGAAACAAAAGAATTTTGAGTACCGTTGTCTACCTCATCCACAGTTTTTTTTTTTTTTTTTTTTTTAACATAGTTGTGACAAATCTCTATATGCCAGAGTTCTGCCACTTAGTAGATGTTTGACACTGAGCAAGCTGCTTATCCTCTCTGAACATAGATACCTTTGTCTTAATACAAATCATAACTATAGCCATCTCTTAGGGAGACTGTGATGACTAAGTGAAGTTACATTAAAGCATTTAAAACACTACCTGGTTCATAGTAGGTGCTGAATGATATGTAGATATTATTCTGTATAACAAAGCTCCCTACTTGTATTATATTTCACCAAATAAATCATATGATTATATACATTCTTATTTGTTCCTCACATAAACCAAGTGATGCAGATGGCATTTTGGTGGTGGTTGTTATTGTCAATTTTATTTTTTGAAGAACTATTGCTTGCCATTTTCATCACTTAAAAACTATTGCTAGCTTATATGTAGAAAGCATACTTTTTTCCTGTTGCTTTTTCTATGGTGAATCATTCTCCTTATTACACTGTTTCAAAATCCAGGGCCAGTGCCTACTTCTTTCTAAATGTCTGTTTCTGTGGCCACTTATTCCTTCTTTGTAGGAAACAGATGCAGGACATTTATTGAGAGGAGCTCTTTAAAGGGCACTATTATGTTTCTGCTTTTAGAGATGGACTTTTCTGACCTTTTAAAGATAAGGCCTTTTATCCAGAGGGAGGATGATGTCTGTTTACATTGATGATTTCTCATCTGTGAGTGTCCAGTTGAATAATATAGAGGGCTGTTGAAGTGCCACACACACTGTCCAGGCTGGGCTTACAGCTCATGTAAGGGTGCTAGAGATTTACATATTGGGAAAGAGCCAGTGACATATGTTCCCTGTGTCATATCCATCAGGACACCATGATTCCCACTGTGTGCAAACAGGATTCTGGGCAAGAGAAACGAAAGACACAGTGAGCACTGAGATGAAGAAATACGTCTCTGAACACTCTTAGAGCTCAATTACTCAGAGACTTGACTCCCCAAAATACTTTCTGCATCCTTTGAGACAGTTTAAGACAGTGTGCTTGAGAGAAAGACAGAATCAAAGTGAAAAACCACACTCACACAGTCACAGACCAAAAAAAAAAGAGTGAAACTAAGACAGATTGAGTTAGAGACAGATTGAGGAAAATATAGGCTGAGACAGGCNGACAGTTTAAGACAGTGTGCTTGAGAGAAAGACAGAATCAAAGTGAAAAACCACACTCACACAGTCACAGACCAAAAAAAAAAGAGTGAAACTAAGACAGATTGAGTTAGAGACAGATTGAGGAAAATATAGGCTGAGACAGGCCATGGAGAACTCCATTATTCTCTGCATTAATGTAGAAGTCTGCTTTGGCTGGAGCTCAGAGTGAGACAAACAGCCTGCCATGGGGACTGCTTATAAAACCAGGCCCACAATGTGTCCTAGACAATATCAGTGTTCTGCTGAGAGTTACTGGGGCTACTTGGGACATATGCTGCTGCTGCTAAGTCACTTCAGTCGTGTCCGACTCTGTGCGACCCCATAGACGGCAGCCCGCCAGGTTCCCCTGTCCCTGGGATTCTCCAGGCAAGAACACTGGAGTGGGTTGCCATTTCCTTCTCCAATGCATGAAAGTGAAAAGTGAAAGTGAAGTCGCTCAGCCGTGTCTGACTCTTCACGACCCCATGGACCACAGCCTACCAGGCTCCTCCATCCATGGAATTTTCCAGGCAAGAGTACTGGAGTGGAGTGCCATTGCCTTCTCAGGGAATCTATAACCTAGAAAGTCCATGATGCGAAATGGGAATGGAGGTTCCTAAATAGCTATGGAACGTGCAACACCTCTGGAGTCACCAAAATGAACAGACTCCAGCAGCCAAGAGTCTTACTCTGCATNCTTCTCAGGGAATCTATAACCTAGAAAGTCCATGATGCGAAATGGGAATGGAGGTTCCTAAATAGCTATGGAACGTGCAACACCTCTGGAGTCACCAAAATGAACAGACTCCAGCAGCCAAGAGTCTTACTCTGCATCTCAAAAGCCAGAGACCAAAGCCTGTCAGGTGAAATCATATCCATACCTTGAAAGAAACTGGCCTTCCTATGCAACAAAATGGAGTGATAGGGAGATAATTGAATGATAATGCTCAAAAGTTTCAGATGCAGTTATGTGTAGCCAAATGGGGTGAGGGGAAATGAGGCATACAGAAAACATGGATAGAAATGATCTAAAAATATGAGAAACTTGTAAATAAGTTTATATACTAGCAATAATTCAGAAAAATGACAAAATAGTAGACAGTCTAAGATTGAGACCAACAAAACCAAAAAGATCTTAACCTATATATATTTATGGGCAGTTGTTCTTCTAACAGATGAGCAATTTACTAGATCTGAGAATTGTCTTGAAAGTGACTAACTTCAGTTAAGTGTGGGCCTAATATTCCCATGATGAAGGTGAAAGATGAGAATGAAAAAGCTGGCTTGAAACTCAGCATTCAAAAACTAAAGTTATGGCATCTGGTCCCATCATTTCATGGCAAATAGAAAGGAGAAAAGTATAAGCAGTGACAAATTTTATTTTCCTGGGCTCCAAAATCACTGCAATGGTGATTGCAGCCATGAAATTAAAAGACGCTTGCTTGTTGGAAGAAAAGCTATGACCAACATAGACAGCATGTTAAAAAGCAGAGACATCACTTTTCTGACAAGGTCCATATAGTCAAAGCTATGGTTTTTTCCATTAGTCATGTACAGATGTGAGAATTGGACCATAAGTAAGACTGAGTGCTGAAAAATTGATGCTTTTGAACAGTGGAGCTGGAGAAGACTCGAGAGTCCCTTGGACAGTAAGGAGTTCAAACCAGTCAATCCTAAAGAAAATCAACCCTGAACTTCCATTGGAAGGACTAATGCTAAAGCTGAAGCTGGAGCTCCAACTCTTTGACCACTTGATGTGAAGAGCCGACTCATTGGAAAAGACCCAGATGTTGGTAGAGACTGAAGGCACACCCATTTTGTGTCACGTGTTAATCTGAATATGTATATATCTACTCTTTTAGATTGTTTTCTCATATACACCATTCCAGAGGATTGAGTAGAGTTCCCCGTCCTACACAGAAAGTCTTTATTAGTTATGTATTTTATATATGGTAATGTGTGTATGTCAAGTGGGCTTCCCAGGTGGCTCAGTGGTAAAGAATCTGCCTGCAATGCAGATGTGGGTTTGATCCTTGGATTGGGAAGGTCCCCTGGAGAAGGAAATGACAACCTATACCAGTGTTCTTGCCTGGGAAAACCCATGGACAGAGGAGCCTAGCAGGCTATAGTTTATGGGATTGCAAGAGTCAGACATGACCTAGCAACTAAACAACAAGTATGTCGATCCCAATCTTCCAATTGATCCCTCCCCCCTTACCCCCTGATAAGCAAAAGCTTGTTTTCTACATCTGTTAATTCTATTTCTGTTCTGTAGATAAGTCCCTTTTTACCCTTGGTGAAGGTTTTGGTTTACTTTGTTTTCGAAATTCCACCTGAAGTTTTTGTCAAATTTGTTAGGCGTAAGGACAATTTGCCTTAGTCAACATATTTGATTTAGAGTGGAGCATCTCTTGGAAATGAGTGCCAGAGCAATTGCCCAGCTGGCTTTTCAGGCTCTATGGCTGACATGGAAAAAAAAAAATTTTTTTTCAGTTATACATCCCAGTAAGCCCCTTGCCTTTGAATAGTTTCTTTGTCAACATTTTTCCAGTTCTGCCTTTAGGTTGCAGGATGACAAGAGGTGAATGACAGTGGGGGATGGGATAGAGGATCCTACAAGCAGACAGAACTAGTTTCCTTAGTGGTAGTTATCTCCCCAAGTGTGAAATTTGCATCCATTCAGATCACCAATGACCTTCTCACAAACCCCACTCAAGTGAACTCAGAAATTACACAGATATAAGGAGATGGCCCAAACCTTTGTCCTGTCCTTAATAAGCTCTTGTTCCTCTTTCTTTCCCATGCTCTGTTATGCTTCCTTTTATCACATCCTGCATCCCTTCCCACTGTCTGTGTGTGCCTAGATCACAGCATAAGACCTAAAGTCCACTTAACATTCTCCCAGTATCAAAGAACACTATCCTCACAGCACGTATCCAAAGAATAATTGGTATGTCTGGGCAAGTATGCAAGCCCATGGCCCATTGTCCTATTTGTCTTTGATAATGGGATTAAGCCAGGCTGTCTAGTAAATAAGTCAATTTATTTTAGGACAAGTCAGTTGCTCTGGACACATACCCTATAGCTTTGGGATTTTGTTTTATTAAGACTTCTTTTCTTCAGGGCTTGCTTTTTCCATGGGGAAGCTCATCATAAGAGTCAGGCTAGCACTGCAGGTACTTAACTTGAAGCAATGTGACATATAAATGTTTTGAGTGCTCCAAAAGATAAAACAGGAAACTCTAAGGAGGAGATTGCTTCTGTCTCTTTCTCTCACACTCTTTCTCTCATTATATACACACACAAACACAAAAATGTGAAAGTGATAGTTGCTCAGTTGTGTCTGACTGTGTGTGACCCCATGAACAACTGCCAGGCTCCTCTCTGTTTGTGAGATTCTCCAAGCAAGAATACTGGAGTGGGTTGCCATGCCCTTCTCCAGGGGATCTTCCTGACTCATGGATTGAACTTGTGTCTGCTGCCTTGCAGGCAGATTCTTTACCATCTAAGCCACCTGAAAAGCCATATAAGTACCTATATATACACACATACATAAACAGATATGAGTGTGTGTGTATGCACACATACATGCATACACATGTGTATATATATACACACACTTTTCCTTCATAATTTGCTTTAATAAAATATAAAACTGTTTGAAAATGTACACATCCTTAGCCCATGTCATTCTTCTTTGAGGAACTTATGCTAATGAAATAAGCATGGATATGTGGACAAAGATTCAAGTTGAAAGAATATTCATGTAAGCACTATTTAATTTTATTTAATTGAAAAATCTTAAATGTTCAGTAACATGGGGCACTTTATACAAATACAATGACACCATTAAAATGTTAAAATTTATTCCTGCATATTGTTTGGTGAAAAATACAGGTTACAGGTTATACACAGTATGTAGTATGAGTGTGTGTGTGTGTGTGTGTGTGTGTGTGTGTGTGTGTGTGTGTGTGTGTGTAATGATCAGACAGACATGAGCATAATATTTGAGGTGATTTTATCTGTGTTTTGGGGCTCTTGGAGACTAAGCAATAAAAAGTATGTCAATTGTTCTTATATAAGTTCCTTAGAATTTTTTATTATTAACATTCTGTTGCTTTATTTCATCTTTTTATAAATAATATGAAAAAAACCTTACTAATATCAATTCCCTACATTCTTCCCTCACCCCTGATCCTGAATGTTACAAAATAATAAATTCTTTACATATCTTTCTAATCACTGTGAATAGTATTTTTCTTTTTGTCTTCATTTTCTCATTTGTTACAATAAAAGAATATTGCTTTGGTTATGAGGGAAAGTTATTAAATTTTCTTCACTGATGCATTTACATTTTGATATAATTTGCAAGAGTATTATATATAAATGATGTCTTCCTGGCGTGAAATTACATGAAGTATAAACTGTATACATTAATCTACATATATGTAAATATATCTTGCTAATTGGCATTGTCACTTATAAACTCTGAGATTTTGGACAAGTTGCTTATTCTCTTTATCCTTCAGTTCCCTCATCTGAAATGGGGATAGCAACAGTTTTCACCTCATTGGGTTATAGTATGGATTGAATGAGACAATACATGCATTTAGGCTAGTGTCCAGAATATGAGGAATTTTCAATACAGTGTATACATTATTATTACCATCTTTACTAGTCTAAAAGGAGTCTAATGGTTTATATATATGACAGTTTTAAAGCATGACCACAAATTCTTGGACCATCTTCATATCACAGGAAACTGAGCTTCTCTCTCTTAATCTGGGTAGACTTCAGACTGCTTTAAACAGAATATGGTGAATATTATCCTACATGGGCTCTGAGGCTGAGTTTTAAAAGTCATTTAGTTCCACTAGTTTTTCTTGGAACACTGTGAGGCAAGCATTTTAAGAACTTTGTAGAAAATTCAACTGTTGGAACACTCCTATGCTAGAGGTGCCACAAAGGTGCAATATCAATGAGACATAATAAAATGGTCATTGTTTTAAGTAACTTAGTTTTAAACAGTGTGTTAGGCAGCAGTAGTAACTTGTAGAGGTTTTACTATTAGTACTGTGTGTCTTTGTGGTCAGGCAGCAAATGGAAACCAGGAGGACACTGAGGAGACTGTTAGTGCGAACTGTGTTGTAGCTCCAGGAAGCTGTTAGTGATGGATGAAAAGAAGCAAGGAAAATGTTCTTGGAAGCTAGAGGAAAGAAGAGATTTTGTATGCTGTAGCAGAAAGTTTAATAAAGCAGAAAATGTACCTCAACTGATGCTTCTGGATAAAGAGGTTTCCATACAGAATATCAAAGATATCAACTGGTTCAGAATATCGAAGATATCCACTGGTTCCTTTTAGTTGCATGTCATACAGTATAAACAGAGCTGAACTAAAGAAAGAGCTCTTCAGTTCTCAAGAAAAATTTAGAAGATATATAATAAAGCCAGGACTTAGTAGATTCAACAATAAAATTATATCTCATCCCCCATCAATATGAGAAGATCCTCAAACTAAGAAAGGACCTGAAAGGTGGAATTAAGCTAAGGATGTAATCAGAAAACTCGTTGAGTCTTGAAAAAACTTGAGATGTAGCCTCATAAACTCTTTAAAACAGACAAGAGGCTTTATAAGGATCCAGTTTCACAAAGAGTAAAACATATGAAGGCTTACTTTGAAGTAATATAGGGCTTCCCTGGTAGCTCAGAAGGTAAAGAATCTACCTGCAATGCAGGTGACCTAGGTTAAATCCTCAGGTCGGAAAGATCCCNTAAGGATCCAGTTTCACAAAGAGTAAAACATATGAAGGCTTACTTTGAAGTAATATAGGGCTTCCCTGGTAGCTCAGAAGGTAAAGAATCTACCTGCAATGCAGGTGACCTAGGTTAAATCCTCAGGTCGGAAAGATCCCCTGGATAAGGGAAAGGCTACCCACCACAGTATTCTTGCCTGGAGAATTCCATGGACAAAGGAGCCTGGTAGGCTACAGTCCATGGGGTTGCAAAGAATTGGACACAACTAGTAACTAACACTTTCACTTTCACTGAAATAATATGGGGGTATGTCTTTAATGGAATGGGTCATAAATTAATGCATATAAAGTTTTTCAATTAAAAAAAAATATGCCAGCTTGGACTGAAAGGGGCTGAGAAAATATAAAATTAAAAGAGAACCTTGGATACAAAACATTTATAAGGAAATAGGCTGAGGAAACTACTTAGTTGCCAACATAGATGACTTTTGAAAAATTAACTAATTTATTTTAATTAGAGGCTAATTACTTTACAATATTGTAGTGGTTTTAGCATACATTGACATGAATCAGCCAGGAAGACCCAAGAGACCAGAGAATAGAGTCAAGATCCAGAGAGTAAAACTGGACCCTAATAAAGATACTGTATGGGAATTCTGGATTTCAGGATTGCTCTGGACTTAGACATGCTGCTATGTGCTTCCTGTCTCCCTCTTTAAAAGGAAGTATCTATCCTAATTATGTTGTATCCACCTGCTGTTGTATGTTGGGTGGAATATAACTTGTTTCATTTTATAGGTTTTCACATTCAAAACCTGTCTAAGGAACTGAATCTAGGAAGCTTCATATTCACCTGGACTTGATTAAGATCCTGGACAAAGTCCTGGACTTTAAACCTGAGCTTGATGCTCAGATTATATACACTCGGAGAGCACTGGGAGAGACTGAGTATATTTTGGATGTGTGAGAAATATAATTTTTAGCAAAAGAGTGCATTGTGGCTATTTTAAATAAATGGTTCCAACTTCTGTGACATTTCTGATATGGAGAGGAATGATCTGTACCCTTCCTCTTGAATCAAGTTGGCTTACAACTTTAATGATAACCCTGTATGCAAGATAGCAAAAGAGATACAGATGTATAGAACAGTCTTTTGGACTCTGTGGGAGAGGGAGAGGGTGGGATGATTTGGNATTTAAATTTATTTATTTTAACTGGAGGCTAATTACTTTACAATATTGTATTTGTTTTGCCATACATCAACATGAATCTGCCATGGGCGTACACATGTTCTCCATCCTGAACCCCCCTCCCACCTCCCTCCCCATACCATTTTGAGTCAGAAGACAATGTGAGTTTTTTTTGCCACTTTATTTATTTTTTAACTGAAGGAAAATTGCGTTACAGAATTTTGTTGTTTTCTGTCAAACATCACAAGAATCGGCCATAGGTACAAACTTGAGTTATTATTTTTAATTACATTTTCTTTCATATTTTAGTAAGTCAGGACAATGAATAACTCTAATGGATCTTCCAGTATATTCCTATCAAGTCACCTCAAATCTTAGGTGGGTTTTTCAAACTGGAATTGTACTTCATAATTTATTTTATATGAAGCAACCACCAACCCATATTTATTCTTTCATTTATTCAGCAAATATTTTTAAACAATTTGCTTTGGGGCAGACACTGTGCTAAACACTGGGGATATCATGGTGATCAAGACAGATACTGTTCCTGTCCTCATGGGATTTAATGTCTCTCAAGAAGACAGTCACATAACAAGTAATTACAAGTGTTTGTAGTATTGCTAAGGGCAATTCAAGATGAGCTTTACCCATGTTCAGGCTACACATTACCAGTTGTGTGCTGAGTTGAGATTCCTTCTCACCACCTCACTTTCATGTTTCTAATTTCACTGTTCTAAAACACTGTCTCACACAATTGTTGTGATAACAGAATGAGCTATTTGATAGAAAAATATAATGTGAAATGGCCCATACATGTTAGTGCTGCCAGTATTATTCTTTACATGCATCAGTCAGTAGGCATACTTAGGTCATTTATATTCAGAATCCTCTCACTTGTTCCTTCATTCATATCCCTGGTCACCAATTGCCACCTTCCTTTATTCCTAATGCCTTCTATTCACTGCCCACACTGACCTTGGCCCAAACATATCACCATCATTTATTTTGCCAGTAAGTGTGTGATTCCCTGTCAGAACTAAAGCATTTGTAATTTGAAATTACAAATTCATAAAAAATATTTTTTAGAGAAGGTGTGTTTGAGATAGGGTTTCATAGAGAAGCAAAATAGATTGGTTTAATAAGAAAATATTTTTCAAGGTGGAGTGATTTAGTGAAAATGGAAATCTAAGACAGGTTAGGTAGGCAGTGTCATGTGGGATGTTCTGAGGTTGGAGCAGTGCCAGAGAAGCACAATGTAATAATAATAATAAAAGCTTGACTGAGAGTTGGGAAATCTGACTTCTATCCCTGTCACTGATTGTGATTAGCTTTGACACCTTGTGCCATTATCCTCTTTGTTTTTCAGATTTTTAATTTGAAAAAAAAAAAAAATATGGGGAAGTGGTGGTTGGATTAAAGAATCCCTTCTATGAAATAAGTAAAGCAAATAGAAGGTTATTAACATAATCTGATAATGCTACAAAGACTAGATACATAATGATAGCAGTGCAAATGAGGCAGAAAGGACAAATTGGAAAATGAACTATACTTTCGGTCTTATTGTTTAGATTCAATGACTATGTATAATACATAGGTTAGAGGGAGGACTCAAAGCTGTCTTCAAAGCTGTCTTCAAAGTGTCAGTTTCGAATGACTGGGTAAATTAGACTGACAATAACAGAGATGATGAAAGAGAGAAAGAACTATATGAGTGTAGAGGATCAGTTTTCAGTGAAATGGGAGGAGATTCAAGATTATATGATACTCTGTTGGGATGTTAACATTTACAGAAGGGAGAGGGCAACCATGCCCATATTATTGGAATCTGAAAAGAGGTTTGAAAAAAGTATTTGGTGTTTAGAAGATGAATTCACCTAAGCAAAGGTGAATGAGATAAAAAATAGGCAAATGTGTACATGTACCAAACACATTTCCTTCTCCATGATATGCCATATTATCTCTGAAGAAATGGAAAAAACTCAAAACACATGTCAGAGGTCTTTGGTTTGCCTTTCATTGTGTACATACACTGGTTGGGAAAGAGTGGACTGTAAACTAAATATTAAGGAGTTGTCAACACATTGAAGGTTAAAAATTGTGAAACAAAGTGGAGGGCCCTGTGATCCCCCAGTCTTATTTCTAGATACTTTTTAGTTCAAATGAGATCGTATTTCATGGTCAGTGAGAAAGTCTACTTTTTACTTCTCTTGATTTCTTGGTTTTTCTATACACATAGGCATCTAAGAATCTGTTTAGTAATTATCTGCCTTTTCTCTCTTCCTTTCTCCCTGTCATGCTTAATTTCACAATCATTTTCCTGCAAATGAGGTTGGATAGAGCAGAGATGTGTTGTACATTATCTGTCACAACATATTGAAAGGAACTCACAATTGTGTACACATTGTATAACACCTTTAGATGAATCTTATTTCCTTCCCTTGGATGGTGCTAATAGAATATGAAAGCAAAACATGATTCTATAAGATGATTATTATGGAATTGTATAAAGGCTTGGAGCCACTCAAATGATTTGGAATTAAAAACAAATGTGTTCTCTGAGAAGTCCATATTATTTTCACAGAGATGAAAACCTATTTCTTTTATCAGCTAGGGTCCCACGATATTTACCCTCTTGTCTCTTCTTTACCCCCAGAGACTTCTCAATATCTCTCCAAAAATAATTGCAGTGCAAGTGAATAAAGATATCTTATCTAGTACAAATATTAGAAAAGGTTGGTTTTCCTCTCAGATAAAAATAGTCTTGTTATCTATTTACACTATGTCTTGAGTGTTGGTAACACGTGTGAAAAGTGTAGCATAACCAGACTAGGAAACCATTGTTAAAGTCTTTTTGTGGAAGGGATGTCAGTTAACTTGTCTCTCACTCTGGGTACCAGAACCTTGACTGCAATTGTCAGGTGGGTGTGACCATTCCAGGTAACTCTCAACAAAATGTCACAGGTTTAACACATAACTTGAAGAGACAACTAAAAGTCTAGCTGAACTAAACAAACACAGTGTGATGAAAATTTTCAAAGTGGTTAGCTATCTGTGATATAGTATTCTGTAAATGATAAGTTGTGCTCAGATATGAATATCTAATTTCCATGTACAAGGAATTTTTAAGGCTTTATCCACTTGAAGGTACAGCCATTTCTGTCTTATCAGATCCACATTTCTTTGATTTTGGAGTTGTCCAAGTCCTTCTGATGCTTGTCAGAGTGCCTGGAGCTGTTTTTGTTCTGTGCTGCTCTGCCCTGGGGGCGTTCTATATCAAGGCTCTTTATTTTAGCCTCTGATGAAGCACTTGCTCCAAAATCATTTTCATTTCAGAGTACTTATCGGTTTTATTCCTAAAGAACCATAGAATCTCTCTGAAATGTCTCCCATGTATTGTATATTACATTAGGGATGATTTCTCATATGTTTCTTTGGCTCTTTGGTTTTCTATTTCTCTGCTATGAATATTTTGTGTTTTCTGGGAAGATGTCTCTGTCCATACTGTGAAGATGGAAAGTTCTAGATTCTTCCCTTACTGTGTTGGAGAAACTAACTTCCAGACTGCATCTAAGTTGTAATGGCCGAAGCTTGGATGCCATAGCATTTTCTATTTAACACTATTAAATATCTCCCCCTCATTACAGCAATTTAGGATTTTATTGTCTTATATCTATTGTTAGGTACATTATGCTTGGTCTCAGTGAAACTTAAAATCAGGCATAACTTCTGCTTTCATGAACCAAAACTCCAAATGTACAAATTTTGAGCTGAAGGAAATAAGACACTGGAAGAGGTAAGACTTTTTCTATTTACATTTTTTTCAGTGTGGTGGCACTTGTAATTGAAAAGGGAACCCTCTTGCACTGATGGTGGGAATGCAAACTGATACAGCCACTGTGTAGGACAGTATGGAGATTTCTTTCAAAACTAGGACTAAAACTACCATATGACCCAGCAATTCCACTACTGGACATATACCCTGAGGAAACCATAATTGAAAAAGACACATGTACCCCAGTTGCAACACAATTTACAATAGCTAGGACATGGAAGCAACCTAGATATCCATCAACAAATGAATGGATAAAATAGTTGTAGTACATATACACAATGGAATATTAGTCAGTTATAAAAATGAATGCATTTAAGTCAGTTCTAATGAGGTGGACAGATGTAGAGGTAGACAAATGTAAGCCTTTTATACACAGTGAAGTAACTCAGAAAGAGGAAGACAAATATATCAATGCATACACATACACACACACACACACACACACAAATATATATGGAATCTAGAAAGATGGTACTGATGAATCTATTTACAGGGCAGTAATGGAGGGAAGGTGACTTCCCTGGTGGCTCAGATAGTAAAGCATCTGCCTACAATGAGGGAGACCCAGGTTCAATCCCTGGGCTCGGAAGATCTCCTGGAGAAGGAAATGGCAACCCACTCCAGTATTCTTGCCTGGAAAATCCCATGGATGTAAGAGTCTGGTAGGCTACAGTCCATGGGGTTGCAAAGAGTCAGACACGACTGAGCAACTTCCTTTCACTTTCAGTGGAGAGTCAGACATAAGACAACAAGACTTTTGGACACAATGAGGGAGAGAGAAGGTGGGATGGTTTGAGAGAGTAGCATTGAAACATATATATTACCATATGCAAAGTAGATATCCAGCAGGAATTTGCTGTATGACAGAGGGAACTCAAAGCCAATGCTCTGTGACATCCTAGAGGGGTAGGATGCAGAGGGAGGTGGGAGGGAGGTCTGAGAATGAGGGGAGATATGTATACCTATGACTAATTCATGTAGATGTATGGCAGAAGCCATCACAATAGTGCAAAATAATTATCCTCCAGTTAAAAAGTAAAATTAATTTAATAAATTTCTTGTTTTAGTGCTATACTGCTGCTGCTGCTGCTAAGTCACTTGTCAAAGGGTGAAGTCTAGCTTAGAGAATGGCTCCATCACTAGATGAAGATATTTGCATGGAAAATCACATTAAAACTTTAAACAACTAAAGTCCAATTAAGTACACTCCTTAATTAATTTGGATAAGTGATGCTTCAGGTTTAGGAGAAAATGATAGATAACTGGAAGGAATTCCATGTCAAGCAACCAGTGAATGAGTTATTTATTCATTCATTAACTTAGCAGTCAGTCAGTTCAGTTCAGTTGCTCAGTGGTGAACTCTTTGTGACTCCATGGACTGAAGCATGCCAGGCTTCCCTGTCCATCACCAACTCCTGGACCTTGCTCACACTCATGTCCATTGAGTAAGTGATGCCATCCAACCATCTTATCCTCTGTCATCCCCTTCTCCTCCTGCCCTCACTCTTTTTCAGCATCAGGGTCTTTTCCAATGAGTTAGCTCTTTGCATCAGGTGGCCAAAGTATTGGAGTTTCAGTTTCAGCATCAGTCCTTTGAATGAATATTCAGGACTGATTTCCTCTAGGATAGGCTGGTTTGATCTTGCACTCCAAAGGACTCTCAACATAGCAGTAGGCACTGGTTATACTGACAAAGGACACAGTCATCACATTCAAATTACAAATAGAGAAAGGAATGATTGCAATGAAATGTTGTAAGTATGGACCTCTGCACAGAATAGTATGGAATACATAGGACAGATAACTAAGGGGCTCTTGGGTAAGGAGTCCTGAGGTGGTGGAGTATGAAGTTCATTTTGAAGAATTAAGAGAAGTAGCTTCCCTGGTAGCTCAGCTGGTAAAGAATCCACCTGCAGTGCGGGAGACCTACGTTTGATTCCTGGGTTGAGAAGTTCCCCTGGAGAAGGGATAGGCTACCCACTCTAGCATTCTTGGGCTTCCCTTGTGGCTCAGATGGTAAAGAATCTGCCTGCAGTGTGAGAGACCTGGGTTTGATCCCTGGGTTGGGAAGATCCTCTGGAGGAGGGCATGGCACTTCAGTATTCTTGCTTGGAGAATCCTCATTGACAGAGGAGCCTGGTGGGCTACAGTTTATGGGATCACAAAGAGTCAGACATGAGTCACCGACAAAGCACAACAGAGGTGGGCCAAGTGAAGTGGTGGAAAAAGGACACAGGGCACTCTTGGGCAAAGGAGAAACATGAGAGAAGAGAGCATATATTAAAAACTTGCAGTTCAGTATGACTGTAGCACACAGGAAGCCATAGGCTGTGACGTAAGTGGAAGTTGGACAAGTAGGCAGAAGCAGATCATTAAGAATGATCTTAATCATCAGGTTAACACATTTAGAATGTCTCTTGAAGACATGGGGAAGTTACTGAAGACTTTTCAGATACAAGGAGTCATGGCTGTATTTGCAGTTTAGAGATACTTCTGGTGCAATGCGGAGGCTGAAGAAAGAGGTAAGCAGTAACTGCTTTGACAAGAAGAAAGAAGAATAGTTGGGTATTGTATTGGACCAGGTGAGAAATGAGGAGGTAGTAATAGAATGAATGGGGGCAGACATACAAAAAAATAAGAAAGATTTACAGGGTTGAGTGGGCAAGATTGGATGTACCAATAGAAAATATAGAGATATAGAAAATAAGAGAACTAGAAGAATAGGACATAATGATGCTGATAAAATCACTTTTGTACATTAAAAAAATACCTGGAGGTGAAAATTCTGTTTTCCAGGTGCTTGGACTTTGGCCAGTGGAGTAGAGTATGCCAATCCAAAGATCCTGTACCAGTCTCATTTAGTAGAGAGAGACACAAGTATCTTCACTAGACAAGATTGATTGAAGAAAAGCTCACATTAAGCTTCAGTTACACAGGAATTTAATTAGCTGGAACTCACCATTCCTTTAAAATCTCTCTTATTGAAGCTTTATTGTGTTTCTTAGATGATAAATCTATTCTGGAGTTGGCTATTGTATGATATCACTGTAAGTTTGGCCCTTTCATTATTTTGAAAATGCATCATGTTTCCCTAATCACTGCCAAGGAGACAGGGAGCCATCCTCCACTCTACAGTTGATCAAGTTCTCTTTAGTCTGATATTTGCATTCTCTGATACCCCCAGAGTGATCTGTTATTTTTTCCTTGACTCTTCACTCATTCATTATTGATTTTTCTTGAAGGATGCCAAAGCAGTTGCTGCTTACCTCTTTCTTCATCCTCTATGAAAGGATCTCAAATGCCTTGTTAGGGCCCTCCAAAATCAAGCGTTGTTTATGCCAATCACACAACTCAACATTTTTTTTCTCAACTTTTCAAAGGAAAAGTTTAAAGTGCCTCCTGATTAAGGTACTTGAGAGAGTGATTGTTGCTCTGAATCGAGTTCTATACTTTCCTCTTCTTTCCTTAGAGCTTCCTTCACCTTCCATGAAGCAACATGGGGCACAGCCTCAAGTCAACAAAGTGCTAAGGAATGGAGGCATTCATATTGCTAGTATTTCCTAATTATTGTCTAAAAACTAGTGGAAACACCTTTGATTCTTTTGTTTTTACTGACAGTCTTTTTTTAAAGTATCTAAATCTACATTGTTTCCCATTGTACCTGTGCTAGTGAATCAAACTGAATTGACCTTTGAAGTTTCCTCTGATAAATGGTCTTTTTAGGACTGCTGCCATTATTCTGAACTTTATCAATCATTGTCAGTTAAAAATTAAAAGAACACAGCAGCATGGTCAAACAGATGTGGATTTGACTTGTGATTCAGTCATTTACTAGCTGTGTGACCTTAGCTACATCATTTATTTTTTCTGAGTTCCTTCTTTTCCTCATATGTAATAGTCATACACATTCTGCTTTCTTCTTGGTCTTGGTATGGTTTTCAAATCAGGAAAGTATATATTTTTTCCAGTTTCCACAAGCTAACACAGGTAACTTGGTTGCCTGTATTATGAAATATGGGCATATAGCTTAGAAAATATGGGAGAAAAAAGTGAAGATTGTTACTGCTATTCTCTCAAGGATCCGGTGAATATTGTCTGATGATTTGGCAGAATTTATGTGTTAAAGAAAGATATTTACAGAAAGTTCATATAAATTTGTTTATTTTAATTGGAGGCTAANAATATGGGCATATAGCTTAGAAAATATGGGAGAAAAAAGTGAAGATTGTTACTGCTATTCTCTCAAGGATCCGGTGAATATTGTCTGATGATTTGGCAGAATTTATGTGTTAAAGAAAGATATTTACAGAAAGTTCATATAAATTTGTTTATTTTAATTGGAGGCTAACTACTTTACATTATTGTATTGGTTTTGCCATACATCATCATGAATAAGCCACGGGTGTACACAGGTACCCCATCCTGAACCCTCCTCCCCACCTCCTTCCCCGTACCATCCTTCTGGGTCATCCCAGTGCACCAGCCCCAAGTATCTTATATCATGCATTGAACCTGGACTGGCGATTCATTTCATATATGATATTATACATGTTTCAATGCCGTTCTCCCAAATCATCCCACCCTCTCCCTC
>SJYV01015778.1:0-23368 GCA_006410875.1 Neotragus pygmaeus | reverse complement strand
CAGGACTGCTGACCCCCACGTGACTCTGTATTCATTCCTATGTGTAACAAAAGGTATATAAGAAAACCTGAAAAATAAAGAAATGGGATCAGCTCCTGGAAAGACTGATTCCCCCATGTCGTTTCTTTCTTGCTCCTTGTTTCTCTGTTTTTCTCCACTAATATTTCCTACTACACTATCTGTTTCTAATCTCTCTATATATCTATAGTTAAATATGTATTTTTCCAAGGACGCCGATTCCATTCTCACCTTCGAATTACCCTGGACCCACCAGGGCTGGACCCTGGCAACCCTGGACTGTGGACATGTGACCCTGGTACAGGGTCTGGAGGTGGGCTCATCCTGGAAACTGGAGGTGTGACCACATATTTATGGTCTAGGTAGGGTTACCCTGAATACTGCAGATGTTTGACCCCAGGGACGGGTCTGCAAGAAGGATCACCATGGAGTCTATGCCCATGTGACCCCAGGTACAGGACCTGGGAGAAGTATCACCCAGGGGACTGTGGAAATGTAACCCCAACTGCAGGATCAAGAGCAGTCACCCTGGAGACTGTTTAAGTGTGGCTGAAGGTACAAAGTTGGGAGGTGGGGTCACCCTTCAGACTCTAGACATGTGACCCTGGTCCAGGGTCTGGGAGGGTGTCACCCTGGACCTTGTGGAAATGCGATCCAGGTGCAGGGTCGGGAGAGTTTCACCTGGAGACTGTGGACATGTGACTAAAGGTGCAGGGCTCTGGGAGGTGGGTCACCCTGGAGATGTTGGACATATGACCCCAGGTGCAGGGTGTGTAGAGGGGGGTCACCTTGGAGACTGGAAGTTTGATCCCAGGTACAGGGTCTGGGAAGGGAATTTACCCAGGACACTGTGGTACCTCAGGGTAGGTTCTTGAAGGGGTTCACCACGGAGTGTGGACATGTGACCCCAGGTGTAGAGTCTGGGAGGTGGAGTCACTCTGTGGAATGTGGACATGTGCAGGGACTTGAAAGTGGATGTGTGACCCCAGGTATTGAGTATTTGATGTGGGGTCACACAGTAGTACCTAGGGACATGTGACCCCAGGAAGAGTCTATGAGGTGGGGTTATTGTGGACATGTGACTAAAAGTGCAAATTTTGGTGAGGGGGCTTTCCCTGGAGGTGTGTAATTCAAGATGCATGGTCTGGGAGGGGGTCACCATGGAGACTGTGGACTTGTAACTCCAGGTATAGGGCCTACGAGTTGGGGTTACCCTGCAGACTGTGAACATGTGACTGCTGGTAGAGGGTCTGGAGATGGGCTCATCCTAGAAACGTGGAGTTGTGCCCCATGTTTATGGTCTGGGGGGAGTTACACTGGATACTTCAGATATCTGACCCCAGGGACAGGGTCTGGGAGAGAGGATCACCATGTAGACTATGCACATGTGACCTCAGGTACAGGACCTGGGAGAGGTGTCATCCAGGGGACTGTAGAAATGTGACCCCAGGTTCAGAATCAGGAATGGTCACCCTGGAGACTGCTTAAGTGTAAGCCAAGTGCAGGGTCTGGAAGGTGGGGGTCACCTTTCAAACTGTAGACATGTGACCCCAGTCCAGGGTCTGGGAGGATGTCACCCTGGAGCTTGTGGACATATGATCCAGGTGCAGGGTTAGGAGGGTTTCATCATGGAGACTGTGGACATGTCACCCAAGGTGTAGGGTCTTGGAGGCAGGTTTACTCTCGAAACTGGAAATGTAATGTCAGGTACATGGTCTGGGAGGTATTTCACACTGGAGACTGTGGACGAGTGACACTAGGGTCAGAGTCTTGGAAGTGGTGTCATTCTGGAGACTGGACATTTGAACCCAGGTGTAGGGTCTGGGAAGTGGGGTCTCTCTGAGAAATGTGGAAGTGTAATCCCAGGTGCAGGGACTTGAGAGGTTACTCACCCTGGAGTCAATGACATCTGACCCCAGGTACATCACCTGGGAGGTGAGGTCACCTGGAGATGCTGTACATGTTTCCCTAGGTGCAGGGTCTGAGGTAAGTCACGCTGGAGACTGTGGACATGTGACACCAGGTGCAGTATCTGGGAAAGGGCATCACCCTGAAGACTGTGAATGTGTGACCCCGGGTACAGTATATGAGAGGAAGGTCACAAAAGAGACTGTGGACCTGTGAACCCAAAGACAGCGCTTTGAAGGGGTCACCTTGGGGACTGAAGACATGTGACCTCAGGTACATGGTCTGAGAAGTTGTCACCATGGAAACTATGGACATGTGACATCAGCTGTAGGGTTTGTGAGGGGAGGTTACCCTGAAGACTGTGGACAAGTGATCCCAGGTGCTCAAACAGGTGTGGTGAGTCATCCTGAAGTCTGTGGACATGTGGCCACAGGTACAGGGTCTGTGGGGGGGGGGGTGTCACCCTGAAGGCTGTGGACATGTGACCAGAGCTAAAAGTTCTGATGAGGTGGGGGCACCCTAGAGACTGTGGACATGTGATCCAAAGTAAAAATTCTGGTGAGGTTGGGTCACCCTGGAGANGGGGGGGGGGGGGGGGGTGTCACCCTGAAGGCTGTGGACATGTGACCAGAGCTAAAAGTTCTGATGAGGTGGGGTCACCCTAGAGACTGTGGACATGTGATCCAAAGTAAAAATTCTGGTGAGGTTGGGTCACCCTGGAGACTGTGTAAGTGTGACCCAACATGTAGGTTCTGGGAGGGGAGGCTACCCTAGAAACTAGAAATGTGATCCCAGGCACAGGGTCTGGGAGGGATTTTATCAAGCAGACTGTGGACATGTGACCCCAGGTGCAGGTACTTCTGAAGGTTCAACCTGGAGCCCGTGGACGAGTAACTCCAGGTGAAGGATCTGGGAAGGGTTTACCCTGGAGACTGTGGATGTGAGAATCCAGCTGCAGGGTCTGGGAGGATGGTCATCCTGAAGACTGTGGTTGTGGATACCCCATACAGAGTCAGGGAGGTTGTGTCACCCTGGAGAATGTGGACGTGTGACCCCATGTACACAATCTGGGACATATTGTCACCCTGGATACTGTGGACCTGTGACCACAGGTGCAGAGTCTGGGGGAGAGGGGATTGTAGAGTAGGCCTGGATACTGTGGACATGTGACCCCAGGTAAAGGGTCTGGGGAGAAGTGTCACTGTAGAGACTGTGGAAATGTGACCCCAGGCCCAGGGTCAGGAGGGATCAACCTGGAGACTCAGGACATGTAATCCCAGGTGCAGGGTCTGGGAGGTGGGATCAGCCTGGGAACTGTGGACATGTGACCATAGGTCCAAGGTCAGGGAAGGGGATAACTTAGCGTTTGTAAACATGCCAACCCAGGTGCAGGGTCTGGGAAGTGGTGTCTCTGGATACGGTTGAAGTGTGTCCCATGTACAGGTTCTGGGAGGTGTGGTCACCCTTGAAACTGTGGAGGTATTACCCCAGGTACAGGGTCTGGGAGGGTGTCTCCCTGAAGATTGTTGACTGTGAACCCAGGTGCTGTGTCTGGTTGGGGGTCACATAGGAAACTGGAAATGTGAACCCAGGTACAAGTTTTGATGAGTTGGGGTCCCCTGGAAACTGTCAACATCTGAACCCAGGTTCACGGTCTGGGACGATGTCACCAAGGAGATTCCTGACATGTGACCCCAGGTGCAGGTACTTTGAAGAGGTCACCCTGGAGCTTGTGGACATGTGATGCCAGGTACAGGGTCTGGGAGGGGAGTACCCTGGAGACTATAGACCTATGACCCTAGGTACAGGGTCTGGGGATTGGGCATCACCGTTGATATTTTGTATGTGTGACTCCAGGTACAGTGGCTGGGAAGGGCCACCCTGGGAACTCTAAACATGTGACTCCAGGTACAGGGTCTGGGAACATGTCACCATGCAGACTGTGGACTTATGATTCCAGTTGCAGGGTCTGGTGTGTGGGGTCACCATGAAGATTGTGGACATGTGACCCCATTTACAGGGTCTGGGTTGTATCACCCTGAAAACTGTGGACTTGTGACACCAGGTTCAGTGCTTAGAAGTGGTGGGCACCCTGGAGACTTGGAAGTGTGACCACAGTCAAAAGGTCTGGTGAAATGGGGTAACCTAGAGATTGTGCATATGTGACTCCAGGTACAAGTTCTTGTGAGGTGGCGTCACCCTGGACACTGTGGACCTGAGAGACCAGGTGCAGTGTCTGGGAAGGTTGTCACCCTTGAGATTATGGATGTGTGACCCAAGGAGCAGGTTCTGTGAGGGCTCACCATGGGTACTATGGATGTGTAATGCCAGTTTCAGTTTCTGTTGTGGGGGGATCCCTGAAGACTTGGATGTGTGACCCCCATTAACAGCATCTGGGGGATATCACCCTGTAGACTTTGGGCTGTGACCCCAGGTATGGGATCTGGGGAGAGTTGTCTCCCTGGAGACTGTGGACATGTGAACCCAGGTGCAAGCTCTGGGAGGGGCTCATGCCTGAGACACCAAGTGTAGCGTCTGGGAGGCAGGGTCACCATGGAGACAACATGTGACCCCAGGTGCAGGTTTGGGAGGGCTTCACCATAGAGACTCTGGACATGTGACGACAGGGGCAGCTACTGAGTAGGGTCACCCTGGAGACTGTGTACATGTGTCCCCCGGTACAGGTTCTAGGAGGTGGTGTCACCCTGGAGACTGGATGTGTGACACCAAATTCAGTGTCTTGGAGGAGGGGTCACCTTGGAGTCTGTGGATGTTTGACCCCAGGTACAGGTTCTAGGAGGGTGTCATTCTGGAGAATGTAGACATTTGACCCAAAGAAGTGTCAGGGAGATGATCACCCTAGAGACTGTGGACTTGTGATCCCAGGTGCAGGGTCTGGGAGGTGGAGTCATCCTGGAGACAGTGCACATGTGACCATAGATGCAGAATTTGGGCAGGAGATCACCCTAGAGACTGGACATGTGATGCCAGGAACACTCCTGAGAGGAGTCACCCTGGAGACTACTTTTTCCCCAAGTACAGAGTCTGGGAGGGAGGGTCACTATGAAGACTCTGGACATGTGTTCTCAGGTGCTGCAGAGGGGAGGGGGTCACCACGGATATTGTGGACGTGTTACCACAGGGACAGAGCCTGGCAGCTGTGGTCACCCTGGAAACTGGAGGTTTGACTGCTGTTGAAAAGTCTGATAGATGGGTTATGCTAGACACTGTGGAAATGTATGCCCAAGTACAAGTTCTAGTGAGATGGGGCCNATATTGTGGACGTGTTACCACAGGGACAGAGCCTGGCAGCTGTGGTCACCCTGGAAACTGGAGGTTTGACTGCTGTTGAAAAGTCTGATAGATGGGTTATGCTAGACACTGTGGAAATGTATGCCCAAGTACAAGTTCTAGTGAGATGGGGCCATACTGGAGACTGTGAACGTGTGACCCCATGGCAGCCTCTGGGACATTTGTCACCCTGGAGACTTTGAAGGTGAAAGCTCAGGTGTGGGGTCACCCTGGAGATGGTGGACTTTGTGACAGCAGGTACAGCACCTTGAAAATATGTGACCTCAGGTACATCTTGGGAGGGTGTCACCCTGGAGACAGTGTACGTATGACCCCAGATACAGGGTCTTGGGTGGTATCACCCTTGAGATTGTGGATGTGACTCAGGATTCAGGATCTGGGAGGATGTATCACTCTGGAGCCTGCAGACATGTGACCCCAGGTGAAAGGTCTGAGAGGTGGGATCACCCTGAAGACCGTGGATATGTGACCCTAGTTTCAGGGTCTGTGAAGGGTGTCACCCTGAAGACTGTGTATGTGTGACACCAAGTACAGGTTCTGGAGGGTGGATTTACCCTGGGTACAGTGGATGTGTGACCCAGGAACAGGGTCTGGAAGGTGGTCACCCTGGAAACTGCAGACATTTGAACCTAGGAAGAGGGTCTTTGAGAAAGTGATCATCATGGAAACTGTACATATGACCCCAAGAACAGTGTTTGGGAGGGGTATACCCTAGAGACTGTGGACATGTGACCACAGGTACAGGGTTTGTGAGGTGGGGTCACACTGACAACTGTAGAAATGTGACCCTAAATGCAGGGTCTGGAGTTGGGGTCACCCTGGAGACTGTGGACCTGTGACCCCAGGTACAGGGTCATGGAGGTGGTTTCACCCTGGAGATTGTGGATATGTGGACCCAGGTACAGGGTCTGGGGAGGAGGGAATCACCCTGGAAACTCTGGATGTATGCTCCAAGGTACAGTGTCTGGCACTGGAATCACTCTGGAGACTATGGATTGTGACTCCAGGTAATAGTTCTGGGGAGGGGAATCACTGTGGAGACTGTAGATGTATGAACACAAGTACAGGGTCTGGAGGGCCGGTTCACCCTGGAGACTGTGGACGTGTGACCCAGGTACAGGGTGTGGGAGGCGGTCATCTTGGAGACCGATGACATTTGACCACAGGTACAGGATCTGGGATGGAGAAGGCAATGACAACCCACTCCAGTACTCTTGCCTGGAAACTCCCATGGATGGAGGAGCCTGGTAGGCTGCAGTCTATGGGGTCACAAAGAGTCGGACATGACTGAGCAACTTCACTTTCACTTTTCACTTTCATGCATTGGAGAAGGAAATGACAACCCACTCCAGCGTTCTTTTCTGGAGAATCCCAGGGACGGAGGAGCCTGGTAGGCTGCCATCTATGGGGTCGCACAGAGTCAGATACAACTGAAGTGACTTAGCAGCAGCAGCAACAGGATCTGGGATGGGGGCGTCACTCTGGCAACTGTACATGTGACACCAGGTACATCATCTGGGATGTGGGGTGACCTCTTTACCTCACTATGGCCTGCCTCTTTACCTGCCTTGGGCTTGATTCTTGGCCCCACTGGAGCCTGACACTATTACTCACTGGGACATGAATCTGGTCCTCACTACAACCTGACTCTGGTCCTCTCTCCTGCCTGATTCTTTGACTTGCTGGGGCCTGACTCATCCTCAAAAGGCCCTGACTGTTGTTCTCATTGTTTCCCAACTCTGATCTTCTCTACACCCTAAATCTGGGCCTATTGGTCCCTGAATCTGCTCCTGAATGGGCACTGACACTGGACCTCACTCTGGCCTGACTCTGGTCTTCACTAGGGCCTGACCCTCATCCTCACTATACCCTATCCTGGTCCTTTCTATGGCCTGAATTTTGCCTAAGAGCTTCCTGGTTCTTTGTCTCACCACAGCCTTACTCTTATCATCACTGGGCCCTGACACCTGTCCTCACTACTGATTGACCCTTGTCCTCACTGGGCCCTGAATGTGGTTCTCTCTGTCTCTTGACCCGGGTCCTCTCCACGGTATGCCTCTCTATGGCCTGAATCTCATCTTCAGTGTGGCCTGATTCTGTTCCTCTCTACAGCCTATTTCTTTTCCTCATTTGTCCTGATGCTTTCCTCACTGGGCCCTGCTTTGGGTCCTCAGTGGGCCCTGAGTCTCATCCTCTCGACAGTTTGACTCTGGTCTGACTATGGCCTGACCCTATTCTTCACTACAGCCAGACTCTGTTGCTTACTACAGCCTGACTCTGGTCCTCTCTAACAGTTGACTATTTGTCTCACTCTGTCTTGAAGATTTGATCACTGGCCGTAACTTGGGTCCTGTCTGGTCCTCACTGGGCACTGAATCTGCTCCTCTGTACATCCTGACTCGGGTCCTCAATATGGCCTGACTCTCCTCCTCTCTACACCCAGACTCTCTGCCTCACAACAGCCTCACTTTTTACTTCCCTGTGACCAGAATCTATTCCTCACTGGGCCCTGGATCTGTTTCTCACTGGGCTTGGACGTGAGTCCACCCTACAGACTGACTCTGGTTCTCACTTGTGCCTGACACAGGTCCTCACTAGGGCCTGGTTCTCATCCTCACTTGTGCCTGAATCTCACACTCTGTGTCCTGTCCTGACACTTGTCCTCATTAGATGCTAACTCCTGTGTTCACTGCACCATGAGTCTGGTTTTCACTGGACTCTAACTTTGTTCCTCACTATGGCTTGACTCTGGTTGTACTAGGGGCTGACTCGCCACCTCATTTTGGCCCAACTCTTTTTCCCACCACAGCCTGACTCTTATCCTCACTGGGGCCTAACTCTGTAGATTATGGCTTAACACTGCCTCAGTAGGGCCTGACTCTCACCTCAGTTCACCCAGACTCTGACGCTCACTAGGCACTGATTCTGTCCTCACTGAGCTCTGATCCTGGTCCTCTCTGTGGTCTGACTCTGGTCTTCTCTACAGCCTGGTTCTTTGCCTCACTACAGCCTGACTCATCCTAACTATGGCCTGAGCCACATGCTCACTAGGGCCTTACTCTCGTCTCTGTATGGCCTCACTTTGGTCCTCACAATATCCTCACACTGGTCCTCACTCTGTCCTTATTCTGTCCTCATTCTGGTCTTCATTATGAACTAGCTGTGGTCCCTCTTCTTCACTCTTTCCTCTCTATTACCTGACACGCTTCTCGTTCGGCACTGACTCTTCTCCTCAAATGCACTGACCCTGGTTTCTCACTCTGCTCTGTGTGGTCCTCTCTGTGTCTTGACTCTGAACCTCTCTATGGACTGAATTTGGTCCTGTCTACAGCCTTAATCAGTCCTCACTATGGCCAAACTCTAGTCCTCAGTACGGCCTGACTCTGTTCCTATCTACAGCCTGAACCTTTGACTCACTACAGTCTGATGCTTTGCCTCACTAGGTCCTGACTTGGATCCTCACTGGGCCCTTGGATCCTCACTGGGTCCTTTCTAGAGTCTGGCTCTGGTCCTCAGTATGGCCTGACTCTGATCCTTTCTACAACTTTACTCATTCCTCTCAGGGCCAGACTAAGTTTCGCACTATGGCATGACCCTGGTCTTCACTACGGCATGTCTCTAGTCATCATTCATCCTCACTCTTTTCCTCTCAAGTACCTCAATCTGATTCTGTTTATGCCCTGACACTGTATTTCACAATATGCTGACTCTTGTCCTCATTACAGGCTGACCCCGGTTCTCACTATAGCCTGAATCTGGTCCTCTCTACAGCCTGACTCTTAGCCTCACATTGGTTATTCTTTGCCTCACTGTGACCTGACTCTGGTCCTCTCTCCGTCTGATACTTGTCCTCACTATACACTGTCTGTGGTCCTCACTGCGCCCTGATTCTTGTCCTGACTACCACTTAACTCTCCTCCTCACCAGGGCCTGACTATTGTCCTCTCCAGCCTGATCCTCGTCCTCACTAGTGCCTGAAAATCTCCTCCTCTCTACATTCTGACATTCGTCCTCACCGTGCACTGATGGTGGCCCTCACTGCATCCTGATTCTTGTCCTGACTACTGCTTGATTCTGTTCCTCACATGGGCCTGACTATTGTTTTTCTTTGGCCTGGCTCTCATCCTCACCACCACCAGACTCTCGTCCTCACAAAGGTCTGACTCTGTCCTCTATGGTCTGACATTTTGTCTCACTATGACCTCACTCTTTGCCTCACTAGGACCTGACTCTTGCCCTCAGTGGAGATAGAGAACATTCCTCATTAGGACCTGACTTTTGTCCTCACTATGGCGTGATTCTCCTCCTCACTAGGACCTGATTCTTGTCTTCATTATGTCATGAATGGTTGCCACTTGGCCCTGAATCAATTCCTCCCTGGGCCCTGACACTGGTCCTCTACACAGCTTGACTCTGGTTCGCACTATGGACTGACTCGTTCCTCATTTTTTTTTTTTTTACTTTATTTTACTTTACAATACTCTGTTGGCTTTGCCATACATCGACATGAATCNGCAGTCCCCTATAATGAAAAGGACATCTTTTTGGGGTGTTAGGTCTAAAAGGTCTTGTAGGTCTTCATAAAACCGTTCAACTTCAGCTTCTTCAGCGTTACTGGTTGGGGCATAGACTTGGATTATCGTGATATTGAATGGTTTGCCTTGAACATGAACAGAGATCATTCTGTCATTTTTGAGATTGCATCCAAGTACTGCATTTCAGACTCGTTTGTTGACTATGATGGCTACTCCATTTCTTCTGACGGATTCCTGCCCACAGTAGTAGATATAATGGTCATCTGAGTTAAATTCACCCATTCCCGTCCATTTTAGTTCGCTGATGCCTAGAATGTCGATGTTCACTCTTGCCATCTCTTGTTTGACCACTTCCGATTTGCCTTGATTCATGGACCTGACATTCCAGGTTCCTGTGTAGCATTGCTCTATACAGCATCGGACCTTGCTATCACCAGTCACATGCACAACTAGGTATTGTTTTTGCTTTGGCTCCATCCCTTCATTCTTTCTGGAGTTATTTCTCCACTGATCTCCAGTAGCTTATTGGGCACCTAATGATCTGGGGAGTTCCTCTTTCAGTATCCTATCATTTTGCCTTTTCATGCTGTTCATGGGGTTCTCGAGGCAAGAATACTGAAGTAGTTTGTCATTCCCTTCTCCAGTGGACCACATTCTGTCAGACCTCTCCACCATGACCCTCCCATCATGGGTTGCCCCACAGGCATGGCTTGGTTTCATTGAGTTAGACAAGGCTGTGGTCCTAGTGTGATTAGATTGACTAGTTTTCTGTGAGTATGATTTCAGTGTGTCTGCCCTCTGATGCCCTCTTGCAACACCTACCATCTTACTTGGGTTTCTATTACCTTGGGCGTGGGGTATCTCTTCATGGCTGCTCCAGCAAAGCACAGCCGCTGCTCCTTACCTTGGATGAGGGCTATCTCCTCACCACCTCATCTGGTTAAGAGACCTCAGTCTCACTGGTTAGGAGAGTTAAATCTAGAATCCAGCATCTTTGGACACACCTAGCAGTCACTCCAGTGTTCTTGACTGGAGAATCCCAGGGACGGTGAAGCCTGATAGGCTGCCGTCTAAGGGGTCGTTGAGAGTCGGATGCAACTGAAGCAACTTAGCAGCAGCAGCAGCAGCAGCAGCTGTCATGCGTCACTCCCTGTGGAGCATGAACAGCTACCAGAAACATGAATTGAGGAGTCAGAGTTTCAGAAGCACCAACTTGCATACACCTATCTTCTGCTCTCTGAACACCATCAATCACAGCCCTTCATCACAGGTCTGAGCATCAGAGTCAGGATTACTCAGGCTTACTAGACTCATGATAACACTTCTTCCTTTTGGTTTGCCTGTTCGAATAATGGTCGGGACTTTATGCAGTTTTGATTCTCTGTGTGCCCTAAGCATCATTGTACTCTCTGTTGGTCTCCACCTGTGAAAACAGCTGACTGTATTTAATCTCTGTATTAAAACTGGACCCTGACTGATACAGGATGTTTTCTCAGAACTAGAGGGGAGTGGAATATAAATTCTTATATATCAATAAACCTTAGTATATAAACACAAACACTGTGAAGACAGGACATGAAAAGATGTGACAGCATGAGACTACAAGCCAAGCATTGAAATTCCTTTACTGGAAAATAAATTTTAAAAACGCACAATCTCTTTAACAAGTGTTTCTGGAAAAACTGGTCAACCACTTGTAAAAGAATGAAATTAGATCACTTTCTAACACCACACACAAAAATAAACTCAAAATGGATTAAAGATCTAAACGTAAGACCAGAAACTATAAAACTCCTAGAGGAGAACATAGGCAAAAACTCTCCGACATAAATCACAGCAGGATCCTCTATGATCCACCTCCCAGAATACTGAAAATAAAAGCAAAAATAAACAAATGGGATCTAATTAAAATTAAAAGCTTCTGCACAACAAAGGAAACTATAAGTAAGGTGAAAAGACAGCCTTCTGAATGGGAGAAAACAATAGCAAATGAAGCAACTGACAAACAACTAATCGCAAAAATATACAAGCAACTTATGCAGCTCAACTCCAGAAATATAAACGACCCAATCAAAAAATGTGCCAAAGAACTAAATAGGCATTTCTCCAAAGAAGACATACGGATGGCTAACAAACACATGAAAAGATGCTCAACATCACTCATNCTGACAAACAACTAATCTCAAAAATATACAAGCAACTTATGCAGCTCAACTCCAGAAAAATAAACGATCCTCATTTTTTTTCTTAATTTATTTATTTTAATTGGCGGCTAATTTTTACAATATTGTAGTGGTTTTACCATACATTGACATGAATCAGCCATGGGTGTACATGTGTTCACCATCCTCAACCCCCTTCCAACTTCCCTCCCCTTGCTTGACTTGCCTCACACCTTGACTCACTGGGCCTGACTCTGGTCTTCAAATAGCCCTGATGCTCACCCTCACTGTGTACTAACTCTAATCCTCTCTACTCCATTACTCTGGTCCTCTCTATGACCTGGTCTTTGCCTAACTATGCCCTGACACTTTGCCTCACTGATACTGATTCCAGTCCTCAACTGGGGTCTGATTCTGATCCTCAGCACAGGCTGACTCTTCTCCTCAAAAGGGCATGACTCTGTCCTCATTGGGGCCTGTCTCTCGTCCTCACTGGGCCTGACTCTCGTCTTTGAACATCCTCTCTCTGTCCTCACTGGGGTCTGACTCTGTCCTCACTGGGGCCTGACTCTGTTCTCACTGGGCCTGACTCTCGTCTCTGAACATCCTCTCTCTGTCCTCACTGGGGTCTGACTCTGTCCTCACTGGGACCTGACTCTGTTCTCACTGGGCCTGACTCATCTCTGAACAGTTTCACTCTATCCTCACTGGGGCCTGACTCTCATCCCTACTGAGACCTGACTCTGTCCTACTGGGCCTGACTCTCGTCCTCACTGGTCGTGAATCTCATCTTTGAAGAGCCTCATTCTGTTCTCACTGGATCCTGACTCTGTCCTCATTAGGACCTGACTCTGTACTCATTACGGCCTGCTCTGTCCTCAATGGGCCCTGACTCTGTCCTCAATGGGCCCTGACTCTGTCCTCTTTGGGGCCAACTCTGTCCTCACTGGGGCATGACTCAGTCCTCACTAGGGTCTGACTCAAATCCTCACTAGGGCCTGACTCTGTTTTCACGAGAGCCTGACACTGTCCCCACTTGGGCCGGTATCTGTCCTCACTGGGGCCTGACTCTCATCCTCACCAAGCCTGACTCTGTCCTGGTTGGGCCTGTATCTGTCCTCACTAGGGCCTGCTATTGTTCTCACTGGGGCCTAACTCTGTCCCTGCTAGGGCTTGACTCTGTCTTCACTGGAGACTGACTCTGCCCTCACTGGGCCTGACTCTGTCTTCACCAGGGCCTGACTCTGTCCTCACTGGGCCTCACTTTCATCCTCACTGGACCTGACTCTTACCCTCATGAAGGACTAACTCTGTCCTTACTGGATCCTACTCTGTTTGCACTAGGGCCTGACTTTCTCCTCATTACGGTCAACTCTTGTCCTCACTAGGGCCTAATTCAGTCCTCACTGGAGCCTGACTCTCATCCTCTCTGGGACTGTCTCTCATCTCTGAACAGCCCCACTCTGTCCTCACTGGGGCCTGACTCTCATCTCTGAACTGCATTACTCTGTCCTCACTTTGGCCTGACTCTCCTCCCTGGGGCATAACTTTATCTGCACTGGGGCCTGACTCTGTCCTTGCTGGGCCTGACTCTCATCCTCACTGGCCCTGAATCACCTCTTTGAAGAGCCTCACTTTGTTCTCACTGGGGCCTGACTCTGTCTTCACTGGGGCCTGACTCTGTTCTCACTGGGGCCTGCTCTTTCCTCACTGGTGCCTGACTCCCATCCTCACTTGGCCTAACTTTGTCCTTGGGGACTGACTCTGCCCTCTCTAGTGCCTGACTGTCATCTCTGAAAGCCTCACTCTGTCCTCACTGGGGCCTTATGCTGTCCCTCTGCATCCTGACTATCACTGGGGCTAACTCTTATCCTCACTAAGACTTGACTCTGTCCTCTCTGAGACTGACTCTGTCCTTACTAAAGCCTCACTCTGTCCTCACTGGGGCCGCACTCTGTCCTCACTAGGGCCTGACTCTTGTCCTCACTAAGGCTTGACTCTGTCCTCACTGGGCCTGATTCTGTCCTCACTAGGGCCTCACTCTGTACTCACTGGGGCCTCACTCTGTCCTCACTGGGCCTGACTTTCATCCTCACTGGACCTGAGCCTTATCCTCATGAAGACCAGACTCTATCCTCCCTGGACCCTACTCTGTTTGCACCAGGGCCTGACCCTGTCCTCACTACGGCCTGAACTTGTCCTCAGTTCAGTTCAGTTCAGTTCATTTCAGTCACTCAGACGTGTCCAACTCTTTGCGACTCCATGAACTGTAGCACACCAGGACTCCCTGTTCATCACCATCTCTCACAGTTCACTCAGACTCACGTCCATTGAGTCTGTAATGCCATCCAGCCATCTTGTCCTCGGTCGTCCCCTTCTCTTCCTGCCCCCAATCCCTCCCAGCATCACAGACTTTCCCAAGGAGTCAACTCTTCTCATGAGGTGGCCATAGTACTGGAGTTTCAGCNGTGTTTCTTCCAGCCCAGCGTTTCTCATGATGTACTCTGCATAGAAGTTAAATAAGCAGGGTGACAATATAGAGCCTTGATGTACTCTTTTTCCTATTTGGAACCAGTCTGTTGTTGCATGTGCAGTTGCTTCCTGATCTGCATACAGATTTCTCAAGAGGCAAGTCAGGTGGTCTGGTGTTCCCATCTCTTTCAGAATTTTCCAGTTTATTGTGATCAACAAAGTAAAGGCTTTGACATAGTCAATCAAGCAGAAATAGATGTTTTTCTGGAACTCTCTTGTTTTTTCCATGATCCAGCAGATGTTGGCAATTTTATCTCTAGTTCCTCTGTCTTTTCTAAAACCAGCTTGAACATCAGGGAGTTCACGATTCACGTATTGCTGAAGCCTGGCTTGGAGAATTTTGAGCATTACTTTACTAGCATGTGAGATGAGTGCAATTGTGTGGTATTTTGAGCATTCCTTTGAATTGCCTTTCTTTGGAATTGGAATGAAAACTGACCTTTTCCAGTCCTGTGGCCACTGCTGAGTTTTCCAAATTTGCTGGCATATTGAGTGCAGCATTTTCACAGCATCATCTTTCAGGATTTGAAAGAGCTCAACTGGAATTGCATCACCTCCACTAGCTTCATTTGTAGTGATGCTTTCTAAGGCCCACTTGACTTCACATTCCAAGATGTCTGGCTCTAGATTAGTGATCACATTATCATTGTTATCTGGGTGGTGAAGATCATCTTGAAGCAGTCGAACTGTTTCAAATCCTGAAAGATGATGCTGTGAAAGTGCTGCACTCAATATGCCAGCAAATTTGGAAAACTCAGCAGTGGCCACAGGACTGGAAAACGTCAGTTTTCATTCCAACCCCAAAGAAAGGCAATGCCAAAGAATGCTCAAACTACCGCAAAATTGTACTAATCTCACATGCTAGTGAAGTAATGCTCAAAATTCTCCAAGCCAGGCTTCAGCAATACGTGAACTGTGAACTCCCTGATGTTCAAGCTGGTTTTAGAAAAGGCAGAGGAACCAGAGATCAAATTGCCAACATCTGCTGGATCATCAAAAAAGCAAGAGAGTTCCAGAAAAACATCTATTTCTGCTTGATTGACTGTGCCAAAGCCTTTGACTGTGTGGATCACAATAAACTGTGGAAAATTCTGAAAGAGATGGGAACACCAGACCACCTGACCTGCCTCTTGAGAAATCTGTATGCAGGTCAGGAAGCAACAGTTAGAACTGGACAGGGAACAACAGACTGGCTCCAAATAGGAAAAGGAGTGAGTTAAAGCTGTATATTGTCACCCTGCTTATTTAACTTCTATGCAGAGTACATCATGAGAAACGCTGGGCTGGAAGAAACACAAGCTGAAATCAAGATTGCTGGGAGAAATATCAATAACCTCAGATATGCAGATGACACCACCCTTATGGCAGAAAGTGAGGAGGAGCTAAAAAGCCTCTTGATGAAAGTGAAAGAAGAGAGCGAAAAATTTGGCTTAAAGCCAACATTCAGAAAACAAAGATCATCCTCACTGGGTCCTGGTTCTCAACCTCACTGAGACTGTCTCTCATCTCTGAACAGCCTCACTCTGTCCTCACTGGGGCCTGACTCTGTCCTCACTAGGACCTAACTCTCACTCCGAACAGCTTCACTCTCTCCTCACTGGTCCTGAATTTGTCTTCACTTGACTCTCGTATCTGAAAAGCCTCACTCTGTCCTCACTGGCACATGACTCTGTCCTCACTAGGACCTGTCTCTGTCCTCACTGGGGCCTGACTGTCTTCACTATGGCCTGACACTTGTCTCTGAACAGCCTCACTGTCCTCACTGAGACGTTACTCTATCCTCACTGGGTCCATACTGTCCTCACTAGGGCCTGACTCTGTCACCCCTGGGGCCTGACTCTTATCCTCACTACAGCCTAACTCAGTCCTCACTGGCCCTGCATCTCATCTCTGAAGAGCTTCACTCTGTCCTCACTGGGCCTGACTCTGTCCTCACCAGAGCCTAAACCTGTTGGGGGACCTGACTCTCATCCTCACTGGGCCTGATTCTTGTCCTCACTGGGACCTGACTCTCGCCTTGGAACTGCATTAGTCTGTCCTCACTTTGGTCTGACTCTCCTCCCTGGGGCCTGACTCTCATCCTCACTAGGGCCTGACTCTATCCTTGCTGGGCATGACTCTCATCATCACTGGCCCAGAATCCAGTCTTTGAAGAGCCTCACTCTGTTCTCACTGGGGCTTGACTCTGTCCTCACTAGGGCCTGCTCTTTCCTCACTGGTGCCTGACTCTCATCCTCACTTGGCCTGCCTCTGTCCTTGGGGACTGACTCTTCTCTCTCTGGTGCCTGACTGTGATCTCTGAAAGCCTCACTCTGTCCTCACTGAGGCCTTACTCTGTCCTCTCTGCGTCCTGACTATCACTGGGCCTGACTCTTAGCCTCACTAAGGCCACGCTCTGTCCTCACTAGGGCCTAACTCTGTCCTCACTGGGGCCTCTCTATCCTCACTGAGCCTGACTCTTATCCTCACGAAGGACTCACCCTGTCCTAGTGGGTCCTACTCTGTTTGCACTAGAGCCTGACCCTGTCCTCACTAGGGCCTAACTCTTATCCTCACTAGGGGCTAATTCAGTCCTCACTGGGGCCTGACTCTCATTCTCACTGGGACTGTCTCTCATCTCCGAACAGCCTCACTCTGTCCTTTCTGCTGCCTGACTCTGTCCTCATGGAGGCCTGACTCTCTTCTCTTAACCACATTACTCTGTCGTCACTATGGCCTGACTCTCCTCCTTGGGACCTGACTGTCTTCTTCACTACAGCCTAACTCAGTCCTCACTGGCCCTGAATCTCATCTCTGAAGAACCTCAGTCTGTCCTGACTGGGCCTGACTCTGTTTTCCCTAGGGCCTGACACTGTCCTCACTGGGCCCGGACTCTGTCCTCACTGAGCCTGACTCTCCTCCTCATTGGGGCCTGACTCTCTCCTCACTATGGCCTGACTTTGTCCACACTGGGGCCTGATCTCTTACTCACTAAGGCTTAACTCTGTCCTCACTGGACCTGACTCTCATCCTCAGTGCGCCTGACTCTCGTCTCTGAACAGCCTTACTCTGTCCTCATTGGGGCCTGACTCTGTCCTCACTGGGGCCTGACATTGTCCTAACAAGCACCTGACTCTTTCCTCACTAGGACCTGACTCGGTCTTCACTGGGGCCTGACTGTGTCCTCACTAGGGCCTGATGCTCGTCTCTGAACAGCCTCACTCTATCTTCACTAGGGCCTGACTCTCACTCTGAACAACTTCACTCTCCCCTCACTGGTCCTGAATCTGTCTTCACTAGGGCTTGACTCTCGTCTCTGAACAACCTCACTCTGTCCTCACTGGCACATAACTCTGTCCTCACTAGGACCTGTCTCTGTCCTCACTGGGGCCTGACTGTCCTCACTATGGCCTGACACTTATCTCTGAACAGCCTCACTCTGTCCTCACTGAGGCATTACTCTATTCTCACTGGGTCCCTACTGTCCTCACTAAGGCCTGACTCTGTCTCCCCTGGGGTCTGACTCTTATCCTCACTATGGCCTAACTCAGTCCTCACTGGCCCTGCATTTCGTCTCTGAAGAGCTTCACTCTGTCCTCACTGGGCCTGACTCTGTCCTCACCAGCCCCTGAATCTGTCCTCACAGAGGCCTGACTCTCGTCCTCACTTGGCCTGATTCTTGTCCTCAATAGGGTCTGAATCTGTCCCCACTACAACCTGACTCTTTCCTCACTAGGGCCTGACTCGGTCCTCCCTGGGGCCTGACTCTGTGCTCCCTGGAGCCTGACTCTCATTCTCACTATGGCCTAAGTCAGTCCTTACTGGCCCTGAATCTCATCTCTGAAGAGCCTCACTCTGTCCTCATTGGGCCTGACTCTGTTTTCACTAGGGCCTGACACTCTCCTCACTGGGGCCAGACTCTGTCCTCACTGGGGCTGGACTCTGTCCTCACTGGGGACTGACTATCTTCACTGAGGCCGGACTCTGTCCTCAACAGGGCGTGACTCTTGTCCCCACTGGGGACTGATTCTGTCATCACTGGGCATGACTCTCATCCTCACTAGGACCTGACTCTCTCTTCTTTGTTTCCTGACTCTCATCTCTGAACCACTTACTCTGTCCTCACTAAGGCCAGACTCTGTTCTCACTGGGGCGTGACTCTGTCCTCACTAAGGTCAGAATTGGTACTCTCTAGGGCCTGACTCTGTGCTCACTGGAGGCTGACTATCCTTGGGGACTGACTCTGTCCTCACTCGGGCCTGACTTTGCCCTCACTTGGGCCTGACTCTGTCCTCTAGCGCCTGACCGTCGTCTCTGAAAGCCTCAGTCTGTCCTCACTGCCTCCTGACTATCACTGGACCTGATTCTTATCCTCATTAAGCCCTGACTCTGTCCTCACTAGGGCCTGACTCTGTCCTCACTGGGCCTGACTCTCATCCTCACTGGACTTGACTCTTGTCCTCATGAAGGACTGACTCTGTCTCACTGGATTCTACTCTGTTTACACTAATGCCTGTCTCTCTCCTCACTATGGCTGACTCTTGTCCTCACCAAGGCCTAATTCAGTCCTCACTAGGCCTGACTCTCATTCTCACTGGGACCGTCTCTCATCTCTGAAGAGCCTCACTCTGTCCCCATTATGGCCTGACTCTCCTCCCTAGGGCCTGACTCTATCCTCACTGGGGCCTGACTTTCATCCCCACAAGTCCTGACTCTGTCCTAGCTGGGGCTGACTCTCATCCTCACTGGCCCTGACTCCCATCTTTGTAGAGCCTCACTCTGTTCTCACTGGGGCCTGACTCTGTCCTCTCTAGGGCCTGCTCTGTCCTCACTGGGGCCTGACTCTGTCCTCTCTAGGGCCTGACTCTTTCCTCACTAGGGCCTGACTTGGTCCTCATTGGGGCCTAGCTCTGTCCTCACTAGAGCCTGATGCTTGTCTCTGAGCAGCCTCACTTTGTCCTCGTTACACCTGTTCTTGTCTTCATTAGAGCCTGACTCTGTCCTCACTGGATCTTGACTCTGTTCTCACTAGGGCCTGACTCTCCCCTTGAACAGCTTCTCTCTGTTGTCACAGGTGCCTGACTTTGTCTTCACTAGGGCATGGCTCTGTCCTCACTGGGCTGACTCGGTGCTGTCTAGGGCTTGACTCTGTCCTTAAAGTGGGCCCTGACTCTCATCTCTGAACCACATTACTCTGTCCTGTCTAGGGCCTGATTTTGCCTCACTGGGGCCTGACTCTGTCCTAACTGGACCTAACTCTGTCCTCACTAGGGCCTGACGCTAACCTCACTGGAGACTGACTCTGTCCTCACAGGGGGGGCCTGACTCTCAACCTCACTTGGCCAGACTATGTCCTTGGGGACTGCCTCAGTCCTCACTAGGGCCTGACTCTGTCCTCACTGGGGCTTGACTCTGTCTTCACTAGGGCCTGACTATCTCCTTACTAAGGCCTTACTCTGTCCTCACTGGCCATACTCTGTCCTCACTAGGGCCTGACTCTCTGTTCACTAGGGCCTGACTCTGTCCTCACTAGGGCCTGACTCTCACTCTGAACAGCTTCACTCTCTCCTCACTAGTCCCGAATATGTCTTCACTAGGGCTTGACTCTCGTCTCTGAACAGCCTCACTCTGTCCTCACTGGCGCATGACTCTGTCCTCACTAGGGCCTGACTTGGTTTTCACTAGGGCCTGACTCTCCTCTCTGGACTGCTTCAGTCTGTCTTCACTGACGCCTGACTCTGTCCTCACTGGGGCATTAATCAGGTTCTCACTGGACCCTGAGTCTTTTCTTCACTGGGTCCTGACTAAAGTCCTCTCTACAGCTGTTGTGTCCTCACTACAGACTGACTCTTATCCTCTTTATGGTTTAACTCTGTCCCTGACATGCCTGACACTTTTCTTCACTACACGCTGATTCTTGTCTTAATGGTGCGTAACTCTGGTCATCAGTAGGGTGTGAGTTTGGTCCTCACTGGGACCTGACTCTGGTCTTCCCTACAGCCTGACACTGGTCCTCCTAGGCCACGAGTGTGGTGAATGGGCCCTGACTTGGGTCCTCACTTTGACCTGACTCTGGCCCTCTCTATAGCCTGACTCTGGCCCTTTAATGGCCATATACATAGAGTCACAAGTCCTGACTCTGGTCCTCTCTAGGCCCTGATCTCTTCCTCACTACAGTGACTCTGTCCTCACTAAAGCATGATCCTCATTATCACTAGGACCTGAAATTCATTTCTATAAGGGCCTGACTTTCATCTTCACCATGGCCTCAGATATGTCCTCACTCTGGCCTCACTCTGGTCCTCACTAAGTCCTCTGATCTGCTAGGGCCTGATCACTAGGGCCTGACTCTCATCTTCAGTAAGGCCGAATCTTGTCCTCACCATGGCCTGACTCTGTCCTTATGACCTGACACTTTGTGTCACCATGACCTGACTCTGACTCACTGGTTCGTGAATTTTGTCGTCACTGGAGATTGACTCTCTTCTTTCTTGGGCCCTGACTCTGATCCTCACTGGGGCCTGACTCTGGTGCTCTCTATGGCCTGAGCCTCTACCTGTCTGTGACCTGACCCATTTCCTCACTGGGCCTCACTCTGGTCTTCATTAGGCCCCGATTCTGGTTCTTGCTACAGACTGATCCTGCCTCATTTACAGCACCATTCTCATCATCACTAGGGCCAAAAGTCGTGTCTACTAGGGCCTGACTAGGGACTGATTTCTTCACGAGGAACTGATCTCATCCTCACTATGGCCTCACACATGTCCTCACTACGTCCTCACACTAGTACTCACTCTGGCCTCACTCGGGTTCTCTCTGGCATCCCTCTGGTCCTCCCATTGGTCCTCTCTACAGCCTCACTCTGTTCTTCACTACTACCTGACTTTGGTCTTCACTGTGGCCTGATGTTCATCCTCATTATGGTCTCAATCTGGTCCTGTCTGTAGCCTGACTCTTGTCCTCACTGGACCCTGATTCTGGCCCTTTGTGGGCTCTGATGCTAATCTTCACTACAGCCTGGCTCTGGCCCTCACTATTGCCTGACGTCAGTCCTCACTAGGGTGTGACTCTCGTCCTCACTTTTTTTCTGACTCTTGTCCTCTCCACCTCCTGAATCTTCTCCTCATTAGTCTCTGACTCAGGTTTTCACTGCACCCTGAGTCTGGTCCTAACTGAGCCCTGATTATCGTCCTCACTAGGGCCTGACACTCTTCCTCACTTTGCCCTGACTCTTGTCCTCAACAGGGCCTGACTCTGTCCTCTGTCTGACACTCTGTGTCACTACTGCCTGAATCACTGCTTCACTGGGCCTGGAAACTCATCCTCCCTAGACACAGACACTGCTTCTCATTGGGCTCTGATTTGGGTCCTCACTACAGCCTAACTCTGGTCCTGACCATGTCAAGACTTGTTTCAATAGGGCCTGATTGTCATGCTCACAAGGACCTGATTCTCGTGCTCTACACCCTAACTCTTTTCCTATCTAGGCACTGATTCTCTTCCTCACTGGATATGATCCCGGGCCACCCTATGGCTTGAATCTGGTCCTTTCTACATCCTGAATCTGGTCCTATATTCAGTGTGAACCTTGTCTTCTGACAGCCCAACTCTTTGCCTCACCATTGCCTGGCATTTTGTTTCACTGGGTCTGACTTTGGCCCTCACAACACCCTGACTCTTTGCCTCACTGGGAACTGACACTGGTCCTCAGTGGGCCCTGATGCTGGACATCACTGCAGCCTTAATATGGCCCTCAGTTTTGAACTGTGGTGTTGGAGAAGACTCTTGAGAATCACTTGGACTGCAAGGAGATCCAACCAGTACATCCTAAAGGAGATCATTCCTGGGTGTTCATTGGAAGGACTGATGCTGAAGCTGAAACTCCAATACTTCAGACACCTCATGCAAAGAGCTGACTCATTGGAAAAGACCCTGATACTGGGAGGGATTGAGGGCAGGAGGAGAAGGGGATGACAGAGGATGAGATGGCTGGATGACATCACCAACTTGATGGACATGAGTTTGAGTGAACTTCGGGAGTTGGTGATGGACAAGGAGGCCTGGTGTGATGTGATTCATGGGGTCACAAAGAGTCAGACATGACTGAGTGACTGAACTGAACTGAACTGATGTCCTGATTCAGGTCCTCATTACAGTCTGAGTCTCATCCTACAGGACCTGACTGTTGTCTTGCCTACATCCTGCCACTCATCCTAACTATATCTGACCCTGGACCTCAATGTGACCTGAGTCTCATCCTCACTGGACCCTGATTCTGATCCTCACTACATCTTGACTCTGATCCTCACTAGGGCCTGACTCTCGTCATCAGTTTGGCCAGAGTGTCATTTTCACCAAGGCCTGACTCCATCTTCTAAGGCCTGAGACTTTGGGTGACCACGACCTAACTCTTTGCCTCACTCTCATAAACCTTGTCCTCACAGGACATTGACACTGCTGCTCACTCAGCGCTGAATCTGGTCCTCACTACCTGACCCTGGTCCTAAGTGGCCCCTCACTCTAGTCTTCTCTATGGCCTGACTTGGTCATCTCTAAGGCCTGGCACATTGCCTCACTTTGACTGTGGTCCTCATTAGGCCCTGATTCTGGTCCTCACACTGACTGATTCTTTCCTCACTGCAGCATGATCCTCATCATCACTAGGGCTTGAACCTTGTTTCTAATAGGGCCTGTCTCTCATCCTCACATTGGGCTCACTCTCATCTTCTGTAGTGATAGACTCTCATCCTCACTTCTGCCTGACTCATCCTTCAGTTCAGCTCAGTTTATTTCAGTAGCTCAGTCATGTCCAACTCTTTGCCACCCCAAGAATCATAGCACGCCAGGTATCCCTGTCCATCACCAACTCCCAGAGTTCACTCAAACTCATGTCCTTCGAGTTGGTGATGCCATCCAGCCATC
>SJYV01015773.1:0-13618 GCA_006410875.1 Neotragus pygmaeus | reverse complement strand
GCTGAAGTTGAATGGTTAACCATAAAAGATGTCCTTTTCATTATAGGGGACTGAAATGCAAAAGTAGGAAGTTAAGAAACACATACAGGTGGTGTCTGAAATACAGGTGGTATCTGAAGGTTAAAGATAGGATGAGATAATTGCAGGTGTAAGTGCAGCTAGAAATGAGATGAGGTCCAAGGACCATATCTTGAACATCGCCATGTTTAAAAGAGGAAGAGGAAGATCCAGCAAATGAGACAGAGGATTATCAGACAAGGAGATAGGAGACCCCCCACACAACTGTAGTGCTGTGGGAGCCAATTAAAGTACTTAAAGGAGAAGTGACTAGCAGTGTCAAAAGAAGCTCAGGGTCCAAGTGAGATGATTATAATAGACCACTGAATTAAACAAAATAAAGATTTTGGGAGACTCTGACAGGGGCAGTTCTGGGGAAATGGTAGCACGTTAGGGATAGACAATTCTTCCGAGGCTATTTTCTTGCCTCATCTGACTTTTAGACAGAAAGAAATTCCATGTATTCCTGATGAAACTGACACAAATATATACGGTAAAGCAGCAGCAGTCTGGTCATATCATACCGTATTTCATTCTAAAGGAACAGAGCTCAAAACATCTAGAAAATTCCACAAAAGTACAATAACCTGCTTCACTTTCTTAAAATAGAAAACTGTTTTCTGTACCAGGAGGAACTGAACTAGGGATTCTGGGCACCTAACTGAAGTGGCCACCTTCCTCTAACTATGTTATGTGAAGCCAAAGAGTTCCCTTTCATTTGTCAACAAATCAAACTTCCCTCAAATTAGTAGCTGGAAAAATAGATTAGCTCAGACTTGTGTTATTACCTTATAATGCCATTTATCTCCTGAGAACTTTAACCCCAGGGGCCAATGCATCTGTCTGATTCATCCAGGGTCAGCACAGGTGAGTCTCAGATAATGCCAGCCTCCTGTTCAAAAACCTCAGTAGAGCTGCCATGAGTCTAGGAGAATTATGAACGAGATGTGGCAGGAGGAGAGGCCTCTGATCCCTGATCCACCCTGCTCTCTCTGCATCCAGAAAACCAGACTGAGGGGAACGACAGAGAGAGGACTGATTTTAGCCTATCATTTGCAAACTTACACTTTTGGACAACTTCCAAAGCACTACTGTCTGACCATATGCCAAAGAGAAAAAAAATTAATTAAAACAATGTCCTTTTTATAATATAGGGATTTGCTAAATAACTATAATATAACCCCACACTCTAATGTGGCCCATTATAACAAAGGATTAATTTTCTCACTCTGTAGGGTGCTGTGTGAAATCTTCAGAAAACACAGGTTAAACAATGTCCAGAATTTGAAAGTAGGAACCAGTACTGGAGGAATAAATTGATAATTAAAAATTCTCATGGGGACTTCCCTGGTGGTCTAGTGTCTAAGACTATGAGCTCCCAGTGCAAGGGTCCTGGGTTCAATCCCTGGTCAGGGAACTAGATCCCACATGCTACAGCTAATGGTTTGCATGCTGCAACTAAGACCCAGTGCAAATAAATAAATATATGTTAAAAAAAATCTTTTTATGGAGTGGAGTCAAGTTATGATTGCAACTGAAATAGCTGCAAGAGATAAGACAATTTTCATATTTTTGAATCAAACTGTATTTATTTAATATATTCTTCTAATTTAAATATTTAATTTGTAAGATAAACTATTTTAACAGCCAGTAGAACTCTTAATATTTATTGCAAAAGATTCTTTTGGGTTCTGTTTTTTTTTGATAGAGAGATCTTCTTCTTCCTCCAAAAACCAAAATGTAATCATAAATTTTGAGACTTCTCCAACAGAACCTTTTGAGAAATAGAGTAGAAAAAAAAATGAGCTATCTTTTCTTTCTCTCTGCCCATACTCAACATCTAGTGAATTTACAATTTAATCAAAAACAGGAATGAGAAAAGAGCTATATGATCTAAATTGCAGATATTAGAAAAACTATTGCTTTATAAAAACATGGCAAGAGAATATTATTAAAAAAAATTGGGGTTTGGCATTTCAGAATATCTTGTCTCTGTATTAAGTATATCTGAGAATGTGAGCTGAATATCTAGGTATTTGACAGATTCATAAACAGTAAGGAAGGACTCTAACAACTACACTGTGGAGAACAATCATAAAGTTAAGTTGCTCTTAAGAAAGAACTTAATTAAACTCTGAAGGGAGAACTTAATTAAACTTTCATTCATAACAAAATTATTTTATAGAAGCATGCAACATTTTGGTGTATTTCAATTATATTAAGAGTACACGTGCATTCAATATTTATGTGTATTTCACTCTATACTATGTACTGTGAAGTCAAGTGGGCCATAGGAAATACTACTACAAATAAAGCTGGTGGAGGTGATGGGATTCCAGCTGAGCTATTTCAAATTCTAAAAGATGATGCTGTTAAAGTGCTCAGATATGCCAGCAAATCTGGAAAACTCAGCAGTGGCCACAGAACTGGAAAAGGTCAGTTTTCATTTCAATTTCAAAGAAAGGCAATTTAAAGAATGTTCGATCTACTATGCAACTGTGCTCATTTCCTATGCTAGTAAGGTTAGGCTCAAAATCCTTCAAACTAGGCTTCAGCAGTACATGAACTGAGAACTTCCAGATGTACAAGCTGGGTTTAGAAAAGGCAGAGGAATCAGAGATCCAATTTCCAATAATCATTATATCGTAGAGAAAGCAAAGGAATGCCGGAAAAACATCTACTTCTGCTTCATCAACTATGCTGAAGCCTTTGACTGAGTGGATCACAACAAACTGTGGGAAATTCTTAAAAAGTTGGGATTAACAGACCAACTTACTTGTCTCCAGAGAAACCTGTATGCAGGTAAAGAAGCAACAAAACCTTACATGCAACAACTGACTGGTTCAAACTTTGGAAAGGAGTATGACAAGGCTGTATATTGTCACCCTGTTTATTTAATTTCTATGCAGAGTACATCATGAGAAATACCAGGCTGGATGACTCACAAGCTGGAATCAAGATTGCCAGCAGAAATATCAACAATATGCTATTTACGTATGATACCAGTCAGAAAGTGAAGAGGAGCTCATGATGAGGATGAAAGAGGAGACTGAAATAGCTGGGCTTAAAAGTCAACATTCTAAAAACAAAGATCATGGCATCCAGTCCCATAATTTCATGGCAAATAGAAGGGGGAAAGTGAATACAGTGACAGATTTTGTTTTCCTGGGCTCCAAAATGACTGCAGGCAGTGACTTCAGCCATGACATTTAAAAAACATTTGCTCCTTGGAAGGAAAGCTGTGACAAACCTAGACAGCGTATCAAAAAGCAAGGACATCAATCACCTTGTCACTAAAGATCTATTGTCAAAGCTATGGTTTTTTCAGCAGTCAAGTATGGATGTAAGAGTTAGATCATAAAGAAGGCTGAGCACCAAAGAATTGATACTTTCCGATTGTGGTGCTGGAGAAGACTCTTGAGAGTTCCTTGAACACTCAATATTCATTGGAAGGACTGATGCTAAAGCTGAAGCTCCAATACTCTGTCCACCTGATGCAAAAAGCTGACTCATTAGAAAAGACCCTGATGCTGGGAAAGATTGAAGGCCAAAGGAGAAGGAGCGGCAGAGGAAGAAGAGATGATTAGATAGCATCACTGACTCAATAGACATGAGTTTGAGCAAACTCCAGGAGACAGAGAAGGACAGGGAATCCTGGCGAGCTGCAGTCCATGGGGTTCAAAAAGTCGGACACGACTTAGCAACTGAACAGCAATGACAACAGCAATAGTTATGCAGCCGTAGGATAAGAACTCGGAGAAGGCGATGGCACCCACTCCAGTGCTCTTGCCTGGAGAATCCCAGGGACGGGGGAGCCTGGTGAGCTGCCATCTATGGGGTCGCACAGAGTCGGACACGACTGAAGCGACTTAGCAGCAGCAGCAGCAGCAGCAGAATCAGAACTCAGATTTCTTGAATCGCAACAAAATGTTTTTTGCCACTACCTTAACCTGATAAAATTAAAAGTGCTGCACAGGATAGACATTAAAATCCAAACAAATATGGCTGATTTCATATTGATATATGGCAGAAACCAATACAGTATTGTAATTATCCTTGAATTAAAACTATTAAAGAAAAAACCCAAATAAATATATACTTTCATCTTTCTATGAGAAAGACTAATAAAGGGACCTAATTTATACTGAGAATTTTCTATGTAGAGGAAGGGAATAAGCAAAGGAAAGAAGCATTTCAGGGGCAACATAAACAGAGATGCATGTACTTTCTCATTCCTGAGATTACAAAATAATAATAATAATAACACATGGCATGTTAGAGGAACTGAAAGCAGAGCTGGAGTGTGGGAACTCAGAGAGGTCCTCAAAGCTCCCTGGGGAGATGGACAGAGGCTGGTCCAAGTGGAAGCACGGAGTCCTGGACTGGGTTTTTCCCTAGATGCAAAGGAATTCACAGAAGGATGCTTAGCAGAGGGACCATGTGCCCAATATCTTGACTATGTAAAAGAAATGTTTTTGCCTCCTGAATGTGTAAACTATATACAATATCAGGTTCAAAAATAGGATATTCATTAGAGTTCATCTCACTCCCGTTTTACAACCACCCACTTCTCTGTCCCAGATCAAACACTATATCTTCTTTTTATTTTTTTTACAAAAATTGAAATATACACATTGTTTGCATTTTGCTTTATTTCCTTAACCATCTTAGAGCACTTTTCACATCAGCTCACTTAGAGCTGACCAAAAGCTGCATAGTACACTACTGCATGGATATACAAGTCTTTATTTAAATCAGTTTCCCCTTTATAGATATTTAGGAGATATACTGGAGAAAGCAATGGCAACCCACTCCAGTACTCTTGCCTGGAAAATCCCATGGACAGAGGAGCCTAGTGGGCTGCAGCCCATGGGGTCGCTAAGAGTCGGGCATGACTGAGCGACTTTGCTTTCACTTTTTACTTTCATGCATTGGAGAAGGAAATGGCAACCCGCTCCAGTATTCTTGCCAGGAGAATCCCAGGGACAAACGAGCCTAGTGGGCTGCTGTCTATGGAGTCGCACAGAGTCGGACACGACTGAAGCAACCTAGCAGCAGCAGGAGATATACACACATATATGTACATACACATATGCCACAATGAATAGGCATATCATTCTGCCTTTCTGTAAGATATTTAAAGGATAAAATTCCAGAAATAAACAGCTGGGTCATAAAGGCTTCATATACATTTAATTTTGATAGATAATGCCATATCGTTCCCTAAGGTGAGTAAATTAATTTATACTCCCATCAAGGTGTTGAGCATCTATTAGCCTATTATCACTCTGTTGTGTCCAACTCTTTGCAGCCACTCAGACTGCAACCCATCAGGCTCCTCTGTTCATGGAATTTTCCAGGCAAGAATGCTGGAGTGGGTTGCCATTTCTTCCTTCAGGGGAATCTTCCCAACCCAGGGGTCAAACCCACGTCTCCTGCTTCCTCTGCATTGGCAGGTGGGTTCTTTACCATTGGGTCACCTGGGAAGCCCTCTTGCCAACACGAGGTATGATCAGAGTTTTTAAAATTCACCAGTCTGATAGATGGAAAATGGCATCTTGCTGTAACTTGAATTTCTGCTATGAAGAGGACAGATGATCTCCATTGCACATGGCAATGACTCGAAGGGGGCGAGAGTGAAGTCAGGGAGAGCAATGAGCCTGGCTGGAATGGCTGGGTGTGGCAGTGGAGACTGGGAGTGGGACAAAGCCCCACACACCAGGCAGGTGGAACTGAACCACCAGGTTAAAGCTGTGCACAGCACTGACTCTGGGGGTCAAAGGTGACTCGGCTGTGTGAATGATGGTGGGAGAGGGATTTGGAAGTGACACGTGAGACTGAATGAAGACCTTGAGCTCCTTTAGGACAAACGTGCTATTTTAGCATTGCCTAGGAGACACGCAAGCAGAGATGTTGTGGAGGCATTGGATATGCAGGTCTGAAGCTTGGAAGGCAGGTCTAGGCTGGCGAGGTACATTCAGGACAGTCCATACTTGTAACAGACTTTACCTAGGGAACCCGTGGAAGGGTTTCAGATCATTCACAATGCATCTCAGTGTGACACTCAATCGACCAAAACATAAAATCGATAGAAATGTGAGTTCTTTAAGAAATCTTGATTCAAGTACTCTCATAAATGTAGGGGAGCTAGGAATGGGAAGGATACATCTTCTGAAAGAAGGAATAGATGTTTTATGAAAAGTTCTTGTAAAAATAAGCTATATCTCCATCTTTACATTCTTCAGTCTTTCTTTTATATTCAACCTTAAAAAAAAATAAAAGGACTTCTGTAGCACATTTGGGAAACACAAAAAATCATAAAGAAGCTATATAATCCATTAAGTAGAGAACATATCAAAGATTTAGTTATCTGTAGGATTCTATGTAGATAGTATCTTTGATTTAACAATTTAATGTGAATATTTACATGCAAGTATTCTTCAAAATATTATTTAAAACTGTCTCCATATGAGAGTGTCTTTACTTAATATGAACATTGTGTATTATTTAAAATAATTTTTTCTAAATTGTACACACATGTTTTTCATTTCCTTGTTTGTAGTAGAGCTCACATTTTGACATGCTTACTGCCTATATGTATCAATGAGTTTTTCTTATTTTATTCACAGTTTTTGAAACCAGTAATTAATGTTGTGAGAATATCTATAAATAATAACTTGCTTTCCTTTAAAATAATAACTAGCTTTATATAGCCATCATTACATTTGCTGTCAACTCACTTTCATTAGCTACTTACTCTAACTTTGTACTTTTATTTTTGTGAAAATTAACACCATATTTTTCTTTGCCTCAAATCAACTTAGAGAGCAATGAAGCTCAGTTAATCTAAATCAACTTTATTCTCTTATCTGCTAAGTCGTTTCAGTCGTGTCTGACTCCATGCGACCCCATGAGACGGCAGCCCACCAGGCTCTCCCATCCCTGGGATTCTCCAGGCAAGAACAATGGAGTGGGCTGCCATTTCCTTCTCCATATTTTCTTATCAATACCACCTAATTCTAATTTCTCTCTCTCCCAGAATAAATGGGTCTGGCCTATATATACCAATCTAATTTGGACAACTTTATTTTCTGATCTTTCTATAACAATTCTAATATTTTTGAGCAGAAATATAAAAAGATATGAATTGAGACATACGAGGTTATGACTGAAACATTGTTTATAGGGCCAAAGACTGGAAACAACTTAAATGTCCATCATAAAGGATTGTCACATTCATAGGATAAAATATAACGTGGCTGTGACAAGGAATTGAGGACACAAGGAGGAGGGAAACTATAATCTATTGGCTTTAAAAAATCAATGTTTAGTATGACTTACACTGTAACTGTATGAAAATGGAAATATTGTATATAACACTATTGCTTGATTTTTTAAAAGCAGCTGTAAATAAATTCTTGTCCACATATAGAGGGTTTACAAGAAAGTTTTCACCTTCTGGAGTGGAACTAAGGACTTGGATCTAAGGTAGAAAGCTAACTTAATTCTCACTCTATTTTCTGTTGTATTGTTTGAACTCTGTTGTGCATTTTTAAAAAATTTAAAAGTAAACAGAGAAATAAAATTCCTCATCTCAGCCCATGCCATGCACACCCCTCCCTCCTCCTTTGCTCACTGCCTGCTGGAGACAAGCATTGCTGCTGCCCACCCTCAGCTCTGCACCCACACCCTGACGACTCGACCCTAGTCACACTCCACTCTCCTGAACTGGTTTTTCAGTAATTGATGCTAATCCCTCTTTTAGAAATGTGGCATACTTCATGGGAAAGCTTCTGCTTGAACTCTGTTCTGCTGATAATGTTAGTCTATTCTGTCCAATAACAAACACATCATTTTGACGCTTGTTTATCATTCTTGCTTCCTATTCTCCCCCACTGTCACCCCAAAGTTTCCTTGTCCGTAGAAAACTGCACAGAAGGCCCCGCATAGCTATTATACCACATTGACAGTAAACAGTAGCTTTAAGGTGATTTTTTAAAAGTCAAGACAATTGTAAGAGAAGGGGTTTGATAGTAAATGTGCCCTTTGGAATACTACAAGACTAGAGTTGAGGGTTGATCTGGTCATGACATACATCTGTTATAGAAAAATAAACAGCTAAAATAAACATTAGTGATGCACTTTCTACATACTGTTGTTACTGACATCTCATTATATAAAGTTAATTTGGAGCAGAAACTGTCTTATTATCAATCGACAGGAATCTGAGGCGAGATTTGTGCAGGAAACAGTAATTTACATTCACAGTATTAACCTCCAGTCTTGGTTCTGTTGAGGTCAACTACACGTTTCTAATTATTCTACTTCCTCCAAATCCAGAAGATAAAACTTTTTCTGGGGAGGAGGGTGATACTTTCCTCCAAACAAAAGGGGACAACATAGCCAACTATTAAACCAAGGACCTTTCTTAGAGTGTTTTCCAACACGCTTATGAGATCGGTCAAAATATTTATATACACTCAAGCACTTTGAAACCTCAAGCTGTTTTGACCAGCTGTCATTTTGGTGTCAAACTCCGGTCATTTTAATGTGAAACAAAGGTCAACTGAGGGTTTCTCTTCCTCTTCTCCTATTAGCCAGATACTCTATAGTATACTGAACTCTGCTTAAACTTCTGACAGTAGGTCCCCACTGCAGACTGCTGTTATCCAGGCCTGTGGGGTTTCATGACTGTTTATAAGTAAAATACAAAGAAATGGAGAAAAGTAAAAATGTCAAATTAATTTTTATGGTATTGTCAACAACCAAAAAGATAGACAACCCAGTATGGTCTATGCATGTTTTGGCACTGATGGTTAGGAAACATTTGCATGTAAGAAAGATATCCAGTGTGTACCATGCCAATTCATTTTTTTCTCTGTATCTAAAATAAGATGGCACCAACGTAAAAGCTATAGACTTCCACGTGTAAAATATATGAAATGTCTGGTCGTGGTATGAAATGTACAGTGCAGGGAATAGAAATAACTATACAACATCTCTGTATGCTGACTAGAGTTATGTTAGTGATCATTTTCAAATGTATAGAAGTATCAAATCATTGTGTTGTATAATAGGAACTAACCGGGTTGTAGCTCAATTATACTTCAAAAATAAAAGGTCATAGAAAAGAGGTCAGATTTGTCATAATCAGAAAGGTACAGACTTCCAGTTATGAAATAAATAAATACAGAGATGTAATGTGCAGCATAATAAACAGAATTAACACTGCTGCTGCTGCTGCTAAGTCACGTCAGTCGTGTCTGTGCTACCCCAGAGACGGCAGCCCACCAGGCTCCTCCATCTCTGGGATTCTCCAGGCAAGAACTCTGGAGTGGGTTGCCATTTCCTTCTCTAATGCATGAAAATGAAAAGTGAAAGTGAAGTCACTCAGTTGTGTCCGACTCTTAGCGACCCCATGGACTNCGGCAGCCCACCAGGCTCCTCCATCTCTGGGATTCTCCAGGCAAGAACTCTGGAGTGGGTTGCCATTTCCTTCTCTAATGCATGAAAATGAAAAGTGAAAGTGAAGTCACTCAGTTGTGTCCGACTCTTAGCGACCCCATGGACTGCAGCCCACCAGGCTCCTCTGTCCATGGGATTTTCCAGGCAAGACTACTGGAGTAGGCTGCCATTGCCTTCTCTGAGAATTAACACTATTGTATGTTAAATATGAAAGTTGTTAAGAGAGTAAATACTAAGAATTCTCATCAAAGGGAAAATATTTTTCAATTTCTTTAATTTTGTATTTGTATGAGAAGATAGATATTCATTAAGCTTATTGTGGTAATCATTTTATGATGCACATAAGTCAAATAATTATGTTGTATGTTGTATACCTTAAACTTACACACTACTGTATATCAATTATATCTTTAAAAAAAACTAAAAGAGGAAAAATTAAAAATAATAAGATGGCATAGTCTTTTTTCCATTGCTCATTCTAAAAACTACACTATAAAGATCATTACTTTAGCTATGAGAACTTCCTTCATAGCTCAGTTGGTAACGAGTCTGCCTGCAATGCAGGAGACTTGGGTTCAACTCCTGGGTCAGGAAGATCCTCTGGAGAAGGAAATGGCAATCCACTCCAGTATTCTCACCTGGAGAATTCCCATGGATAGAGGAGCCTGGCAAGCTACAGTCCATCGGATCATAAGAGTTGGATAACTTAGTGAATAAACCACCACCACCAAGGATCATTACAAATTTTAATAAATTGTTGGTCTTTAAAAGTACATTGTTTATTTCTAAAGTTTATTCTCTCAGTTTTCTGTTTAACCCTCAAATGTATATGCTAATACCTATTCCTGGCTTTTTTTCCCTAGACTTTTAATTCTCACCTTAAATTTTTTTTGCTAACTTGCATCAGGATAATTAATTATATGGAATTATTTCATTAGTCATCACATCAAAGAAGAAAGGCTTAGAATTACACATTCAAACCATGATAAATGAGGAAAAATATTTGCAGGTATCTCCTTGGTTCCCTTTTAGCGAGGTTCTGAGTGACACAATCTCCCAGTTAGCATTTGCTGTCATCCGCACCTAGTTCATTCATCCGTCATTGAACATAAACGTGCCGCGCATCTGCTGTGAGCCTGGCATGACCATTGGTGCTGGGGAGGTGGTGGTGAACGAAAACAATCACTTATCCTCTGAGAAATGGTAAAGGCATGACCGATCAATCATGCAGACAGTGGTAAGTTTTGTGACAAAAAATAGTAGGTGTACAGGACAGAGAGTGAGGGAGGAGGTGCTACTTCAGTTGTGTGATGAAGACAGCCTCTCTGGAGAGGTCCATCTGATACCCACATCAGCAGAGGCCATCAGGACTGAGCTGGGAGAACATGAGACCTGGGCTTGGCGTGTTCAAGGAGCAGAAAGGAAGGCAGGGAGTGAGGTGAGGCGTGGGAGGCGAGGTCAGGGAGATAAGCAGGCCACAGGGAAGGAAGGCGCCTCGGCCACAGAAGGAGTTTGTTTTCTGTGCTAATGGTCTTGGGAAACCATCACTGGGAAGATCACTGTGGAGCCCATGTAGAGAAGAAGTGCAGGCTGCAGAGATGATGACTCTAGGAAGCTAAAAGTCCTTAAAAACAGTCCTGGCAAGAGAGGACAGTGATTTAGATTGGAGTTTAGCACAGGATATGGTAAGAATTGGGTGCCTTGGATGTAGCACTGATAGGGACCCCTTGAAAATTTAAGGGAAAGAAACTTAATGTTTCCTATACTTTAGCACTTTTTATTTCGAAGAAAACGAGTAAGAGTGAACAAAAAGCGTGGTATATCGCTTCTTCCCAAATGGGTATAATGCTATTTCTCCAACAGCTTATTACTCATTGACATCATTTAATCACAGACTATTAGACTTGGAAGAGATCACAGAGTTACATAACCTAGTTATCTGTTTTGCTCTAGTTGGAACAGGGTGGAATCAAAGAAAGCATAGGGACTATCACATGTGGTCATTAATGCTTCCTGATGCAATTACTATATAAATACTAATAAGTCAAAATAACAAATTGTTTTTTATGTTCACATAAGAATTCAGAATGAACAAGATTTCATTAGAATTTTTCCCCTGAGAAATAATTCTATGAGCAGCCTAGATTTCTAACATAGCAATGGGCTGAACATAACTATCTATTTTCCTTTAGTTTTGTGTGTCTAGGGGATATCTTTAACTTAAAATTTAACTACATTTTCAGGACACCAATTTTAAACTACTCACATTTCTAAGACTTTTCTTAATAAGACCCCAGATAAGGTCCCATATCATAGCTCTAACCATTAGAGAAAAAGTTGATGTGAATAAATCTTATGTATGAAAATTCTATAATATAAAGTTGAGTCAAATATTACTACTCAACTTATAGTAGTGTGTTTATTTAAAACAGTGTTTCTGAATATTTTATTTTAAAAACTTCATAGTCTTCATCTCCTAGAGATAGTGAAAAATTTCTGTGAAACAGAAGAAATTATTTATTCAACAAATATTTATTGAGTACCTTCAGGGGCCAGGCATTGTTCTAGTCATTGAGAGAAAGGCTATAAAAAAGCAATCAATTTGTAATTTGTAATTACTTCATCAGAGTGATAGTGCCATAGGGAAAACTAAAGCGTGGAAAAGCCGATGAGGAATGTGGTAGAAGGAATTGCTATTTTATCCATAAGAGAAAAAGCCATTCAGATAAGAGACTGTGCAGGCAGAGATGACAGTAAATGCCAAATGCAGGAGGGGGAAGCACGTTTGGTGTATGGGAGGAGTACGAAGACGTGGGTCACAGTGTTAAGCGAAGTGAAAGTGTTAGTTGCTCAGCCACGTCCAGCTCTGTGAAATAGACTGTAGCCCACCAGGGTCCTCTGTCCATGGAATTCTCCAGGCAAGAACACTGGAGTGAGTAGCCATTCCCTTCTCCAGGGGATCTNATGTGAAGAGTTGACTCATTGGAAAAGACTCATGCTGGGAGGGATTGGGGGCAGGAGGAGAAGGGGACGACAGAGGATGAGATGGCTGGATAGCATCACTGACTCGATGCACATGAGTTTGAGTGAACTTCAGGAGTTGGTGATGGACAGGGAGGCCTGGCATGCTGCGATTCATGGGGTCGCAAAGAGCCGGACACGACTGAGTGACTGAACTGAACTGAACTCCACCAATGCTGACAGAAGAATCACATGTTGGAGCCCTGTGGGATGTGGTGCTTTTCGTGGGTTCTCAGTGTTACTAAATATCAGGACCTGAGTCCAGAATCTCTATCCCATCCCCACGCACCACACACCTCTCACTGTGCAGTGACTCAGGGGCTTCAGAAAGCACATGGGGGTCTGCAGATGGTCCCCAAGGCAGAGATCCCAGCTGCAGAGACTCCTTAAAACTCATCCTGCTCTGGTGACAAACTGTGGCTTGAGGACCAGACACATTGATTTGGTGACTTGATGAGTATGTGGTTTTTCTCTGAGGCTCTGAGAGGATGGAGGGAGGGTTTGTGTGTGTGTGTATGTATGCACACGTATGTATAATATGTGTGAATATTTTTGTATGTGTGTACGCATATATATGTGTATAAGTTGTGTGTGTGTGTGTGTGTGTGTGTGTGTGTGTGTGTGTGTGTAGATGTGTGTCTGTGACGAAGCACTTGGAAAAGTGTACACAAGCCCAGTCACACTGGCAGAATTCTGTGTGCCTGTGGGAATAAGGATCCTGTTTCTTTACTGTCAGTAGTCATTCCAGATGCTGGCCACTCTCCTTGGTGGGTGGCCTCCTCCATCTTCAGGGACATTGACTCTTTCTCATGCATCTGGTCTCTTTGATTTCTGCTCTTGAGGGNGCCTGTGGGAATAAGGATCCTGTTTCTTTACTGTCAGTAGTCATTCCAGATGCTGGCCACTCTCCTTGGTGGGTGGCCTCCTCCATCTTCAGGGACATTGACTCTTTCTCATGCATCTGGTCTCTTGGATTTCTGCTCTTGAGGGCTCATGTGATCAGGAATAATCTAGAATAATCTCCCTATTTTTAAAGCTCAACTACTTAAGAACCTTGCTTACATCTGCAAAGTCC
>SJYV01015771.1:0-94482 GCA_006410875.1 Neotragus pygmaeus | reverse complement strand
TTTACATTCTTCCTCTCTTGTTAAAATGTTCTCAAAAGGCCACACACTATGTTTATTCCATCTTTGTGTACCAAAAATTTTACTTGACTCTAGTGAACATTGGGTCTGACAAGTAAAGCCAGAACAGAAGGAAGAAACAGAGGGAAAAATAAGAAAAATTCTTTAAGATAGACATTAGAAAAGAGAAAGTCAGCTGACTGGCTAGCTTGATTTAAAGTAAAACCAAACAGGCACATTGAATATGGACATTAGAATGTTATTCCCGGAAAAGCAAGTAGTATTTTGACAGTAAATGTAACCTAAATGACAGTAGATAAGTTGTGAAAATTCACAAAATTTCGCTATAAACAATGGTTGTAAACAGCACCAAAGTTCTCAGAGACTCACTCTCCTGCATCCTGGAAATTAATGGATCTTCTTTCTACAGATGCTCTTGAACAGTGAGATATGTGCTAACAGTCCACCTTGCCTAGGTTCCTGCTGCTTTTTGTTCCTTTGGGTAATAGCAAAATATCCTAGATTTATGGTTTTCTGACTTGCTATCACAACACGTGTACATTTTCAGGTTTGGTGAGTCTGAGAAATTCAGAGTATCATAGAGCCTGACTTAAACCTCCACATTGTATAGACAGGTGGAAAAAGCAAATTTCTCAGTTTTCAGGCAGTTGTACAAGGCAGAAGTCTGAGAGTGTTAAGTCTGAGAGCCTTTGTAGGGAGGCCAGAAGTCCCCAAGGGACAGGAGGAAATAAACTGCAAGTGGTAGATTTTTTTTTTCCCCTTTTTTCTTAAACCTTGGACTGATAATGGCTCAACAAGCCAGTATTTGTGTCAATTGTTTAACGGCCAGGGATGACACACCTCATGCCATTTCTATTTCGAAAATGCATATTGTGGGACAGGGACCTGGTGAAACTCCCTCAGCCTTAAGGTGTCTCTCTTATCTGATTAGCAGCTTGCTACCTCATGCGAAGAGTTGACTCATTGGAAAAGACTCTAATGCTGGGAGGCATTGGGGGCAGGAGGAGAAGGGGACGACAGAGGGTGAGATGGCTGGATGGCATCACTGACTCGATGGACGTGAGTCTGAGTGAACTCCGGGAAGTGGTGATGGACAGGGAGGCCTGGCGTGCTGCGATTCATGGGGTTGCAAAGAGTCTGACACGACTGAGCGACTGAACTGAACTAAAACAGACACGACTGAGCGACTTCACTTTCACTTTTCACTTTCCTGCATTGGAGAAGGAAATAGCGACCCACTCCAGTGTTCTTGCTTGGAGAATCCCAGGGATGGCAGAGCCTGGTGGGCTGCCGTCTCTGGGGTCACACGGAGTCAGACACGACTGAAGCGACTTAGCAGCAACAGCAGCAAACAGACATAAAACACCTTACTGAAAACTAGCAAGCAGGCACTCTTTCTGTCCGCTTCTGATGTCTATATGTCAGAAGCTTTCCCTATCTCTGTTACATTTTAATAAAACTTGACTACACAAAAAGCTCCGAGTAGTCAAGCCTCATCTCGGGCCCCAGATCAAAATCCACTCCTCCGAAGTCATGAATCCTGGTGTAGCACACAGCTCGCTACTGCAAACTTTCAAGTCTGTGGATGGGACCAGATTGTACAGAAGCAGAATATTAAATGTAGAATTGGCTGTGTGATCTTCACAGACAATTCAACTTCTCCGTACTTCATTTTTCTCAAATGGACATTGAAGAGACTAGCTTATATAGCTATTTGAGGTCCTGCCGATATTGTAATGTCAGTTATAGGTTCAGACAAACTGTGTTTTAACCCTCTATACTTTAATAATTTTAAAATATGTATTATAAAATTGTCCCACTCATTGTTTTCTGTATCTCCTTTTTGTTGTTACCTCCCCCTTCTCTTTGAACGAATGATTAAATACGAAGAATTTAAATATTTCTCTTCAGTTTTAGTCTCTGAAAATGAGGACATGCCTTAACTTCTGCACCTGTTTTTTCCCTTTCTCCCACTAGCTTTACTGAGATATAGTTGTTATGTAACATTAACATTTAAAGTATATAGTGGGTGATTTGATGATAGCTGTGTATGTTGCAATTACCACAATAAGGTTGTTTAACACATCCAACACCTCATATATTTACCCTTTTTGTAATTATAGTTACATATTTTAAGTTCTTTAGGATTTTATAAGTCCTGTAGGATTTTGAGTCAATTTTCATCCTAAAGTCCTTGTACCTGAAATATAGATGTAAAAAAGTTGTGTATATTTGCATGCACAGCTGGTTGTATTTGAATGCAACACAGAATAAGGCAAAGGATAAGTGTCATTCAAATAGTTTGTCTGGACCTGGTTTGGAGGATTCCAAACTAGAATCTTGAAGAGTTATGCAATTAAATTAAGTTCATTTTCTTTCTCTTCTGTGAGGTCACATCAACAGATATTATTGCATAAGTTTCTCTTTAATGGCACCTACGTGCTTTCCTACTTCCTGTTTCATGGTCTATGTATATGGATATTTTTCAAATTTCAAAGATCAGATAACTTACCTGGGAAGCTTGTTTAAAACAGTAAGTCTGCACAGAATCCTTTTTTTTTTTTTTTTTGCACTGAATCTTTATCCTCCACCACACCTTAAGAATCAACAGACTAGAATCTATGGTAAATGGTAGACAAACTCTGTGATCAAATGTGTTTTGTAAATATGAGATTTAAAACTCTTTCTTTTCTATAGGAATTTTTAAGTGCTTTGCTGTGATGATGTGCTTTTTGAACCTCTGATCTAGAACTCTACATTGCAGCATCTCCTTTTTTTGTGGAATGCCTATCAGCATATTTCATATTGCAAATTTAAGATTAGTTTTATGGCTGTTGATATTTTAAGTCTTTCCCTCTAACAGAATTAAATTTTTATAACTAGTCATAAAGCTCTGGTATTCAGATGAATTTCTATTTCATATCTCACATTATACTTGAGAATCATTCTCAAAATTCTAAAATATATTTGGGAATGCTTATGATTCATGTTATTTTCACTTTTTAAAAAGATTTAGTTAAATTTTTCTTTCTTCTTTTTTGGAAACTCTTGTTTTGTAGGTTGACTAATTACATTATTATGACAAAATTAATATAAAATTTCAACATGTTTAACAAGTGTTACTTAGTGTAAAAAGATGTCTCAGATGCAAATATTTTCAGGTAGTTGTCTACCATTCCCCTGTAGGTCGTAAAATTTTGGTTAAAACCACAGTCTTCAGTTGGAATGATTAACTAGATAACTGAATAAACAAACAACTTGATGTAAAGTTTTCTTAAGACATAGAGAAGAATTTGGGGAAAATATAAAGTGTGTTAAATTCTCCGTTTATCTATCTCCACACCATTAACAGCTACAGTCCATGGGATTGCCAAGAGTTGGACACGACTGAGTGACTAAGTACCAAGTTCAGAAGATCAGTAAGTGGTAGGGGTGTGAGAGCAAGGTATCATGTATCAAATTTGGTTGATTAAAGTTGTCCTTACTTAGGATTATGAACATACTCATTTACTCGGAGCATATAATTTTAGCATATTTATATTCAAAATTTCCTCAGCATAAGTTATCCTATTATCATTCTTATTTTCAAAACAAAATTGTGAAACAGTCTGAGAAGCCCAGCTTCACATACTGGAATTCAGATCCAATTCTGGGAAGTCTAACTCCAGAATCCACAGTCTACAAATACCATCATGTTGTGATGGTTAATTTTGGGGGTTCAGTTGACTAGGCTGTATTACCTAATTATTTAAACAAATACTAATAGAAGTGTTGTCATGAAAGCATTCTCTAGAAATGTTTGACAGCTGCAGTGAGTTGACTATCAGTAAATTGATAATGCTTTGGTCCTTATCCAATCAGTTGAAATGTCTTAAGAGCAAAAAAAATAATAATAATAATAAAAATAAATTCTACACAAAAATTGTAGCATAAGCTCCTGACTGTGTTTCCAGCCTACTGACCTATCTTAAAAATTTTGGACTTTTCTGCTGTATGGATTTCAAACTTGCCAGATCCCACAATTAGAGAGCCAATTCTTTGGGGGAAAAAAAAAATCTCTTAATATATACATATATATCCCATTGGTTTTCTTTCTGTAGTGATCCTTGACTGCTGCACACACTGTGCTACAAAATGCCAAGATATATAATGTTTCTCTCATTATCAAAAGTGTGTCCTTATAGCCAGATGGCTGCTCACTACTAAATGCTTGAAAATAGCTGTACTTACATTTGGTAGTTCATTAGCTAGGAAAGTCTGAATACAGTGAGGTAAATTAACACCCAACTCATGGACCCCAAGTCCATGGGGTCACAAAAGTCGGGCACGACTTAGTGACTAAACCACCATCGTGTTCCAAGAACAAATTATATTTAAGAGTCTGCTATTAATCCCATTTCCCTGATAGCTCAGCTGGTAAAGAATCCACCTGCAGTGCAGGAGTCGCTGGTTCGATTCCTGGGTCAGGAAGATCCACTGGAGAAGGGATAGGCTACCCACTCCAGTCTTCTCACCTGGAGAATTCCATGGTCTGTATAGTCAATGGGATTGCAAAGAATCCGACACAACTGAGCAACTTTCACTTTCACTAACCCCTTGGGATAAAGAATAGGCTACCTGTACTGATGACTCTTTCTGCTTCTTTCCACTCACTAAGATTCTACTCGACTTTCAAAACGTGGCTTAGCTTGTATCCTCCATGAAAACCTTGCTGATTAAGTCACATAGATGTTTCTTCTTTTTGAAACAACTGAGTATTGAGTACTTGTCATCTCGTTCTCTAATTGTTCTTGACTGTATCTTAGGTCTACAATTAGATTTTGAGCTCCAGAAATTCACCTGTGAATTTAAGCAGCTGATCCACTAAACAAGTGTTCAGAAGGTGCTTGGTTTGTCAGTTTGACTTGTAGCAGCATGGAATATGGCTCTTTGCAAGAATATGACCTGTGGGACCTTTGCGGAATATGATCTGTTCCATGACAATGATAGTCTATTCAACTGAGCATAAAAGCCTAAAAGAGAGTGCAGTATATGTGTAGAGTCAGTATAAAAGATGATTCTTGACCAAACACTAAATCATAGACTAAGAATGTTTTGGAGCTCCATTAAGATTGTCAGTTACATATATATTTTGCATGTTATACATTAGTAAAATTATTTTTAATTAATAAGTATTTCTGATAATATTTATATTCTTCTTCTTTCACAGATATCTAACCACCACAAACTTTTATTATCATTCTAATAAACTTTTTTATTATCCTAATAAAAAATTAAATCCTAATGACACTTTAAGGTATCTGATCATACTAGACCAGTGACATTCACGATGTGTTTATTCCGAGTCATTCACAAATAGAAAAATTCACAAATTCATTCTGCTATGAATATACTTTCTTGCCTAAATTTTATTTGTATTATGTCTGGGAGCTATCATCGGTAGTTAAATTTATTTTCAGAGCATTTTATATCCAGAATAAAAGTTAAATCACCTCAAGGAGTTTTCCTACATGTTCCAACAGGTAGAGATAATGAATGGTTCTTTGCAGTGTACATGGTTTAACTGTCAACTGAGCAACATGTTCCCTCATATAGATTTTTCAGCATATGCATTTCATATTTGCTGCTCAGAAAATGATCACTATACTACTTCCCAGGAGTTTTTGAGAGTGTATTATTGCTGAAAATATATGTGTCTTTTATTTGGAAAAAATAAAATATAGGGCACTAACCTAATCAGAGGTGGCAAAGTAGAAGCTTAGAGTCCAAAACCCAGCTAGAATGTATTTCTTCCCTTCCTCCTTCCCTCCTGTCCTCCCTTTCTCCCTGCCTTCCTCCCTCTTTTCTTTCTTTTTCATCATAAATGTCTTAGTTGGGAAAATTTTGTATAAGTTATATATCTGTGATTTGTTTAGAGAAATCAGAGGATCTGGCAACAAGATGAATGTTTCCGTGTGGCTCGGGCTGAGTTTCCCCTTAAGATAAGCATTGTTCTTCCATCAACCACAGTCCTTACCTTATAATATTAAAGCTAAGAATGGTCATTGAAGTGAACTGGTTATTATGAGGACAGTGACAGACTTTATTCACATTATTATTATAGACTCAGCTTTACCTTTAAGGCCTGTCCCCTGATTCATGGACAAATGTGTTTCAGATCCTCATTATAGATTCAGTTTTTTTCTGTCCCACCACCTCATCTACCATTCTATGTGGCACTGGGCTATAAAAGATAATACTACTGAAGTTCTCATGCTGCTTCCGAAGATAAAGGGCATCTTCAGAATCGCACATTTTAGCAGCCCCCTCCTCTCCCAAGGCTGGCAATTTTAAGTGACTACTTGCTTCTGCTTTCTCATTTATATCACTGGCAACTTCCATTAAGGAGGAGTTGACAGAACAGTTTCTGAGTATCCTGGTGATAGGTTATTTGGCATTTATTTTGCTTTAGTTAATAGAAGTCTTTGTGTTTTCATCAGCAAGGAATCTCTCCATGAAGATGTGTTTGCTGATAATGAGGATTTTAAAAGGAAGAAATGGAAAAGTGACATCTAGCTGAGGAGACTGGTTTTAACGTTAAGCTTTTGATGCTGCCCAACATGACTTGTCTGTAGCAGAAGAGGCGTTACTTAATTTTTCAACACCACAGGCTAGAGGGAAACCCGTTGTGTTAATTGCCCTCATAAATGAAAACCAATGCCTCGTTGGGCTCCAGCATATCATTGTGCCCGGACACTTCATGTCTGATGGAGTAATAAGTGTCTTTGCATGCAGAGCCGCACAGCGCACGCTAAGCAAGTCTCAGCTGTTATTAGCACAGCATAGCAATCTTCCTGCACCGCAGAACTGGCCTCTTTCTGAAAAACAAGAGAGAAATACTCCTCATTGTAAAGCGAAAGCAGAGTGAGCCACATATGTCAGATATTTTGAATAGGAAGGCAGTGGTTCCCTCTTCCTCCTCTTCTGTCTTTCCATATTCTCTAATGAAATTTGACTGCTCATCTGCTATTTCCAATCCCAGGCTTACATGCTGATTTTACTACCTACTTACCATTCTATTGCAGACAAAGGAGCAATAGGAGGAAGTGTTGTACTTTTCTATGGAAAATTGTACTTTTCTAGATAAAATTGATGTATCTCCTATATGTCACACACTACCCATGAGCAAAATATTTGAGATTGCTTTTTCCCCAAAGAAGACAGAATGACATAGAGGAAGTCAGAAAAGCTAGCTCTTTTTTTCTTTTTTTTTACTAAGGAATTTTATCCAAGTCATATACCCTGTCTGAGCTTCATTTTTCATAAACAGAAGTCAATTATATCCATAATAATAAATAAAGTATTGATAATACTATAATAATAATAAAGTATTGATTATTCATAATAATCAATACTTTAGAGAATCATAAGACATAAATGTAGAAAAAAGATAAAGGCTAAAATGTTAGTGTAAATTATAGCAGAAGTGACAAAAAATAACATCATTTTAATACTTTCTCATCTGAGCCTCTTAGATTTTTGGCAGCATTCTGTCCCCATTCTCAGGTGATGTCCCGGGGAGTGGGTATATCTTGTTACCTGTCCCATTTACCAAATGATGTCATGTAGAATTTAGTTTGACTGTGCCCTGTCTATAAAGGAAGATATCTATATCAAAAACTTCCTCATCCTCGATTCGGTCTCCATCCCAGCTGAGTAAAGCCACTTCCCATTCAATAAATGCCTACCCAGGGAATCATTTGGTTTATCAAAGTTTTTTATTTCAAAGAAATTAATGGATTTTGGATTAAAGACAAAGAAAAATAACAATTAGAGCAACAATAATAATGGAGGAAATACAATGTCAAAGTTCTTGAAATTAGCATGGGCCCCTTTCCATACATGTTTATCTCATATAAATAATTTATATTAACTTAGCTTATATATAATATAACTTATAGTACTCATACATATTATCTCATACATCTCAGATTTCTGCAAAAGTAGTAGCAGTTTGGGACCCTAAATTTTAAATCATTGTAACTAGACTCAAACATATCTTTATTAATCAAAATAGGAAATTACAATCAACATATTTTTGCCAACAAGAAATAAGTTTGTTTATTCCTGTAGTGTAAAAATTTGTGCTTCAGGATTTGATGAACTTTTGGAAAGCATTTTCTGCATCCTGCTAGTTGTGGAAGCATTTTCCTTGCAAAAAGTTGTTGAGATGCTTGAAGCAGTGGTAGTCAGCTGGCTAGAGGTCTTGTGAATATGGCAGATGAGGCAAAACTTTGTAGCCCAATTAGTTCAATTTCTGAAGCGTTGGTTGTATGATGTGCAGTCAGCATTGTGGCAGAGAAGATTTGGGCTCTTTCTGTTGACCAGTGCTGGCTGCAGGCAGTGCAGATTTCAGGGCATCTCATCAATCTGTGGACCATACTTCTCAGATGTAATGATTTCACTGGGATACAGAAATCTCTAGGGGATCAGATGGGTGGCAGATCGCCAAACAGTGACCATGACCGTTTTTTTAGTGCAAGTTTGGCTTTGGGAAGTGCTTTGGAGGTTCATCCAGGTCCAGCCACTGAGCTAGTTGTTACTGGTTACCATATAATATCCACTTTTCATCGCATATCACAGTCCAATCGAGAAATGGTTCATTGTTGTTGCATAGAATAAGAGAAGATGAAATGATGATTTTTAAATTTGTGATCAGCTCATGAGGCACCCACTTATTGAGCTTTTTCACCTTTCCAGTTTGCTTCAGATGCCAAGCGACTGTAGAATGATCAGCTCTTGGATAAGACATTGCTCTTATGCAGTTATAAGAGGATCAGCTTTGATGGTGCTCTCCTTGTCAACTTCCAATGGCTGGCCAATAAGCTCTTCATCTTCATAGCCCTTGTCTCCTTTGCAGAACTTCTTGAGCCATCACTGCACTGTATGTTCCTTAGCAGTTCTTGGGCCAAATATGTTGTTGCTGTTGAGAGTTGTTTCCACTGCTTTATGACCCAGTTTGAACTCAAATATAAAATCCCTTGAATTTGCTTTTTTGTTTAACATTTCTGTAGTCTAAACTAGATATAAACAGCAAGTAATAATTCAGTAGCAAATATACATAAAGAAAGAAATGCACATTAAGATGATGTATAACACAACCACATTTATTTAGGAATATATACCAATATCAAACGGCAAATTTCAGCAATACAGAACCGCAATTACTTTTGCACCAACCCAATAGAAATAACCTGTATTATTTCATAAATATGTGTACGTAAAGCCCAGTACTACCATCCTTATCTAAGGTCACTCAGGTCACACCACAGCAAGGTGCTGGATCTGAGCTACCAGATGTGGTTTTTCATTCCCCAAAGCAACAAAGCTACTTCTGTAATTCTGAAACAACAGGAAGTGAGCAAGGAACTTCACACAGTGGCTGCTAACAGAAGGGCTTTAAGAACTTTGTTCTAGCACAACAACAAAGTGACGACCTGCTCAGACTGCAGAGAGGGTTAGGATAACATTCAGGTGGGACGAAACATGCAATATATGAGAAAATCATCTGGACGGATCGAGAGGTCAAAAGGTGCCATCACCTTGTGTGTTTAGGGTAATTTATCTAGTTGCCCTACAGACAACTATGGTTTAACTATAAAAGTGTATTTTTCATTCTTTGTAGTCAAGTGCAGATCAGGCATCTTTCCAAAGTGTTATATCTGATTAAACCAACTGTGAAACACAGCCTCATAGTTGTATAGCAAGGGAAAATGAAGTGCGAAAGAGATATGCCAGCTGCAAGCTACTTAGATCTCAAAGTTACACGTGTCACCTCATTTCAAAGATAGCCATATGGGGCCATCTCATGACAAGGAAGGCTGAGAATCACAGGTGAGCTGTTGCCATCATTCCCTGAAGGCAAGATGGGTCACCTGACCCCAAATTTGATTCAGATATCCAGAAGACACTGCACATGCAACAAGACTATAGAAAAGATGCATTATTCATACAATAAGGCTTTTTTGGGGAGAGAGCAAAGAAGGTTCCCCAAAATGTGCAGATAAGGCCAATTGGTGTCCAGAGTCTCTAGGTAGGGTGACTGGCTTGGTGCTTTATGGTGCTCAGAAGTTTATGGTGAGAATTCTTTTATGAGGCTAAGAGCTTGTATGGCTTGAAATTCCACCAACTTCAAAGAAGGGAGCATCTGGGCTTCCTTACCAGCCTGTCCAGATGAAAGGAGGGGGATGGGTGAAGAGGTGTGGCTTGAGGTGGAGTCAAAGCCTTCACTGTATCTCACCCCTGATATTTGACTGATGACTGAAGTGTTTCTTTAATTTTCATTTGAATTTTTATGTAAGTCACATGGTTTACCTAACTCTTTGTGGCCTGTGGTCTTAAGCTGATAAGGGAGGCAAAAGTTCCCTTAAGTGGCTTGCTCAAAAGCCCAAAGTTGTGTTGCTTTGGAAGTGAAATGTGGGTTTTGTCACATTGCTGTGACTAAGCCTTGAAAGGAATAAGGAGCATCTTCCTGAGGACTTGTGTGTAAAGTCATTTGTGACTTTGACTTTGACTTATATTTTCAAAATCTCTGAAAGAAGAGATTCCACAGCTTTTACCCTCAAGGAGGAACCCTTGGCTATGAAATCATTGTTGCTCCCATTGGTCAAATCAGATGGGAAACAGCCCAAGGGTCTGTAAAAATGTTCACGGGTGGGGGCGGAGGGGCTGCTGTTGCCAAGAAATATGTGATCAGATGACTGTTTGAAGTTTAGTTACCTGTGCTAACCCTTTAGTCCCATCCTTTACCAAGAGCATCCTAGTTGAGGGATGAAAACTTGCAGTTTTCGAGAAAGTCCCATCACATGTAATGAGACACTGCCATCACCTTTGATGTTCACGAAGATCTTGGTCCAAGGGAGGGGTGACTCCCCCGCAACATCATGATGTTTGTCAAGGGACTAACAGGAAGAGGCGCCCCCTCCTGTGGATAGGATAAACTCCAGGGATCAGGTTTGACTCTATCATATGGGTATACTTTTCATTTAGGCAAGGAGGCCTCTGTGATTGTGCCAAGCTTGCAAGATGTTTCTACGAACCAAAGCACAGTGGGCATCTAGGCATAGAGAGCTATAGGCTTACGGCTATGAGAGGCTCCATTTCCTGGTGATCAGAGTATGTGACCAGCAGTTGCTACTATAATGGCATAGTGTGAGGTTGATGAAGGCAATTTCTTGTTTCAGAAGCCAGTGGACCACCGATGGTCATCGTGGGTGATGGGTGATACAGACCCTTCAAGAGGCATGTTGCTGAGTCTTCTGCAGTGAAGGAGTTTCTTGTTGGCATTAATGAGAGCCTCTGTTGCATTGCAATTTGGACAGATTCCATAGCCTTTTTTTTTTTTTTTTTGTAAAAAGTTTCATTCAATTATGGGTAGAGTGGTGAATACCAGCATCAATGGGTTTAAGAAAAAAAAAAATTTTAATGAGGAATTTGTTGCCTCCAGAACACAAAGAGGCCTATAAAATATGCTGGGCTTCTATTAATACTGTGGGTTCTAAGATGGTAAGTGGATGTTCTGACAGCATCAGAGAAGGGGTGGTTTTAGTTTACCAAATAATTTTCAAGAATTAATTGAGGCTTTATAGTATGTGTGGAGCAAGGCCTATCCCCTTTATGTTAGCACCTTTGTGACTATTTTTATGTCCTGAATGAGTATGCCAGATATTTTAAGTGAATCCTGGAGGAGAGGCATCAGTGTGATGTCACACCCAGTCCTCTGGAAAACGTGGTCTGTAGTTAAGACATATTCATATAGTTTCATTATTTTTAGTAATCTCACTTTAAAAATCTGGCAGCTGAAAAAATACTAGCTGTTCATCAATTATGTATCCCTTTTCAATAGCTGGTCATGAGTTTGAGTAAACTCTGGGAGTTGGCGATGGACAGGGAGGCCTGGCATGCTGCAGTCCATGGGGTTGCAAAGAATCGGACACAACTGAGCAACTAAACTGAACTGAACTGAGTCTCTCATTCTGATGGCTGAGCAGTAAAGAATCCACCTGTAATGCAGGAGACACGGGTTCAATACCAGGGTCAGGAAGACCCCCTGGAGAAGGAAATGGCAACCCACTTCACTATTCTTACCTGAAAAATCCCACGGACAGGGGAGCCTGGCAGGCTACAGTCCATGGAGTCACAAAGAGTTGACATGACTGAACACAGACACATGCAATCTCTTATCCTTGAGTTTCAACTCAAGCCCCACAGTATTGTCTGCACCTTTCCAAAGTTGAGAAACCAGAACTTGTCATATGTGTATGTAGATGAGAGGATATTTTCACAGTATGTTTAACAGGAGCCATTTAGAGTCTCCCACATTTTAAATCTTTCTTCCCACCAGTTATTGTGATCTCATTCCACCATTAACAATGTATCAACCTGGATTAAACCATGGTTTATTCTAGGAATCCCTTGAAAAATGCAGTTGGAAAGAAATCCTCTTTAATATAATCTATATAGTTAATTGCTGATTATGAATTAATTTCTCATAGTACTTAGTACAGTTGTGAGAATATGGGCAATAAAACCGAACTTTTTGGTAGGAAGAAGAGAATATAAGGGTTAAGGACATGGAGGTTCTACTTCCTTTTTTAAAAATTTATTTATTTTAATTGGAGTTTAATTACTATAACTTCCCTGGTGGCTCAGATGGTAAAGCATCTGCCTACCATGCAGGAGACCTGGGTTTGATCCCTGGGTGGAGAAGATTCCCTGGAGAAGGAAATGGCAACCCACTCCAGTACTCTTGCCTGGAAAATCCCATGGACTGAGAAGCGTGGTAGGCTACAGTCCATAGGGTCGCAAAGAGACAGACACGACTGAGCGACTTCACTTTCACTTTAGTTACTATACAATTAGTGGTTTTGCCATGCATTGACATGAATCAGCCTTGGGTGCACATGTATTCCCCATCCTGAACCCCCCTCCCGTCTCCCTCATCCCATCCCTCTGGGTCATCCCAGTGCACCAGCCCTGAGCACCCTGTCTCATGCATCAAACCTGGACTTACAGTAGGTATATCCAAATGGGGTTTCATAAAGTGGTTCTTGGCTTCAAGGAGACAATCAGTGAAGATATGGAAAACCGACAAGATTATCTACACCAGCCTTAAAACTTTCTACAGATTTGTTAACTTCAAAAATAGCAGTAAAATATTAACAGCATTTTAGGGGGTATGCTTCACATTATTATTGTTTTTTCAAAGAATCACAAATAATTCGAGTTAGGCAAAAATGCAAAAGAACGGATTTATCCCATACTTTTTCAGGTAAGGACATGGGACACCAGAGAAAGCTCAGTAACTGATTCAAAATCAGAAGCGAGGTTTGGGTCAAGGTGTACTTTACGGCTGTTTGTACTCTCTTGTGTGAGCACAGTGAACCGTGTGCTGATCTCAGTCTGGTTTATGTTTTTGCTCTTTTCTCCATCTCCACATTTATCTCTGCCCTCCTCTGTATTATGCTCATATGGGCCCTACTTGTGCTTAGGGTCCAGTTCATAAGATCCCTGTAAACCAGTCTGGAGTAGGGTCTACTACAGTGTGGCTTCTTTGCAGTGTAACTTTAATCTTATCTAGTACTAATCACGTAGAAGATCCTGAACTGTTAATTTACCTGTCTTTCAGACACTGCTAATATCCTTATGTCCTATTCTTCTTTGTATCCCTAATGGTAATAACTGTCTCTAATCCCTCTCCATAATCTCTCTGTGGCTGACACAAAGTAATTGCTACACAAATGACTATCTGCTAGAACTCTCATTTTATACAACACAAATTTTCTTTCCCTCTTTATTTTTACTTAACTATAAGGTTAAATTCATTTCTATGTAATGTGAACTTCAAAAGAGACAGATCCATTTTTCCTCAATCAATCATAATTTGCAATATCATAATGGATACTCGTATTTATCTTTTCAAGTTCAGTCATCTTTCTCTTCACCATATGTTACTTTTCAAAACTTGAATTCACTGTTATTTCCCAAACTTGTAGCCCTGCCATTTCCATTCCCCAGTAAGATCTCCAAAACAGGGCAAATCTGTTTAGAAAGATACATTATAATTTTCATTTGTCATAGTTCCATTCATTTATTTTACATATATGACATATATTTTGACACCTTCAATTCCACTGAAATATTCATAATTTTTGCAGCCTCAAGCAGTATTCTTAGTAGCCTTATAAATTCAGAACACATTAGGAGGATAAACAATGTCGGGTTATTTTAACTATTTTGCACTGAACACAGACACTTTTGTTAAATAAAAGGAACATTGTCAGAGGTGCAAGAGAGCAATAGAAATCTCTACAGAAAAAAGTTACCAATACTTCATAGGAGGAGCATGACATGAAACTTTTATCATGATCATTTCCCAACTATGAAGGAAAAGTAGACATTTTATCCAAGTGCATGATAACTATTTAAACTTTCTATGTTCAGCTTCTGTTATGGGGGAAATTCCTTTGGCTTCTCTAGTATTTTATTTGAGAGATTTGAATATGTTTAAGGTGTGGTATAAAAATTATACCTTGCACAATTCCTCAAGAATGCATTGTATGACACCGTTCACTTCAGTTCAGTTCAGTCTCTCAGTAATGTCTGACTCTTTGCGACCCCATGGACTACAGCATGCCAGGCTTCCCTGTCCATCACCAATTCCCAGAGCTTGGTCAAACTCATGTCTACATGAATTCAGATAATGGTGTCATTATCTAGATCAAATTAGACATCTTCGTCATTTTTAGAGTTCATGATACTACATTTCAGTTTATTGCTATTTTGGGAATTTACCTTAAATATATCTACAATAGCATAAAATGATGTGCTATGCTCAACTGTAAAAATTATTAAAGTGTAGGACATATCAAGAACTACAAAGCATTTGAGATTTTTATATTCAGTTCAATTCAGTCACTCAGTCGTGTTTGACTATTTGCAACCCCATGGACTACAGAGCACAAGGCTTCCCTGTCCGTCACCAACTCCTGGAGCTTGCTCAAACTTATGTCTATCCAGTTGGTGATGCTATCCAACCATCTCATCCTCTGTTATCCCCTTCTCCTCTCACCTTCAATCTTTCCCAGCATTGACGTCTTTTCAAATGAATGAGTTATTTGCATCAGGTGGCCAAAATGTTGGAGTTTCAACTTCAGCATCAGTCCTTCCAATGAATATTCAGGACTGATTTCCTTTAAGATGGACTGGTTGGATCTCCTTGCAGTCCAAGGGACTCTCAAGGGTCTTCTCCAACACCACAGTTCAAAAGCATCAATTCTTCAGCACTCAGCTTTCTTTATAGTCCAACTCTCACATCCGTACAGTTCAGTTCAGCTCGGTTCAGTCGCTCAGTTGTGTCCCACTCTTTGTGACTCCATGTCCATCACCAGCTCCCAGAGTTTACCCAAACCCATGTCTATTGAGTCGCTGATGCCATCCAACCATCTCATCCTCAGTCGTCCCCTTCTCCTCCCCTCAATCTTTCCCAGCATCAGAGTCTTTTCAAATGAGTTAGCTCTTCACATCAGGTGGCCAAAATATTGGAGCTTCAGCTTCACATCAGTCATTCCAATGTTACCCAGGACTGGTCTCCTTAAGGATGGACTGGTTGGATCTCCTTGCAGTCCAAGGGACTCTCAAGAGTCTTCTCCAGCACCACAGTTCAAAAGTATCAATTCTTCTGTGCTCAACTTTCTTCACAGTCCAACTCTCACATCCATACATGACCACAGGAAAAACCATAGCCTTGACTAAACAGACCTTTCCTGGCAACGTAATGTCCCTGCTTTTTAATATGCTATCTAGTTTGACCACAGCTTTTCTTCCAAGGAGCAAACGTCTTTTAATTTCATGGCTGCAGTCACCATCTGCAGTGATTTTGGAGCTCAAGAAAGTAAAGTCTCTTACTGTTTCCATTGTTTCCCCATCTATTCACCTTGAAGTGATGGGACTGGATACCATGATCTTAGTTTTATGAATTTTAAGCCAACTTTTTCATGCTCCTGTTTCACTTTCATCAAGAGGCTCTTTAGTTCTTCTACACTTTCTGCCATATGGGTGATGTCACCTGCATGTCTGAGGTTATTGATATTTCTCCTGGCAATCTTGATTCCAGCTTGTGCTTCATCCAGCCTGCATTTTTATCAATGTGCATGTGGAATATTGGTCTGTAGATTTCTTGTTACATTTTGGTCTGTCTTTGATATCCGGATTGTATAGATGTCACTAAATGAATGGAGAAGTTTACTCTATTTTCTGAAAAATTTACCTTTAAAATTTTTAAAGGAATTATCCACTGAAGCTATTTGGATTTGAGCTTTACTTTAAAGGAAGATTTTAAGCTACTAATTCAATATTTAATTACTTATTACTAATTTCATTTGCTACAGGGTTTCAGGTTTTTTAATTTTCTTCTGTAATTTTGGCTATTTCTATTTCACACTATATATTGTCCATTTTTATCTAAATTCCCTAATCTTTTTGTATACAGCTTGTTAGTTTNGATGGATGTGAGTTTGAGTGAATTCTGGGAGTTGGTGATGGACAGGGAGGCCTGGTGTGCTGTGATTCATAGGGTCGCAAAGAGTCAGACACGACGGAGAGACTGAAGTGAACTGAACTGATATGACCCAGCAATTCTGCTGTTGAGAATATTCCTCCCACAATGGAAAGCAGGGATTCAGGGAGATATTTGTACACCCATGTTTATAGCTGCATTATTCACAATCGCTAAGATGTGGAAGCAACCCAAGTGTCCATTCATAGGTAAAGAGATAAACGAAGTACATAAAAAGGAATATTACTCAGGATAGGTTTCCCTGGTGGCCTGCAATGCAGGAGACCTGCGTTGGTAAGATTCCCTGGAGAAGGGAATGGCTACCCACTCCAGCATTCTTGCCTAGAGAACTCCATGGACATAGGAACCGGGCCAACTATACTCCATGGGGTCACCAAGAGTCAGACACGACTGAGCAACTAACACTTGCTCTTTTTCTTTACAAAGGAAAGAAATTTAACACGTGTTACAAAATGGTTAAGCCTTGAGGACATTATACTAAGTGAAATGCACAAGTCACACACATACATACACACAGACCCCACAAGACAAATACTGTATAATTCCACTTATGTGAGATGTTCACACAGTCAAACCAAAGAAGCAGAAAGTCAAACCTTGATTGCTGTGAGGTTGTGGAATAGTGTGGTATTATTGAATGGGTATAGAGTTTCAGTTTTGCAAGATGAAAAGAATTTGGAGATAGATCATGATGATGGTTGCACAATGTGAATACACCCAATACCACTGAATGGTACACTTAAAATGATTAAAATAGTAAAATTTATATTTTGTGTATTTTACCACAAAATTTAGAGAAAATTAACTCAAAAAAGGTCATATACATAAAACTAAAACTATAAAATTTTTAGAAAACTTAAAAAATTTTGTATCTATGGCTAAGCAAAGTTTCTTAGGCATGACACCAAATGGACAACATGTGAAAAGGAAAATTAATAAATTTTACCTCATCAATATGAAAACCTTTTCTTCTTTGACATATCCTATTAGGAAAATGAAAAGATAAGCTATAAAATAGGCGAACATGGGCTTCCCTGGTGGCTCACACAGTAAAGAATCTGCCTGCAATATGGGAGACACAGGTTCGATCCCTGGGTCTGGAAGATCCCCTGGAGAATGTCATGGACAGAGGAGCCTGACAGGCAACAGTTCATGGAGTTGCAAAGAGTTGGACACAGCTGAGCAACTAAATCTTTCACTTTCAGGTGAACATATTTGCAAACTGCATATCCAACAATGAGGATTAGTATCTAGATTATATAAAGAACTATCAAAACTCAGTGGTATGGACTTCCCTGGTGGTCCAGTGGCTAAGACTTCATGGCCCCACAGCAGGGGGCCTAATTTTGATCTCTGATCAGGGAATGAGATCTCACATGCCACAATTAAAGATCCTGCCTGCCAAAACCAAGTTCAAAGATCCTGTGTGCCACAACTAAAACCCAACGTAGCCAGACAAATAAATAATTTTAAACAGTAAACCACAGCTGTGGTTTATCCCCCACCCAAAAAAAAAAAAAAAAAAAAAAAAAAACCTTCAGTGGGAAAGAAAAATAAACAGTCTAATTAGAAAATGATCAACATATATGCAGAGGCATTTCACAGAAGATATATACAGATGGCAAAGAAGCACAAGTAAGGATACTCAACATCATTGGCCATTAGGAAATAGAAATTAAAAACCACAATGAGATATTTATACTCTTATCAGAGTGGTAAAAATGAAAAATAGTGACAGGACCAAGTGTTAGTGACTATGCAAAGAATCTGAATCACTCATACATTGGTGATGAGAATGTTAAATGAATGGTACAGTCACTCTAGAAAACAGTTTGTCAGTTTCTTCAGATGAAACCAAACATGCATCTACCTGGCTACGTTACCCAGAGAAATTAAAATTTATGCAGACATAAATATCTGTAGATTAATGTTTATAGCAGTTTTATTCATAATAGAAACTGGGAATCCCATGGACAGAGAGTCCAAGGGTTCACAAACAGTCGATGACTGAGTACACACACACACACATACACATGCACACACACACACATGTGAAACCTTAGTATGATGAACATTCTGAAATGTATCAAGATTACCATCATTATCATCTCAGCTAACAAGTGGCAGAGCCATTGTCCCAGGAGTTCCAGCCTGGGACATTCTGATGCAATGTTCACATTCTGATATTCATTCCTGACAGTTGAATTCTCCCACAGCAACACCACAAAGCTCTTCCTGATAGATGGGAAAGGGAGAAGGGAGAAAAGAGGACCCTAGCTCTGTGCATCTCAGCTCGTACCAGCTGTTCTGACTCACCCTACAAATGGTGAGACCCTAGAAGTCAGCAGTTTCACATAGCTTTTCCCATACCTCTCTCCCCTACATCTCTGACCCAAATCCCTACCACAGTTGCATACCCTCATTTCATAGTGAAAAAAGAGAAAGACTAGAGGAAAGGAGATGCCTGGTGAAGATTACACAGCTGATTAGAAACTAAACCTAGGCCTTCCACTGCCTCTACTAGGAAATAGTTTCATGGTGACCCTTTCCTGGTGAACAATGCGCCTGCCGGTATCAATGGGGTGCCAGGCAGTTCAGGGAAGAGGAGAGAGATGGCCACCAGCACAGCGGGGACAGACTTGCCTTGGGTCCTGAATGAACAGAGTACATCCCTAAGTAGAGGCGAGTGGGAAAGGCAGCACAGACCACAGGGCAAATTAAAAGTAGAATGAAGGTGGAGAGGAATATGTGTGGATGCAAAATGGGCAGCCGTGATCCCAGAGCCCCTGTTCACGCTGATCCCTAACAGGCCTCCCCGCTGTAAGTTTCCCATTTTCAAAATGAGACGCTTGCTCTCTTCCTCTTAGGTCAGTGGCAATGCAAGAATGAGATGAGAACTGGAGCTCTCCTTACAAACTGGGAAGAGATGGGTCCACACATGGGATTGCTGTTAGCAGAAGAGTCTGGGGAATCTTGACAATCAGGCTGCGGAGTATGGACAGGAACCTCTAGGAACCTGGAGTGGCAAAGGTTTCTTCTAGGTGTAGCCAGTTCAAATTCTGCCAGGAGGGACGACGGCATCAGGTCCACACCATGACCCACAAGGTCAGATAGTAGTAAAGATCATCACGACACAAAAGGCAAACTTGCATTGGATGTCAAAGCCTGAGAGGACCCCTGGCCCTGCACTCATTGTCACAATCCCCCCAGGCTCTCCCAGGGTCCCCTCTTAGTCTCCAAATAGGAATAAACACTTGAGCCTCTCCACAGTGCATTTGAATGTGCTTGGGAAACGGTAGAGCGCTGTCCCCATGGAAGGGATGGTGGCTTTGAGGCACAAAGACACCTGGGCCACAGACAGATGGCAGGTGTCAGCTGGAGCTGGCCCTCTTGGCGCTTCTCCTGGGGTGCACGCTGGCTCAGGTCTCAAAGGGGATTATGCTCCCAGAGAAGGCACAGCGCTGCTACTCAGGCTTAACTGAGCTCACAGGCTGGTATTCTCTCCCATATCTTCTAATTAATAGTCAGGATTAACAGCTGCCACTGCTGGGTCTAAGCCATCTAATCAGAGGCACGCAGGCTCCTGGGTGTTCAGCATTCCCCGTGCTCCGCAGCCTCCCTGAGCCCTTGGAGAAATGCGTTCAGAAATTAAAACAACAAAAACAAGAAGAAATCCATCCTCCTCCCCCTCCCTAGAGCCTCCTGGGATTGGAATTGTGCCTGCCTCTCCTCTGAGATGAAAGCAGAAGGACCCCTTCCCCCAAGGCTGCTTGGTGGAGAGGGCTTCTGGAAGCTTCTCTGAGAGGGCATGGGGTAGCAGCCATGCAAGGACCTGGGTAAGACACACCCTGAGAGAGTGAATCACCTATATCAGTCTAATAATGCTAATAGTAATAATAAAATAATAATGTCATTGCCATTTGTTGAATGCATACTACGTGCCAGGGGTAACTCTGTTTGACATGAGTCAATTATTTCACACGCACAAAAGCCTAAGTAACACATATAATTATCATCTCTTTTATATATACCAGGAACTAAGGCACAGAGGAAGTGAGCTACTTGATCAAAGTCACACAGATGGTTAGTGATGGAAATGGGATTTGAACCCAGGCACCCTTGCTCCTTGGCTTTCCTGTTAGCTCAGTTGGTAAAGAATCTGCCTGCAATGCAGGAGACCTGGGTTTGATCCCTGGATTGGGAAGATCCCCTGGAGAAGGGAGAGGCTACTCACTCCAGTATTCTGGCCTGGAGAATTTCATGGATTGTGTAGTCCATGGGGTCACAAAGAGTCAGACTCCATTGAGTCACTTTCACTTTCACCCTTGCTCCTAGGTATCACTAGTGGTAAAAAAAATTCACCTGCCAATGCCAGAGATGCAAGAGATGTGGTTTCAATCCCTGAGTTGGAAAGATCCCCTAGAGGAGGAAATGCCACACTCCAGTTTTCTTGCCTGGGAAATCCCAGGAACAGAGAGCCTGGTGGGCTACAGTTCATGAGATCAGAAAGAGTCAGACGTGACTGAGTGACTGCACCTATGCCTTCGCCTGATGTACGACACCCCTGTGGAAGGAAAAGTAAGGGGCCAGAGACCTGTCTTTCAACCACCCCATCACCTTCCCAGACAGCCTCTGAGGCACATCTACAGATTCTGGATCTCAGAACAAAATTACCTTGTAACTCCTATAAAAAGAGCACTGCTGGTCGTGTTAGCAGTGTCCAGGATCAGTCTGTGTCAGCAGTGTCCAGGATCTCCAGCTGTGTCCCAGGATCAGTCACTGTTCTGCTGAGAGTCGGCAGAAAAGACACGTGGAAGGTCTGCTAACCACCAGAAATCCTGAGTGAGTGATCAGGGAACCACCCACAACCCCAGAGACCCTTCCTAGGGGTGTCTCCTACCACCTCCCACAGGCCACGCCCTCCACACTGCTCTGACTCTGCTTCCTCTTAATGGACTCAGCCTCACCCACCCCTCATGCATTTCTTCTGCAAACATCCAAGGACCATCTTCTATTTGCTCGACCCTCTGAGAGGGGCTGGTGGTAAAAAATAACCCACTTTTCTGCCCTCGACTCAGGCTTTCGCTGAAAGCTCTGATTGTTCATATTGTGCTTCTCTCCAGCCTCCCTGCTGAGGCTCTCAGGGTTCTCACTGGCCCACTTCTCACCAGGGGTCTTCCTGCTCCTCATCTGGTAGCTTCCGTTTCCCCAGTGGGATGGCACCTCTCTGTAATCATGCAGTTCTGGAGCCCTGTCCCACAGCAGCACCAAATGGTAATAAGTCTGAGTCACATTCACTTTTGGTTTGTCAGTGTGGTCACCTAGAGAAGCTAAGGTGTAACTGTTGATGCTGGAAGCAGTGGGAAAACACACAATTTGGCATCGGATATTGTTTGGCCAAAAAGTTCATTCAGGTTTTCCCTAAGATGTTACAGAAAAACCTGAACCTTACTTTTTGGCCAACCTGATAGAAACAGATTTGGAACCTAGCAAGTCTCCTTATTGGGGCTTCTCAGGTGGTGCCAGTGGTAAAGAACCTGCCTGCCAGATCAAGAGACATAAGAGATATGGGTTCGATCCCCTGGAGGAGGGTATGGCAACCCACTCCAGTATGCTCACCTGGAAAATCCCATGGACAGGAACCTGCTGGGCTACAGTCTAGGGAGTCACACACAACAAGAGTCAGGCACAACTGAAGTGACTCAGCATGCATGTAGGCAAAGCTCCTTATTAGCTGAAATCAGTTCAGTCCAGTTCAGTTCAGTCACTCAGTCATGTCTGACTCTTTGTGACTCTGTGAATCACAGCACGTCAGCCCTCCCTGTCCATCACCAACTCCCAGAGTTCACTCAAACCGATGTCCATCACGTCAGTGACGCCATACAGCCATCTCATCCTCTGTCATCCCCTTCTCCTCCTACCCCTAATCCCTCCCAGCATCAGGGTCTTTTCCAATGAGTCAACTCTTCGCATGAGGTGGCCAAAGTATTGGAGTTTCACCTTCAGCATCAGTCCTTCCATTGAACACCCAGGACTGATCTCCTTTAGGATGGATGGGTTGGATCTCCTTGCAGTCCAAGGGACTCTCAAGAGTCTTCTCCAACACTACAGTTCAAAAGCTCAGCTTTCTTCACAGTCCAACTCTCACATCCACACATGACCACTGGAAAAACCATAGCCTTGACTAGACGGACCTTTGTTGGCAAAGTAATGTCTCTGCTTTTGAATATGCTATCTAAGTTGGTCATAACTTTCCTTCCAAGGAGTAAGCATCTTTTAATTTCATGGCTGCAGTCACCATCATTAGCTGAGATAGGCAGCCTCAGTGAGGGCCCCCTTGTTCCCCAGTCCTGGGATTCATGCCATTGTACAACATCCCTTGCTCTGGAGAGTGGACTAGACTTACCAACTCACTTGTTGTATTGTTTTAATTTATTTTTAATTGGAGGATAATTGTTTTACAATGTTGTGTCGGTTTCTGCCCACATCAACATGAATCAGCCATAGATATACCTGTATTCCCTTCTTCTTGAACCTCCCTCCCAGCTCCCACCCCCCACCCCATCCCACTCTTCTCGGTTGTCACAGAGCACTAGGTTGTGCTCCCTGTGGTACACAGCATCTTCCCGTTAGCTAGCTATTTTACACATGGTCAGGTATACGTTTCAATAGAGTAGAGCAGAAGTAAAGGGCACCTCTTCCGAGACTAGGTGAGGATCAGGCTGCAACTTCCATCCCAGGCACTCACTTTTCTTCCATTTAGAGGAAGCAGCTGCTGTGTTGTTGAGTAGCACTCCCCTGTGTCAGAGATCTGGTATTTCCGCCCACATTCAGAAACCCTGACATACACGAGCTTAGAGATGAATCACCACCACCCTAGCTGAGCCTTGAGATGACCAGCCCTGAGCAACACTGTGCCCTTGTGGGAGACCTTAAACCAGGGATACCCAGCTCAGCTGTGCCTAGATCCTGTCCCCCTGAAACTGAGATGCATATGTGCTTAGTTGCTCCAGTCATGTCCGAATCTTTTCAACCCCATGGACTGTAGCCCACCAGGCTCCTCTATCCATGGGATTCTCCAGGAAAGAGTACTGGAGTAGGCTGACATTTCCTACTCCAGAGATCTTCCCAACCCATGGATCGAACCCAGGTCTCTTGCATTGCACAGATTCTTTACCACCTGAGCCACCAGGGAAGCCCCCCGACTAAGGTAATAAATGAGTATTATTTTAAGCTGCTGAGATTTGGGATAGTTTGTTAAGTGGCAGTAAGTAACTAATACACTAGCTGAGTGACATTGGACAAAAGTTTTGGTTTCTCATTTTATTGTAGAAAAACTTAAAATATATTAAAGATATAGAATGGTATAAGAAAGCCCCATGCCCCACTTAGAGCTTGGTGTATAAAGGATTCTATTTTTCTAGGTACATAGGAGGCAGGGTGATCTGCTGGATGTGAAGATGAGTAGGGATACTGTTTCAATGACTATTCACACATAGGCAATCTTGTTCTATCTCTCTTCCCAGTGGGCACATTGTTTAACCTTTCTTGGCCTTAATTTAAAATGGTGTGTTTTAAAACCTTTTCTCCTCAGCTATGACCTGAGCTAATGCAGCTGGTCTAACTAATAAGGTGACTCAGACATATATGAGACCAGTGAATGGATATTTCTGCCTTTTCTTCCTTTCACATCTTAGATAAACCAATGTGTACTCGGGCCTTCAGTGACTTAGTCTAAAGAAGTGATCCATTCAGGCATCCTAGATGACAGGTTACTGGAGGTGACCTCACCATAACATGAGGGTAAGACCTGGCACAAAGCTTTTGTTCATGCTCTTAATGGATGCATCCTCATAGAAATAATTGTGAAAATAACATTCTCTTATTCTATCCAGGAAGTCACAACACAACTTCAGAATTATTATCCTGCAAGAACTGAATACTGGATGACCAGGAAATGACCCTGTGCCTTCAAAGAACACAAGAGGGTTGATGCACACTTTGGTAACCATCACAGCACCAAGTTCTAGGAGATGGTCAGTCACACACAGGAGGGGAAATATTCTATTGTTGTTTCCCAGGTGGTTCCTGGTTAAGAATCCACCTGCCAATTCAGGAAATGCAGTCTCTATTCCTGGGTCAGGCAGATCCCCCTGCAGGAGGAAATGGCACCTCACTCTAGTTTTCTTGCCTGGGAAGTCCCATGGACAGAGTAGCCTGGTGGGGTTACAGTCCATGGGGTCCCAAAGTGTCAAACAGGACTGAGTGGCTGAGCATGCACACGTTCTACTGGTGTGCTTGGAATTGCATAGGGAAAAGGTGTCATTCAGACTTACAGGGAAGGAGTTGCAGGAACAGCAGAGAGGAGACATTCCAATAGCCCCTGGGACTTGAAGGTGGGTGACGTGGATGGCATTGCAGTGAAGTAGCATTGACAAGGAACAAGCAGAGGCTGCAGGAAACTACGACTCCAAGGAGAGGCTTGAGGAGGGGCTGAAGATAGAATGGGGTTGGGCAGGAGGCAGGATGGAAGCAGGGAAAAAGTGCCAGAGGAGAGGGGGGAAATCAAAATGAAGGAGAAAGGAGATAACAAGTTGGGTGTCCTTTCCCCTGAGATCACTGATGTTCTTGGACCTTGGTGCATAAAGGATTCTATTTTTCCAGGTACAGAGAAGGCAGGGTGATCTGCTGTATGTGAGGATGAGAAGGGGTACTGAGGAAAAACGATTCACCACGAACAGAGTGGGAATCAGTTCATCATGTCCCATCCTGGTGGGTCAGCTTCCCTGTGAACAATGAGGAGTGGCAGATTTCATGGACCACGAAGAAGGAAGGGGTACATTTGAGGTCTAGGACCTCCCAGAAAGGCAGTTATGGAAGAGAGACAAGGACACTCCTCCACTCTGGTTGGAGAAGTTGTGGTGCTGGGAGGAGATGTGGGCGGCATGCAGGACCCAGGTCATGCAGGCCCAGAAGCTGGTTCACAGGGCTGTGAGGGGTGCAGGCCACCGCCTCCCACAATGCCTTTCTTTCAGCACTCCGGCAAGAGGAGCCCAAGACGTTTTAAAACTTTCAATCCTCTTTTTATGAGGCTCGGAACTTGTCGCCATCTGCTATGCAGGGCTTTAATGCAAATCTGAGTTTGCTTTTATGGTTTCAATTAACCTAATAATAAAGCAGGGCCGGCAGGCTCTCAAAGAATCTTCTCCTCCCACCCATTTCCAGGCAAGCTTCCCACCCGCCTTGCTTGATATGAAAGACCATGATGGTGTCTTCCTGCGACTGGAGACCCTTCACCATTAACCATGTCCTGTCTGCACCAAATTAACCTTATCCTGTCGCTACCGCAGTGGCAGCTGGGGATCTCCTCAGATGGGGAAATTCACAGCTTGGGGCCCAAACTGGGATCTGGCACAACAGATGCTACTTAAACTGTCTTCTCAGGCCAGAAGGTGTTTCCTGAAGCGTGGTATAAAGGGAAGTTCACGCCCCTGAGACCAAGATGTGGCTTCAGGTCTCACTTTATTGTTGGGCCACCTTAAGTGGTTGTCTGTGCCTCTCTGGGCTCACTTTCCTTATCCATAACAAGAAAATTGCAGACACACTCTGAAGGATATTATGAGGATTAATCACCTGACTCATAAGAAGTCCCCTTCTGGTTTCAGTGGGAACCAGAGACTGGTTAGAAAAGTGTGTCCAGGATGATCAGCTGTCCCAGTTTGTCCAGAACCAAGGGGTTTCCAGGGACTCAGCTAGTTCAGTGCTAAAATCTGGAACGTTCTGGGCAAACTGGAAGGAGTTGATCACCGTAGGTGTGTCTCCTTGGGGCACTATACTGGCAAGCCCATGAAGTAGCCCTCCAGTTCCAAATTCCATTGTCTTACTCACCATGACTTGCTTGGAAATTCCATGAAGCTTTGAGTAGTGGAGTTTTAAGAATAAAATTGTTCTCATAAATTTCTTCCCAAAATATTGGGTTGACTAAAAAGTTCACTTGGGTCTTTCCATTACATCTTATGGAAAACCCAAATAACACTTGTCTAAACCAATATAATTTAAAACAACATTAAGACCCCATGCATTTGCCTATTATCTCGTGTATACCACCAGCTACATTTAACATTTGGGAAACCAGATCCTGGCAAGGTTGGAAAGTAAGCTGAGGCCACGTAGCCGTCAAATCACAGGTGCTCTGGTCTTCACTCTCCCTCCATTTCCTCAAAATGGAGCTAAAATACCTACTTTGGTGAGAGTCAGAGATAATACGTTTAAATGCCTTACATTTCACAGGTGATCCATTAAATGGTGGCACTAGCTCATTATTGTTTTTAAAGCTAACTCAATTGCTATGTGTATCTATAAAAGCATCTGACATTCAGCCTTAGGTTCTCATTCATCCTTTCTTTGGATTTGAATGTCCTGGTATTTTCTGCCCTTGTTTGATTAGGCAGCTATCTGTTGGCATTTTTTCAAGTAAACACAGCCTTTGATTCTAATTTCCAGATTATCTTCTCTTAAAGAATGGGTGAAATGTACCCTCCTATTTAAAGCAGTCACATATTCATTCATTTACTCTATGAAGGTTTTACTGGGCTTTCTGCTCCCAGGGGGATTTTCCTAAGTTAGACATTCTTGCGTTCACCCAGAATATATCGGTTTCTGGTTTTCAAGCTGAAATCACCTGTGTTCAGAGTCTCTAGCAAGACAGAGGCAGTAATTCTAGAAGGCTGTCACAGGGAGAGCACTGTTTGGTTCTGGGAGCAGAGATCAGCTTTAGGTCTGTTCTTTCAGCCAATGTTGTAGGTATACTGCCTGGGGCCCACTCTATGTTTAAGGGCCCACAAAAATATTTTAATTTATTTTCAAATAAGAAGAACAAAATGAATATAATCCAGGATGGATGATGTTTTTCTTTATATCAACACTGTGGTAAAATTTCCTTCTCCAGGGGATCTTCCTGACCCAGGGATCGAACCCAGATCTCCTGCATTGCAGGCAGATGCTTTACCCTCTGAGCCACCAGGGAAGCCCAAAATATATTTGAATATAAATTGAATATGCACTTGAATATATATTGGCGCTTCCCAAGTGGCGCTAGTGGTAAAGAGCTCGCTTGCCAATTCAGGTTAGACGTAGAAGATGTGAGTTCAATCCCTGGGTTGGGAAGATCCCCTGGAGGAGGGCATAGTAACCCACTCCAGTATTCTTGCCTGGAGTATCCCATGGACAGAGGAGCCTGGCAGGCTGCAGTCGATAGGGTTGCACAGAGTTGGGCATGGCTGAAATGAGTTGGGCATGGCTGAAATGACTTAGCATGCACACAGCCTAGTTCTGTGTATATCAGTAACTCAAATGAAGCGAATTAGCCCTCAGGCTAGTGTCAGATGCAAACCCAGGGATTCTTGCTTAAATCCGAGCCTTTCCATCACTGTAAACTGCCTATGGGGAGACACATCTTCCTAAAGTTTTCTTCTCTTGATTCTATACATCGTTTCACTTGGCTTAAAGACAAGGACCAATTTCTACTTGAAAAAGAAAAAATAAAAGCAAAGCAATGACAACATAGACACCAAAAATTACACCACTAATATTTTCTGATGTGGATCTGTTAAAATTCACAGATTCCTGTTATTAAATGATGTGGCTGAGAAACGAAAATGAAGGCATTTACTTTCCAAGCAGAGATGACACCAAGACAGATGCCAGAGTCTACAAGCCTGAAGAAGAGTTTTATTTTTCACTTCTTTGGACATTTGGGCTTCTCATGCTGCCCTTCTGAGAACTGCTTAGAGAAGGCCTAACTACTTACTCATCTGCCCTCTGCCAGTCTCTACTCAGGAACCTCCTTAGTGCCAAGAGCCTCAAGGGACCAAGATCTTGGGTGCTGGTTTAGCTTCAGTTTCTGGCTGTTCTGTTCTCATGACCACTCCTTCCCTTCACATCTGCAGTTTTCACGTCCTCACTCTGTTACAAACCACTTTTAATAAAATGTAGACACCCTAGAATGCCTTGGTGAATGATGATAACATCTCTGATGGTAACCAGGCATTGAAAGGGACACATCAAAACTAATGAATAAATGGACCAATTTGCACTAAAATACAGTTGTAAATAAGCCACTTTAAGAGTGAGAAGGACAGGGGCTGTTTGTTCTCATTCCTATTAAGGGACAGAGACAAATTGGGTGCAGATCGAGATCCAATAGGTGCTGGAAGTAACAGATTAAAATCTATGGAAATTAGAAGATACTTTAATGAGTTATGTTATACAGATGCTAGAGAAATTGGCCTGGAGGGAGATCTCAGAGAGCTCGGTAGTCCTTCCTGTGTTTGAATACAGTGTGTCTCTCAATAATGCAAGTTGGTCAACTAACGCCCAGCTTTCCTTTAAAGAATTCTTATTGGTTTAAAACCACCTCTGTGGTTTTCCTCTGCCACAATCAGCGATGTCTAAATTAAGAACATCACTGTCTTCAGGTGGCCCCATTTTGTTATCCCTACAATGGGAACAATTAAATGGTGCTTCATACCTTAAAGGTTGGGGAGGAGGATGAAGGTGATAAGAATCTGAAAGAAACATAAATAGGGGGAAAGGTCCTAGGATTTGGGAAACAACTCTAAGAAATACAGCCTGTAACTTACCTTGGGTTATTTATTTCACTTCTGGGGGCTCAAAGTTTCCTCATCTGTAAAATGATCTCAGACTCATCAGTGCTTCTCAAACCTGGCTGCACTTCAGCATCATTTGGGGAAATTTTAAAAAATAGCAATGCCTGGGTCCCTTCTCAGGCCAAATAAAGTAGAATCACCCCTAGGGGTGAGTCTCAGACATCAATCTACTTTAGAGCTCCCAGATTCTTCTGCTGTTCAACCATAGTTGTGAACTGCTGAGCTTATCCCTCTAATAGTTCATGACTTTCTAATTTGTTTTATAATTGCTTGAGATATATCAGCCTTGATCCAGAGCCATTTCTACCTTAAGGAAAAATATCTCACTAATAGAAGGTGACAGAAGGGTGAGCCATGAACTCATATGGTAGAATGGTGGATATCATCTTTTCAGGACTATAGTCCATATGACAGTTGGGCACAAATTTTAGCATCAGAGCAATATTTTTCAGTGTTGTTTCTTAACATTGGATGTATGAGTGCTAAGTCGCTTCAGTCATGTCCGACACTCTGTGACACCATGAACTGTATAGCCTGCCAGGCTCCTCTGTCTATGAGATTCTGCAGGCAAGAATACTGGAATGGGTTGCCATTTTCTTCTCCAGGGGATCATCACAATGCAGGGAACAAACCTGTGTTTCCTGCATTGCAGGCAGATTCTTTTACCATTGAGCCACCAGGGAAGCCCTACCTATATTAATGTGAGTTTCTTTTTGTTGCTGAGTAGTATTCCATGGAAGAAATATGGGCATCTAACCAGGTACCCACTGAAGAACATTTGGAGAGGCTCCAGTTTGGGACCCTCTGAATATTCATAGCAACTATGAATAAAGTTACTATGAACATTTCTTCATAGATGTTTATGTGAATGCTAAGTTTTGCATTTTGGGGGATAAATGTCTTGGAGTATAATTTCTGAGTTGTGTGATAGGAGCATCAGCATTGGGTATTGTCACTATTTTTTATTTTAGTCCTTCTGTTAGTTATGCAATAATATCTTCTGTGGTATCAATTTTTATTTTACTAATGGCTGATGATGGTAAGCACATTTTGTGATTGTAATTCTTTGAATGTTGAGGTTTTGTAAGGATACAGTTATCATGTTGAATGTTTCATGGCTCCTCAACAAAAACTGTATTTTGCTCTGGCAGATGGTGTTCTATATATGCCAATTTATGCTATAGCATTCTATAGCATATAGTATTCTTAGCATATTCTATATGCTATGTTGATAATTTCTTATATATCCTGGCTGATATTTTGACTAGTAGTTTTATTAGTTTTTAAAAGTGGGGATGGTAAAGCCTCCAACTGTAATTGCAGATTGTCTATATCTCCTTTCTTATCTATTGAGTATTTGCTTCACGTATTATGAAACTCTGCTGCCTGGTGCATATACATTTAGAATTTTTATGTCTTTCTGGTGAATTGATCCTTTTATTTTTTTATGTTCAATTTTTTAAACAAATTTATTTATTTTAACTGGAGGTTAATTACTTTACAATATTGTATTGGTTTTGCCATACATCAACATGTATCCGCCACAGGTATACACATGTTCCCCATCCTGAACCCCTCTCCCTCCTACCTCCCCATAACCCACTCCAGTATTCCTGCCTGGGAAATCCCATAAACAGAGGAATCTGGGATGCTATAAGGCAGGTTTGCAAGAGTCGGACATGACTTAGTGACTAAACAACAACAAAATGTACCTTTTGTCCAGCAATTTTCTTTGCTCTGAAGTCTACCTTACCTGATATCAATATATTAATTTAGATAACATACTAATAAATGTACATAACCTATGTATTTGCATAGAATATTGACATATGTAAAATTATTGAAATGATGTAATCACAGAGACAGATAGCAAATTATGGTTGCCGGGGGTTAGGGAGGAGGATGTGATAGCGAGGTGGCTGTGGCTATAGAAAGATGAGGAGGGATCCACACAAGTTGATACATGCAGAATTCACACATACTACAAGTGACATAGAACTAAATACGCACCAATACACACAAATGAGTGTACTTGAAACTGTGAAATCTGAGTAAATTTGACTGGTTGTATCAGCATTAATTTCTTAGTCATCATATTATTTCATGGTTTTGCAAGATATTACCATTAAGAGAAACCAGATGAAGGATAACCCGGATCTCTGTCTTATTTCTGACAGTGGCATGTGTGTCTCAAAACAAAAAGTTAAGAAAATGAGTGGGCTGGACTTTCCTGGTCCAGTGGTTACGAATTCAGCTGCCAATGCAGAGGACACAGGTTAGGTCCTTGGTCCGAGAAGATTCCACGTGGCAGGGGGCAACGAAACCCGAGCACCAGAACTACTGAGCCTGTGCTCTAGAGTCCTCAAGCTGCAACTGCTGAAATCTGAGTACCCTAAAGCCTGTGTTTCACAATAAGAGAAATGAGAAACCCAAGCGCCACAATGAACTGTAGCCACCACTCACTGGAACTAGAGAAAAACTGTGCACAGCAGTGAAGACCCAGCACAGTCAAAGCTAAATAAATAAATAAAAATTTAAAAAAGAAAATGAATGAGGCTCTCCCTGCTTTTATATACCTTTGAAATGTCCCACAGTAAAATATTTTTGAGAAATTGATGGGAAATTACATAAATTCTACTCCTTATATTTTATATACTCCTTATGTTTTATAAACTTATAAATTCTACTCCTTGTTTGTGTTTTCCCCATTCATTTCATTCAGCAGACACTACAGGAAGACAGTTAGCCCTGGACGTTGTGCATTTACCCCATTCCCCCTGCCTTTTAAACATTCCCATCTAAAATCCTATGTAACTATATGCTAAACCTCAAGGAACCCTTGGCTGAGGCAGAGGCCTCACTCTCTAACTAGGCTGGATTGGAGGGAGACTTGCCTGAGGATATCTCATAGTCATGACCATACCCCATCTGGTCTTGTCCTCATACTTACTTCTTTCCTTGCTTGACTTTCTTCTCTTTTCATCAACTCATGCACATATGGAGAAAAGTGCTGCAGGATTCTGACCCTAGATTGTGGACTCTGAACCAAGCTTCATCGCTGAGTCCAGATTAAGCAAGTCACTGGCCCTCCGAGAGGCACTGTTTCCTTGACTGTTCATTAAAAGTGCTTGTACAACCACAGTACAACCAGTTGCCTTGAGAAATCAGTAAGGAGGCATGTTAAAGGACTTCACAAATTGGGACTTTCCTGGCCATCCAGCAATTAAGACTTTGCCTTCCAATGCAGGGGATGTGGGTTTGATCCCTGGTCAGGGAGCTAAAATCCCACAAGCCTCACAGCCAAAAAGACAAAATGTAAAACAGAAGCAATGTTGTAACAAGTCCAATAAAGACTTTAAAAATGGTTCACACCAAAAAAATTCTTTAAAAGAAAAAGGACTTCACACACCGTAGTGTGCTGTGAAAATGCAGCTGTGGTCATCTATGTTTAGATCCTTCTCACAGCTCTTTTAAGAGCTCTTTAGCTCTGTTTCCTTTAGAGTGCACAGGTAACCTAGGCTCTATGTGTATAACTTGGAAATATTGCTGGTCACTGCATGCTTGTTTCCCCAGCTGCAATTTGTGTTCCAGAGGGACAAAGGTAGGGCTGCTGCTTTGGAGCACTTGTGGCAAAGTACATCCTCCTCAAAACCATGATTAGACTCCAGGCCAGCTCAGCTTGGAGAAGTGGCTGCTGATCTCCTTGACCTTAGGGCATTGTCAAGGGAACCAAAGTGCTAGATATGAGGTGCTCAGATGGTGGGTAGGCTGGGAAGAAAGGGATGCCTTCAGGAGAGAAGTGGGGAGTTTGGAGAGATACTTAAGGGAATTGATCCTCAGTGGAAGGCCTAGTTGTGCCCCTGTGGGAGTGAAGGTGAAGGATGGTCAGGGGAGGTATCTCAGGTGCCCATCCCTGCCCCTCTTTCACCAAGGATACACCAAGTCCTGTGCTTCCTCCCAGGCTCACCCCATCTTATCCTCCTCCCAGCTTCCTCTCTGCCAGGTCATAAGATTGACCACGCAGTACAGTTCTTGCTCTTTGGCGCCTGGCTCTGTGCATCCCTTGAAAGGCAGAGGCTGTGGCTTTCATATCTGCATTTTTTTTTTTGCCTGGAATATAGTAGGTGTCCAACAAATGTCTATCGAATGACTGTGTGAAAGGATGGGGAAGAAACAAGACACTGACTGCATCATTTGTGTTGTTATCAGTGATGCATGGCCCAGAAGCATCACCGCGGTCTCCCTTGATTGGACATCCTGTTGGGGATNGGAGAAAATAATAGCAAATGAAGCAACTGACAAACAACTAATCTCAAAAATATACAAGCAACTCCTGCAGCTCAATTCCAGAAAAATAAACGACCCAATGAAAAAATGGGCCAAAGAACTAAATAGACATTTCTCCAAAGAAGATCTATGGATGGCTAACAAACATATGAAAAGACGCTCAACATCACTTATTATGAGATAAATGCAAATCATAACCACAATGAGGTACCATTTCACACCAGTCAGAATGGCTGTGATCCAAAAATCCACAAGCAATAAATGCTGGAGAGAGTGTGGAGAAAAGAGAACCCTCTTACACTGTTGGTGGGAATGCAAACTAGTACAGCCACTCTGGAGAACAGTGTGGAGATTCCTTAAAAAATTACAAATAGAACTGCCTTATGACCCAGCAACCCCACTGCTGGGCATATACACTGAGGAAACCAGAATTGAAAGAGACACGTGTACCCCAGTGTTCATCGCAGCACTGTTTATAATAGCCATGACATGGAAGCAACCTAAATGTCCATCAGCAGACAAATGGATAAGCAAGCCATGGTACATATACACAATGGAGTATTACTCAGCCATTAAAAAGTTTGTTAGTTTTTTAAATGTTGAGTTTTAAGCCAACTTTTTCACTCTCCTCTTTCACCTTCATCAAGAGGCTCTTTAGTTCCTCTTCACTTTCTGCCATTAGAGTAGTGTCATCTGCATATCTGAGGTTATTACTATTTCTCTCAGCAATCTTAATTCTAACTTGAACTTAATCTAGCCTGGCATTTCTCATGATGTTGTCTGCCTATAAGTTAAATAAGCGGGGTGACGATATACAGTCTTGATGTACTCCTTTCCCAATTTTGACCACTTCATTGTCCCACATCTGTTCTAACTTGCTTCTTGACTTGCATACAGGTTTCTCAGCAGGCATATCAGGTGGTATGGTATTCCCATCTCTTGAAGAGTTTTCCACAGCTTGTTGTGATACACACAGTCAAAGACTTTAGCATAGTTACTAAAGCAGAAGTAGATGTTTTTTCTGGAATTCTCTTGCTTTTCCTATGGTCCAACAGATGTTGGCAGTTTGATCTTTGGTTCCTCTGCCTTTAAAAGCCAGCTTGTACACGTGGAATTTCTCTCTTCACATGCTGTTGAAGCCAAGCTTGAAAGATTTTGAGCATTACCTTGCTAGCACGTGAAATGAGTGCAACTCTGCCATGGTTTGATCACTCTTTGCCATTGCCCTTCTTTGGGATTGGAATCAGAACTGGCTTTTTATAGTCCTGTGGCCACTGCTGAGTTTCCCAAATGTGTGGGCTTATTGATTGCAGAACTTCTACAGCGTCATCTTTTAGGACTTGAAATAGCTCAGCTGGAATTCCATCTCCTCCACTAGCTTTGTTCATAGTAATGCTTCCTAAGGCCCACTTGACTTCACAGTCCAGGTGAGTAATCACACCGTCGTGGTTATCTGGATCATAAAGACCTTTTTTGTACAGTTCTTTTGTGTATTTTTGTCACCTTTTCTTAATCTCATCTGCTTCTGATAGGTCTATATTGTTTCTGTCCTTTATTATGCCCATCTTTGCATGAAATGTTCCCATTGTGTCTCTAATTTTCTTGACGAGATCTCTAGTCTTTTCCATTCTATTGCTTTCCTCTATTTGTTTGTATTGTTCAGTTAAGGAGGCTTTTCTATCTCTCCTTGCTATTCTTTGTAATTCTGCATCAGATGGGGTATCTCTCCTTTCTCTTTTGCCTTTCGCTTGTCATCTTTTCTCAGCTATTTGTAAGACCTCTTCAGATAAGCATTTTGACTTTTTGCATTTCTTTTTCTTAGGGATGGTTTTGATAACTGCCTCCTATATAAGGCTGTGAACCTCCAACCATAATTCTTCAGGCACTCTATCAGATCTAATCACTTGAATCTATTTGTCACTTCCACTGCATAATCATAAGGGATTTTGTTTACATCTTACCTAAATGGCCTACTGGTTTTCCCTCCTTGCTTCAATTTAAGTCTGAATTTTGCAGTAAGGAGTTTATATTAATAAATTTTAGTATGTGATGTTTGTTTTCTTTTAATTTGGAATTTTTCTAGATGCCTTGTACTTTATTCTCTGGCTGTTTTACTTCTTATTCAATTTTGTGTGATCCAGGAAATTTCTTTGTGTAATTTCAATTCTATTTAAGTTTTTGAGATTCATTTTATGGAGAAATGCATTATCTCTCCTGAAGAACATTGCACCTGTGCTTATGAAGGATGTACAGTCAATGGCTGTTGGGTGGATCATTCTATAGTTGTCATTAAAGTTGATAGTTTATGCTCTTTGATTTTATAATTGTCTATAATTATTAAAAGTGATTTGTTGAAACTTTAGATTATTATCTTTAAATTGTCTATTTGTTTCAGTTATATCAATTTTTATTTTATGCATTTTAGGATTATATGTTATATGTGCATACTCTTTTACTTTTAAAGATTTAACCAATCAATATGTATATATATTAATATTTAGTATTCTTCTAAATTTACCCAATACATGTTTTAATCTTGTTACCAGGATCATCCTGGTAACAATATCAATGTCAATATCAATTCAATTCAATATCAATTTCAATTGATAATGAAATCATTTGTTCAATATTTTCATACTGAACAAATGAAAATCAGTATGTTTACTGTGATTATACTTTATGCAATGAATAAACTATGAATGAATAGAGTTTACATAAACTCTCCACTTGACATTTTAATTACTAATAAACTGTGATCTTTGGCCAGGTTAATATGTCTTAAAATTCAATATACATACCTTCTATGCCCAAATACTATATTCAGTTGGAAGCTACTCAAGAATCATTTGAAAGATTGATTAATGAATTATTTTTTTATACACTGAGTAAAAAAATAAGTATGCCATTTTAGGTATGTCTATAATCAATTCTAATTTGTTCAAATTTTGTAACTATGTTAATTTCATATTGTTTTACTACATAAAGGAAAGATAGCACAATTGGAATTAGGAACCATATTAGAATGCAAAGTTACTTTACATTGTTGGTACTAATACACACTGTGTAATACTAGTATTCACTTTCTCAATAACAAAATTCAGACAAAGGATATCATATTAACATATTTGCTAAATAATGATTCTTGAAGTATATTTATACATTATTTGAAGAAAAATATTATAACTCAGCACCATAGAATAAGACCCTTCTTAAATTCACTTAAATTCATAAAACACTAGAATGATGCAAGGAGCTATTTCTTAGATGGCTCCTCTATGGTAATGAGCATATAATGTAGAAGAAAACCAATTGTCTTTTTATTTCCAATCAAGTCAACAAGTCTAGTTAATTCTTTCTTCTTTTCATACAAGGGATAAATTCCCAGAACTGAAAATGTTGTTGAAATGAGTATAAGCTTCTTGTTATTAATTTTCTGGCAGTAAGTAAATTATAACTGTACAATGTTGCCTGTTATGTGAGCTTTTCTTTTTTTTCATTTAAATGAATAAGGTTTATATTCCTGTTAAAACACTGCACATTTTGTTCCTATGCTTTCATATTTCTAGAAAATAATAAACACAGCATATAAAAGATGCTAAAAATAATTAAAAACAGGAAATGAAAACCGTGTCCCTATAGTATTCTTTGCACTTTAAAATTTTTTCCTGCTAGCATATTTGCAATGCACTTTATCCATAATAAATCTGATCAACATTTTATTTTAATATCCTTGTACGTTTTATATTAGCCATTCAGATAAGTAAAATAGTCCAGGATGTTTTTATACGAAAAATGAGAAAAATAACCTGCCTAAGTGGAATAGTGGAATAGACTCAAGCTTATACACTTTTAGCAACAAGAAGCAAAATTCGGCTGCCTAAACAATATCGTGGATTTATTGACTCATGATTTAAAGTCTAGCAGTAGCTTAGGCTTCAGGTCAATTAAATCAAAGACCTAGACCAGTTGCTTGCAATTTTCTCACCTTGCCTTTCTCATGTATTGATTTTATTGTGTTGTATGGTCATAAGATGATTGCTGGCAGGAACAAAAGCTACATCTTCCTTGTGCATGTGTAGTGCAGAGAACATTTCTTCCATGATCATGGAAAAAACATTCTTAACCTTGACTGGATTAGTAATATAAACACTTTATTCACTGGAGGTCCAGTAAGATGTCATCCCAGATTGGCCTAAGGCTGGGTCAGTGCTCATTACTTAAACATTTGTAACCAGGGAAGACTCCTGATGCCTGAGGTCAAATCAATACCTACTGCCAACATGGTGACAGTGATTATCTGGAGAAGCATTTGGCTATTTTTTTGTTTGTTTTTTCTCCAAAGGCAGCTGCTGTTTTATTGGAACTAGCTTACAAGGACATCCAATGCTTTGGGAATAATCACAAACAGTGCAAATGATCCCACACATTTATCTAGACCCTACAGATTCCCAGTAATACAGAGCTTGATGACCATCTGTTACTAACACCAGTTTGACAGGTACTTTACCCCTGCAGTCTTGTTTTAGTAACACTTCAGTAGTGACAACAAGCTAAAGTTTGTTTTTCTTTAACTACCCCTGGCTTTTTTTTTTTTAAGTTAATTTATTTATTTTAATTGGAGGCTATTTACTTTACATTATTGTGGTGGTTTTTGCCATACATTGACATGAATCAGCCATGGGTGTACATGTGTGCCCCATCCTGAACCCCCCCCCACCTCCCTCTTCATCCATTTAGCAGGAAAAGTCATCACTTCCTTCCTTGACACCAAATATATTATGGGTCCTGTAACCGAAAACGTCAAGTTCATTTTCTCTACTCTAAAACTATTAATACAAACATTTGTTTGTTTCTCATTTTTTATACCTTGATGGTAACATTAAAATTACATTTAGAAGTTCTAGTTATTTCTGTGACAATCACCAGGTTTGGTATTTCACACATTACTTTAGCTCTTAGTGAAGATGAGATACTTATACATATAGAAAGAGATTTAGATTGAAAAATTTATGTGAAGCCAGTAGAGATATAACTAGCATGTGATTCAAGTCTAATTCAAAGCCAGGATCCTTATCCTCTACATCTTGCTGATTTTTCCATCCATCCTCTAGAGCCAAAATTTCTTCAGATACTAATAAAGAGCACCTGACTACAGTCTTGAAATTTCTGTTTCACAGATGAGAAAACTAAGGTCAGTTCAGTTGCTCAGTCATGTTTAACTCTTACAAACCCATGGACTATAGCATGCCACGCTTCCCTGTCCATCACAAACTCCTGAAGCTTGCTCAAACTCCATCCTCTGTTGTCCCCTTCTCCTCCTGCCTTCAATCTTTCCCAGCATCAGGGTCTTTTCCAATGAGTCAGTTCTTCATATCAGGTGGCCAAAATATGGGAGCTTCAGCTTCAGCATCAGTCTGGCTTGATCTCCTAGAAGTCCAAGGGACTTTCAATAGTCTTCTCCAAAACCACAGTTTAAAAGCATCAGTTCTTCAATGCTCAGCTTTCTTTATGGTCAAACTTTAACATCCATACATGACTACTGGAAAAACCATAGCTTTGACTAGAGGGAACTTTGTTGGCAAAGTAATGTCTCTGTTTTTTTAATATGCTGTCTGGGTTGATCATAATGTTCCTTCCAAGGAGTAAGCATCTTTTCATTTCAGGGCTACAGTCACCACTGCAGTGATTTTGGAGCCCCCGGAAATAGAATCACTGTTTCCATTGTTTCCCCATTCCTTTGCCATGAAGTGATGGGACTGGATGCTATAATCTTCATTTCTTGAATCCTGAGTTTTAAGCCAATGTTTTCAATCTCCTCTCTCTCTTTCATCAAGGAGCTCTTTAGTTCCTCTTTGCTCTCTACCATCATAGTGGTGTCATCTGCATATCTGAGGTTATTGATATTTCTCTGAGCAATCTTCATTACAGCTTGTGTTTCATCCTGCCTGGCATTTCTCATGATGTACTTTGCACAGAAGTTAANTTTTTTTTTTTTTTTGCTAAATATTTCTTGAAGTGGCTTCCATTCTAAACCCTTTTCCTTCTTTTGATGGGTATGATTGCTTCATGTAAGGCCCATGTATAGCTGAGATTCATGCAACAGCATCAAAAGTGCTTTCCCTCTGTTTTCTGATTTATAATCATTGTTAAATCTGATTCCTTTTGCAATTTTCCTTTTCACCAAAGTTAAACATATAATAGGTTGAAGGTTTTCTTAGGGTGGCTTCTTTAATTACTATTGAATTTACACCTATATCCCAATTTATATTTTGTTTCTCTGTATGCATTTTGGATTGGTGTTACCAGAGTTTGCCTAAACTAATTTAATTTTCACTTTATTTTTAAAATATTATATGTTTAACTTCTTTTTGCCGTAATATTTTCCTATTTTGGAGGATTTACTCGCTAACTTTTTGAACTTACTAAATTGAAGTCTGAATTTCATTTTTATGATATATACATTTGAGGCTAAATGTAATCCTCTAAATACAACTTTAGCTATATTCCTTAAGTTTAATTGTCCATCATAAGTGCTTCCTAACTCAATGCAAAGATTATTCATAAATTCAAACAATTATTGTTTAATAATTTCCTTTTGGGCTTCCTTGGTGGCTCAGTGGTAAAGAATCTGCCTTCAGTGCAGGAGACCCAGGTTTGATCCCTGGGCCAGGAAGATCTTCTGGAGCAGGGAATAGCAATCCACTTCTGTATTTGTGCCTGGAGAATCCCATGGACAGAGGAGCCTGACAGGCTATATAGTCCATGGGGTCTCAAAGAGTTGGACATAACTTGGCAACTAACACTTTCAAATTTTCCTGCTTTATACAATTTTATCTTTATTTCATATTTTTGATCCTATACAATGTCTTCTACCACTACTAAATTAATCTTTTAAAATTCAATTTACTTCCATGGTTAAATTAAAAAAACAAAACTCTGAATTTGTATTTACCTGAAAAGGTGAGTTACACACATTGAAAATGCCTGCTCTTTCATCAGAGTCATAATTCATGGGAATGAAATACTTTGAACATGAAAATAAAATTTTAAACTAGTAAAATAAAAATGACTTAGTAAAATTAATTTTCTTTAAATATTTCAGATGTTTGAAGGTACTGTCACTGACATATCTTTAGCTTAAATATGTTTAAGCATTTAAAAAAATAGCTCTTGCTAAAGGCTAAGAAAAGTATCTATTAAGGAATATATAACTTCATTCTTTTTGTGTAGACAAATAACATTTAAGGCAGATTACCTTGATTTACATGAAACAAATACCTGAGTATTCTGCCCAAAGTTTAAATGCTCATCCTTCATATTGTTAAATATGTAGTAGAGAAATATTCAGTCTGCTGTATTATTTAGCAGTAGAGAATCTGCCTGAAAAGTCTCTTTAAAATGAATTGCTTCTGTGTAGTGACTATAATGAGAAAACAATGTCAGACTTACAAACCTTTATGCTTATTTTGTTCTCCACCTTGAACCCAGCAGAACAGAATCCCTCCACATCTTCCAGCAGTAACACATTAACGAGCTCAGGGGACTCCAAGCATTCTTGAACATATTTCACCATTTGCAATATTTGGAACCACAATACCAATTCTGCAGCAATTTTGTTACAAGCACCTGTGCAGGAACAAGGAAGAGAATAAAAGAGACAGCCAGAAGCTGAGGAAAAGGAAGAGGAAATTTTAGTCTGCATGAAGTGAACGTCATTCAGTGGTGTCTGACTCTTTGTGAACCCATGGAGTATACAGTCCATGGAATTTTCCAGGCCAGAATACTGGAGTGGGTAGCCTTTCTCTTCTCCAGGGTCTCTTCCCAACCCAGGGATCGAACCCAGGTCTCCCACATTGCAGGCTGACTCTTTACCAGCTGAGCCACATTAGTCTGCAAATTAATCCAAATCACAGTAGCAGAGCAAAGCTCCCAAACATTGCAGTTATACTCCTGATGCTCCCTACCATGTGCTCTCATCACACTCAGGCAGACAGCCACACACCAAGGATGCTTCTTACCTTAATCACAAAGGTGAATATGATTTTGTTCCATTCTCTATTATACATCTTGCAGCTCATGAAAATGAGTACATGCATTTTATTCTAAGTCTCTCACTTAAACCGTAATCTTAAAGCACTGTATCTCAGAGATGACCTTTTCTCCCTTTCTTAGATTCACTGGTGAAATCTTACCCATATACAACCTTCTTCCATCAAAAACATAGACGTTGAACTCTCTATCTCTAATATGAACTAGATGATTATTTTTCTATTAGTATATGGATATGTTAAGATTTTTATCTAATTTATCACAATATCTCTAAGAAAAGTTTATGCCATTTGGTGATATGGAATCATTTTTCTGAATTTAAAGAGAAATGCTGAATACTTAAGAAGGAGAGAACAGTCGGTGCATATGCATCCTAAGTGCTCCCATTATATCAAAACAAATTTAAACCTTCATCAAATCAATTGCTTCATGAAAAATCAAATTGAAAATGCCATCATCAAGTAGGAATTTAAGAGAAGAAAGGTCAAGTTTTTTAAACAAGCAATTTTACCAAATAATCTTTCCTGAACTTTTATCAGGAACAACATGAAAAGATCTTTCTAGAGAAAAAGATGAGAAACAGTGGTATGTTAGTGTGCAGGAAAGAGAAATGAAGAAATGTTCTGAAGAAATATTAGTGAAATGGTTTCATAAACTCTGAGACAAAGAGAGGTTTATATTAAGATTTTTTATTGAAATCTGTCCCTAGCTGATTTGTATAATATGTGAACAATTCTGTGTAGCCGGGGACTATGACCTCCCAGGCTCTGTTCATTGTTCCACCTCTCCAGAAATGAAAAAAATGCACACAGAGACCTCAAGTGTTATTTATCTGGACACACAGAATGCTGTAGCATGGTTTTGATCCATATATGCTTCAGAAATATTCACAAAATATCATATGCACTTTTATCCCAAATTATAGAATGAAATTCAAGTAAAAATGATGACCCTGTATGTGAGACAACAAAAGAGACACAGACGTATAGAACGGACTTTTGGCCTCTGAGGGAGAGGAAGAGGGTGGATGATTTGGGAGAATGGCATTAAAGCATATATACTATCATGTAAGAAACGAGGCTCCGGTCTATGTTCTATGCAGGATGCAGGATGCTTGGGGCTGGTGCATGGAGATGATCCAGAGAGACAATGTAGGGTGGGAGGTGGGAGGGGGATTCAGGACTGGGAGCTCGTATACACCTGTGGTGCATTCATGTCGATGTATAGCTTGTGTACACCTGTGGTGCATTCATGTCGATGTGTGGCAAAGCCAATAGAGTATTGTAAAGTAAAATTTTAAAAAAATTAAAAAAAAAACAATACAGTATTGTAAAGTAGAATACAGTAAAATAAATAAATAAATAAATATTGCTTGGCAATAGTTAAAAAATATTTTAAAGGAAGAATTATCTGCTTTTATTAAAATTAGTTATGAGTTGTCATATTTGCTGAAGTTTAATTTCTGAAGTCTATGCTCTCTGTTTTTAATGGAGAAGTGACAGAAACTAAATATCAACCCACTTTCCTTCCACCAGGGAAGATGCATACCAATGCTATGCCATCTAAATAAGATTTCATAAAACAAAAAGATAAGGCAAGGACAGTTCTAATGACGAAATGGACCATAGTAACACATGCAAACTCTCCTTGCTGTCTCATTGTCTCTCTCTCTATATATATAGTTATATGTCTATGGATGAATATATATATGAAACTTTACATTTAATTATGGTAAAACTCATACAGTATAGAATTTACCATTTAATAATATTAAAAATAATATTCAGTAACATTAGTTCAGTTCAGTTCGTTTCAGTCGCTCAGTCATGTCTGACTCTTTGCGACCCCATGAGTTGCGGCACGCTAGGCCTCCCTGTTCATCACCATCTTCCGGAGTTCACTCAGACTCACGTCCACCGAGTCCGTGATGCCATCCAGCCATCTCATCCTCGGTTGTCCCCTTCTCCTACCCCCAATCCCTCCCAGCATTAATTATATTCATGAAATTACATTCATCAAAATATAACATTAATTATATTTATCAAAAAAGCAGGAGTCCCAGAAAAACATTGATTTCTGCTTTATTGACTATGCCAAAGCCTTTGATTGTCTGGATCACAATAAACTGTGGAAAATTCTGAAAGAGATGGGAATAACAGACTACCTGACTTGCCTCTTGAGAAATTTGTATGCAGGGCAGGAAGCAACAGTTAGAACTGGACATGGAACAAAAGACTGGTTCCAAATAGGAAAAGGAGTACGTCAAGTCTGTATATTGTCACTCTGCTTATTTAACTTATATGCAGAGAACATCATGAGAAACACTGGGCTAGAGGAAGCACAAGCTGGAATCAAGATTGCTGGGAGAAATATCAATAACCTCAGATAAGCATATGACACCACCCTTATGGCAGAAAGCAAAGAAGAACTAAGGAGCTTTTGATGAAAGTGAAAGAGGAGAGTGAAAAAGTTGGCTTAAAGCTCAGCATTCAGAAAACTAAGAATATGGCATCCAGTCCCCTCATTTCATGGCAAATAGAATGGGAAACTGTGGAAATAGTGGCTGACTTTATTTTGGGGTGCTCCAAAATCACTGCAGATAGCAATTACAGCAATGAAATTAAAAGACGATTACTCCTTGGAAGGAAATTATGACCAACCTAGATAGCATATTAAGAAGCAGAGACATTACTTTGCCAACAAAGGTCTGTCTAATCAAGGCTATGGTTTTTCCAGTGGTCATGTATGGATGTGAGAGTTGGACCATAAAGAAAGCTGAGAGCTGAAGAATTGATGCTTTTGAACTGTGATGTGGGAGAAGACTCTTGAGAGTCCCTTGGGCTGCAAGGAGATTCAACCAGTCCATCCTAAAGGAAATCAGTCCTGAATTTTCATTGGAAGGACTGATGCTGAAGCTGAAACTCCAATACTTTAGCCACCTGATGCGAAGAGCTGACATTTGAAAGACCCTGATGCTGCGAAAGATTGAAGGCAGGAAGAGAAGGGGACGACAGAGGATGAGATGGTTGGATGGCATCACCGACTCAATGGATCTGAGTTTGGGTAGACTCTGGGTGTTAGTGATGCACAGGGAAGCCTGGTGTGCTGCAATCCATGGGGTCAAAAAGAATCAGACACTACTGAGCGACTGAATTGAACTGAATTACAATCACAATATTGTATGACTATCACTCCTATCTAGTTTTAGAACTTTCCATTACTCTGAAAGAATTACTTGAAAAGAATACTCTGTGCCTGTAAACAGTCACTATTCATTCTCACCTCTCCCAGTCTCTGGCAACCACTAATCTGTCTCTGAGGATTTTTCCTTATTCTGGATATTTCATTCAAATGGAATCATATGATATGTGATCTCTTATTCCTGGCTTCTTTCACTTAGCATTTTTTTTCCAAAGTTCACCCATGTTGGAGCATGTATTAGTAATTCATTTCTCTATATGGCTGAATAATATTCCATTGTATCGATATATCAGATTTTAGTTATCCATTTATCATTCAGTGGACATTTGAATGGTTTCCATCTTTCCTTTGGCTGTTATGAGGAGTGCTGATATCAAATACTGAAAGAGAATCATAGTCTTCAGTTTTCAGTACTTACCAATGAGTGGAGAGAATTATTTAACTCTCTCTATTTATTAGGTTAAAGCAGTAGCGAAATGATGCTATTCTGCTACAGGAGTAGGAGAGGGCATTTCCGCACCCAAATTTTGGTGGTCAAAGTAGACTTGCAGGTAAAAATGAAATAGGCTTCCCTGGTGGCTCAGGGGTTAAAATGTCTGCCTGGAATGCAGGAGACCCGGGTTTGATCCCTGTGCCAGGAAGATCCCCTGGAGAAGGAAATGGCAACCCACTCCAGTACTCTTGCCTGGAGAATCCCATGGAGGGAGGAGCCTGGTTGGCTACAGTCCATGGGGTCGCAAACAGTCGGACACGACAGAGCGACTTCACTTTCACTTTCACTTTCATGCTTACATTTAAGGAGAATTTGTATTGGTGAATTTTATATGGGAATGTGGGCTCAGATTTGGGGTATGTATTACAGTAAGCTCAAACTCTTGGGCCATAAGAGAATGGAATTTGAGGGGGATTTCTTTAATATTTACCTGAGCACGGAATGTATCTGTGGGAACTACAAAGGGTAAAAAAGGACTGCAAGTATGCAGCATGGTAAGCCATTTTAGAATATTATTTATNCTCAAACTCTTGGGCCATAAGAGAATGGAATTTGAGGGGGATTTCTTTAATATTTACCTGAGCACGGAATGTATCTGTGGGAACTACAAAGGGTAAAAAAGGACTGCAAGTATGCAGCATGGTAAGCCATTTTAGAATATTATTTATTTTTTCTAAAAGAAAAGAGAAATACATATTCTTCATTTAATTGAAAGCAGAACTTGAAAAGGCACCACTTTTAATGTAACAGTAAGAAAAAGCCAGGTTATAACTTTCTTAAATTTATTAAGTAACTGAGGTTACAGAAAAACCAAATAGCATATAATCTAAGGAAAATAACCTGTCCTTCCAAAGTACGATTAGTTACAAGCACTGGCTCACCTAGGGCCAGTACAAGAGGAGCAGAAATCAAATTAGAAACAGAGGGAAACTTCCTCAAACTGATTAAGTACCTGCACTGCAGCTAATGTTATACTTGACATTATATTTAATGGTGAAACACTTCTTTTCCACAAAATTTAGGAAAAAACAGTGATATCTGTCCCTGCCACTGCTATTCAGCATAGTACTGCATTTACCAGGTAGTGCTATAAGTCAAGTAACATAAATAGAAGGCATACAGTTTCTAGAGAAAGAAAGAGAAATATCTCCATTTAAAGACAACATGATTGTTATGCAGAAAATTCTAAAGAATCCACAAAAAGCTCCTAAAACAAGTCAGTGAGTCCAGCAAAGCTTAGGATAAAATATTTAAAAGCAACTATATTTATACAAACCTGTAAGGAGCAATTGGAAATGAAACTAACAAAAATGTATCATATACAATAGCAATAAAATCATAAAATAACTATACATCTAACAAAACATGTTCAGCAACTATATGATTAAAACTACAGGTTGCCTCACAGACACAGAAAACAAACTTAAGGAAAAATTGGGAGTTTGGGATTAACAGATATATACTATTATCTGTTTGCATTTCTCAGACCAATAGCAAATAATTGATCCATTACTGGCCAATAATTGATGTAATTTTTATGTAAATGTCAAATTTAGTAAGGATTTACCATGTGACAAGCAGCTTTTAGGTATTGTGGAGTCCGTGGTGTATGGAGTAACACAGACAAAGCCACCACAGAACTTACATTCAGATGTAAAATCTGTGTATTCTATACCCCAGCCTTTATATTCAGGGATCGGCTTATGCCTCATTCTAGGCAAATCAGAAAAGAAACCTGGTTTCTTACAAAAGTACTTTCTACTCTTTCCAGAATTCCTGGGGAAGAGGTGAGGTTCCTTATGAGATGGATGTACTACCTCTAATACCCCAGGCCATATCTCAATTTTCTCCAAGAGCTTCTTCTTTAAAAAAAAAAAAAAAAAGCAGAACTTTACATTTGTAGATAACAAGATGCACCAAGGGACCAGTCCCACATGATGAATTCTTTCTTTTATGAAATGAAAGATACAGACATATAGCAAAAATCTTAGGATATATTTGGGAGCAGATGCCCAGATCAAGGAATAAAAGAAAAATATCTTCAATTGCACATAGGTGTTTTAAGGGTAATATAATATGGAAAGTGATTTTCTTTTCATTAAGGCTCTAAATTAGGCTTTTCATTTAGGCTCTATGATTTCCTAAATCATAAGTCTAGGGAATGAGGAGGGAGTTCAGATGTTAAGTCTCTTCCTAAGGAAAGGGTCATTCCTGAGTAATTTTTTCTCACTGAGCAAAATAAATATGACAAAAGTCATCAAGCTTATCAAGGGGCACTTTGGTATGATGGAAAATGTAATTTTTATGAAGTAAAAAACGAACATTTTTATTTTGAGGAGGGAGAGCTTAAATTATATCAGAAACAGGAGTAAGATATTTAAGTTTATGGTTTTACATCTTCTGTTAAAATGGGTAATGTGAAATATTCTACATCATTTACTAGAAAAAGGAACTTAACACAACATTTAAAAAGAAGTGGTGAGACAAAATTATTAAACAGTAAAATTGTTATTAAATTTTGACAAGCTAGGTACCATTTCTGTTATGTGTTTAAGATTGATTACTATTAAGAGGCTGTGTATACATATACAAAGGAAAATGAAAAAATGGGATTAAAAACAGTTTTGCCTATTAGGATTAAAATGTTTCTTTTAGAGATTAGAAATATTTTGAAATAGTTATCTTAACAGTTTCTTTTCCAAATTTTAAAATAATTCCTTTTCCTTGGGTTCTAGTTCGTTTTGAATGTATTTTGGATGCACTAAAATAACAACCATTGTATATCTTGCAACAGTTCATCTAATATCTAGAGTAGCTGTCAGCATTTCTTATTTGGTGATTTGCCATTTGAGAAAATGCAGTGCAAACAGAAAATACAATTTCATAACATTTGCAAAGAGTGCAAACTATAGTTATTTGCATTTTTGATAATTTTTATTGTTTGTTAAAATTTTATCTTTTCCATACTAACTTTCTATTTTGGCTAATTAAATTGCTTGAACGTCTCCGCACTTGCATTTCTGGAATAAGAATCTTGCTATGCTAACAGTTTCTGTTTATACTCAGACAAACTAGATAAATTGTGCTGAGTTTATTTTTTCTTCCTCACCAGAATTATTTTTTTTTTCATTTCTCTTGTCCTCTGATACCTATATTTCCTTCCCATAATGTTTGATCTTAAAAGTTAAGTTTCTCATTGAAGATGGGAAGGATACACATATTTATATTTGCTTCCTCCAAAGCTCAACATGTAAGACAATAAAAAAAGGAATTTTAAGCCATAAATCCACAAGAATCAAAAACAAGCCAAACACACCCAAAAGTAACAATGATAGAAGAAATATTTGAAAGTAGGCTCAGAATGTATTGGGATTGTAATACGTCTATTACAATAGATGTAATATCTATTGAAATAGATATCTGAAATATCTACTTTGAAAGATCTACTAAGTAGGTTTCTCTGGTGTGCTTGGAAGGTGCAGTGTGTTAGTTAAGAGGGAAGCTGTAATGTCTGAATTCAGACCCTACTTCCACTATTTGCTGTGTGACCCCAGACAAAGCTGATTTCCTCTTATGGTTCTTAGTTTCCAGAACTGTGTGTAGCAGGAAGCTGACGATAGCCGTAACTATGTTAGAAGGCTGTTTTCACTATTAAATTGGTTAACTTAACTATTTTATACAGTATCTGGAGCCTTGTTATCTCTCAGTGCACTGCCAGATTGGTGTTCCCATTCCACCCTATGGACTTACTCAGTTGTGACTATGCATTCAAGCTTCAGCCTTTCTGCACTTTTGCACAGCAGTTCCAAATCCAGGGATTGATAGACTGTGACACTCATAACTTCCCTGGACACTCAGAAACAAACTTCACGAAGGTGTAATAATCCAGTCCTAGCAAACTGAGTTGGATCAGAATGTACTACATGCTCAGGGGTGTAGACCTCTGTTCAGTTCAGTTCAGTCGCTCAGTCGCATCCGACTCTTTGCGACTCCATGAATCGCAGCACGCCAGGCCTCTCTGTCCATCACCAACTCCTGGAGGTCATTCAATGTCATGTCCTTAGAGTCAGTGATGCCATCCAGCCATCTCATCCTCTGTCGTCCCCTTCTCCTCCTGCCCCCAATCCCTCNTTGTTCATAGTGATGATTACTAAGGCCCACTTGACTTCACATTCCAGGATGTCTGGCTCTAGGTGAGTGATCATACCATCATGATTATCTTGGTCATGTTGATCTTTTTTGTACAGTTCTTCTGTGTATTCTTGCCACCTCTTCTTAATATCTTCTGCTTCTGTTAGGTCCCTACCATTTCTGTCCTTTATCGAGCCCATCTTTGCATGAAATAGTCCCTTGGAATCTCTAATTTTCTTGAAGAGATGTCTAATCTTTCCCATTCTGTTGTTTTCCCCTATTTCTTTGCACTGTTCTCTGAGGAAGGCTTTCTTATCTCTCCCTACTATTCTTTGGAACTCTGCATTCAGATGCTTATATCTTTTCTTTTCTCCTTTGCTTTTCACTTCTCTTCTTTTCACTGCTATTTGTAAGGCCTCCCTAGATAGCCATTTTGCTTTTCTGTATTTCTTTTTCTTGGGGATGGTCTTGATCCCTGTCTCCTGTACAATGTCATGAACCTTGGTCCATAGTTCATCAGGCACTCTATCTATCAGATCTAGTCCCTTAAAGCTATTTCTCACTTCCACAGTGGAAATGAGACCTCTATTACAGAGTTACAAATGCCTTAGGCAGTATTGACATCAGGATTTGAAACTGATTTGAGGCCAAATATTGATCCTATCCCCCTGTGTGTCTTTAGGCAAGCTGCCTAACCTTCCTATTCATGCAAGTGTATAATGCCCCACATGGAGTTAATATATCCCCCTTATAGTTGTACTGAAAGGACCCAATACATAGCTTGGCATATAGTAGACACTTGTGATGAACAGTTCAGTTATTAAAATTGTTTAAAAGTTCTTAAGCATTTCTCAAGTACTCTCCAAGAATGTATTCTATGGCTTAACTGTGTGACTGACAAGTTTCCAGTGATATACAGCTTCTTTGCAATGGTATGATCCTCATATCCTTATCTGGAGAAAATGATTCATTGTTTCTTGGGCAGAGACAATGCATACCCTCTCTTTTTTGTGCCTGTTTTTTTTTTAAATTGTTTGTTTGTTTGTATGTGTTTATGGCACCCACTATATGTATATAAAAATAAACACTAATTTCAGCTATACTTATAAATGCCAGATTAGAGTGCTGATAATCATAAATCCATGAACTAGGTTTATTTTTTATTTTCTGAATTGCACTACTTAGACTGGAGGAATTATTTGGAGGCTATAAGAGCATCATAAAATAGACAGAGAACTTGAATAAATGAAAGATTCTGCTAATGACTTAGATTTTCTGCTATTGGTTTTAAATCTAGTCCAAATACTTGAATGAACAAACGTATAGAAATGTGTGCATATTTCATTGTGTAAGGAGAGAATTCCGCTGTGCTTAGTCACTCAATCATGTCCAACTCTTTGCAACCCTATGAAATGTGACCCGCCAGGCTCCTCTGTCCATGCAGATCCTCCAGGCAAGAATACTGCAGTGGGTTTCCAGATCCTCTCCAGGGGATCTTCCCAACCCAGGGATCTACCCAGGTCTCCCACATTGCAGGTGTATTCGTTACACTCTGAGCTACCAGGAAAGCAGAAGAATACTGGAGTGGGTGGCCTATCCCACCTCCAGGGAATCTTCCCAACCCAGGAATCAAACTGGGGTCTCCTCCATTGGAGGCAAATTCCTTACCAGCTGAGCTACCAGGGAAGGAGATATAGAGAAATTCAAAAAGCAAAACAAAATTTTTTAATTAGGTATACTGAGATGGAGTGAATTATATGTATCTTTTTTTTTCTTTTTTGTATTGAAATATAGTTAACATACAATGTTATAATAGTTCAGGTGTTCAACATGGAGTGGGTTGATTATCGTAAGTCAATAACCATCTGTCACCATATAGACTTATTGTAATACTATTGACTACATTCCCTATGTTGTACATTACATCCTCATGACATTTATTATATAAATGGAAGGTTGTAACTCTTAATCCTTTTCATCTATTTCATGCCCCCACCCAAACCCCATATACTCTGGTGACTGTATCTATGAGTATTTTCCGGTTTGGTTATGCTTATTCATTTGTACTGTTTTTTGAATTCCACATATAACTGAAATCATACTGTATTTGTTTTTGTCTGACTTATTTAGCATAATACCCTCTAGGTCCATCTATGTTGTTACAAATGGAGATTTTTTTATATGACTGAGTAAAACTGCATTGTGGGTATATACCACATCTTTATCCTTTCATCTATTGAGAGGCATTTAGGTTGCTTCCATTCTTGGCTGTTGTAAATAATGCTGCAGTGGACATAGGCATGCATATATCTTTCTGAATTGGTGTTTCTGTTCTCTTTGGATAAGTACTCAGAAGTGGAATTAATGGATCATATGGCAGTTCTTGGAGAAGGCAATGGCATCCCACTCCAGTACTCTTGCCTGGAAAATCCCACGGACAGAGGAGCCTGGTGGGCTGTAGTCCATGGGATCAAGAAGAGTCAGACACGACTGAGCAACTTTACTCTCACTTTTCACATTCCTGCATTGGAGAAGGAAATGGTGACCCACTCCAGTGTTCTTTCTTGGCGAATACCGGGGACAACGGAGCCTGGTGGGCTGCCGTCTATGGGGTCGCACAGAGTCGGACACGACTGAAGCGACTTAGCAGCAGCAGCAGCATGGTAGCTCTATTTTTGATATTTTGAGCCAGCTCCATGCTGTTTTCCATAGTGGCTGCAACAATTCGTATTCCCACCTACAGTGCCTGGTGGTTTCCTCTTTTTCCACATCCTTGCCAATGCTTACTTGGTTTAGGTTTTGTTTGTTTTTATTTTGGGGGGTCTTTTAATAATAGCCCTTCTGACAGGTACAAGGTGATATCTCATTGTGGTTTTTATTTGCATTTCCCTGACAATTACAATGTTGAGTGTCTTTTCGTGGGTCTGTAAATTACCTGTATGTATTCCTTGGAAAATGTCTGTTGATATTTTCTGCCCGTTTTTAGATCGGGTTTTTTGTTTTTTTGGTGTTGAGTTGTGTGAGTTCTTTATATATACTGGATATTGACCCCTTATCAGATATACCAGTTGTGGATATCATCTTCCATTCAGTAGGTTGCCTTTACATTTTGTTGATGGTCTCTTTTACTGTACATAAGATGTTTTAGTTTAATGTAGTCTCACTTGTTTGCGTTTTCTTCTATTGCCTTTTCCCAAGGAGACAGATCTAAAAAAAATATTACTATGATCAGTGTCAGAGACCACACTTCCTATATTTTCTTCTAGGAGTTATATGGTTCGTGTCTTACATTTAAGACTTTAATCTATTTTTAATTTATTTTTATATGTGGTATAACAAAGTGGTCCAATTTCATTCTTTTCCATGTCTGTCTTGCTTCCCAACAATATTTGTTGAAGAGAATGTCTTTTCTCCACTGTATATTCTTGGCTTCTTTCTTGTAAATTAATTGACCATATAAGCATGCATTTATTTCTAGGCTCTTTAGTTTCTTCCATTGATCTATGTTTGTTTTTGTGGCAGTACCATATAGTTCTGATTACTATACCTAGGTACTCAGCTATGTAGACTAGTTTGAATCAGGGAGCATGGTACCCCCTGTTTTCTTCTTCTTTATCAGTGTTGCTTTGACTATTCAGGGTCTTCTGTGGGTCCATACAAATTTTAGGACTATTTGTTCTAGTTCCTTGAAAACTGACATTAGAATTTTGATAGGGATTGCATTGAATCTGTACATTGCTTTGGATAGCATGATCATTTTAACAATATTTTTTGAACCCATGAGCATGGCATATCTATCACTGAATTTACTTGTGTCATCTCAATTTATTTTATCAAGTTCTTATAGTTTTTGGAATACAGGTCTTTCATCTCCTTGGTTAAATTTATTACTAGATATTTTAGTCTTTTTGATGCAATTATAAATATATTGTTTTTAAATTTTTTTCTGACAGTTTGTCATTAGTGTCTAGAAATGCAACATTTTCCTGTATATTGATTTTGTATTCTGCAGCTTTATTGAATCCATTCATTTATTGGTTGTAATCTTTTTTGATGGAGCCTTTATGTGTTTATAAATATAGCATCATGTCATTTGTAAGTACCCATTATACTTCTTTCTTTCCAATTTGATTCATTTCTTTGTGTTGTCTGAATGCTGAAGCTAAGCTTTCTGATACTCTGTTGAATAAAAATGGTGGGAGTGAGTACCCTTGCCTTGTTCTTGATCTTAGAGGAAACGTTTTCAGCTTTTCACCATTGAGTGCTATGTTGGGCCATGTGTTTAGTTGCTCAGTTGTGTCCAACTCTTTGCAGCCCCACAGATTGCAGCCCACCAGGCTCCTCTGTCTATGGGGTTCTCCAGACAAGAATACTGGAGTGGGTTACCATTTCCTCCTCCTGTGTGTTTATCATATATGACCTCTTTATATTGAGGTATATTCATTCCTTCTATAACCTATTTATTGAGAGGTTTTATCCTAAATGTATAATGCATTTGTCAAATGCTTTTTATGACTCTGAGCTTATCATGTGATTTTTACCACACATTTTGTTAATGTGGTGACTTATGTTGATTGATTTGCAGGTATGGAACCACTTTTCATCCCTGGAATAAGTCTTTTTGATCATGGTGTATAATCCTTTGAATGTATTGAATTTGGTTTGGTAATATTTTATTGAGGCTTTTGTATCTATGTCCACCAGTGATAATTGGTCTGTAAATTTTTTTGTGTGTGACATCTTTGGTTTGGTGTTATGGTGATGTTGGTCTCATACAATGAATTGAGAAATATTCCTTCCTCTTGAATTTTCTGGAATAGTTTCAGAAAGATAGGTGTTAACTCTTCTTCCGCTCTTTGGTGGAACTCAACTGTAAGCCATCTGGTCCTAAACTTTTTGTTTGTTGGGAATTTTTTTGATTAATTTAATCTGGTTCATATTTTATATTTCTTTTTGATTCAGTTTTTGGAGATTGCACATTTCTAAGAGTGTGTCCATTTCTTCTGTGTTTTCCATTTTATTGGTATGTAATTGTTCAAAATAGTCTTTTATGAGCTTTTGTATTGTATCTTTAGTATTGGCTGTAACTTCATTTCTGATTTTCATATACCTGAGCCCTCTTCCTTATTTTTTTGATGAGTCTAGCTAAAGGTTTATCGATTTTTGTTGTCTTTAAAAAGAAGCAAGCCTTAGATTCACTGATCTTTTTCTTATTATTAATTATTCTCTATTTCAGGGGCCCCCAACTCCTGGGCCACATACCTGCATAGGTCCATGGCCTGTTTAGAACCAGGCTGCCCAGCANTTTAAAAAGAAGCAAGCCTTAGATTCACTGATCTTTTTCTTATTATTAGTTATTCTCTATTTCAGGGGCCCCCAACTCCTGGGCCACACACCTGCATAGGTCCATGGCCTGTTTAGAACCAGGCTGCCCAGCAGGAGGTGAGCAGCGGGTGAGTGTGCAAAGTTTCACATTTATTCACAGCTGCTGCCCCTCATTATTCATGTCACTGCCTGAGCTCCACCTCCTGTCAGATCAGTGGCGGCGTTAGATTCTCCCAGGAGCATGAACCTTGCTGTGAACTTCACTGCACATGCTCTTTATGAGAATCTAGTTCCTGTAGATCTGAAGTGGACCTGAGGTGGTGATGCTGGCGCTAGGGAGCAGCTGCAAATACAGGTTATTGTTAGCAGAGAGGTTTAACTGCACAGAAACCATAATAAGTTATCTGCTTGCAGACTCATATCAAAACCAATCAGTGAGTGGCAAGTGACAATTGTATAATTTTAAATTATGTATTATAATGTTTAATAGTAGAAATAAAGTGCACAATAAGTGTACTGTGCTTTGAATCATCCCAAAGCCACCCCTGGCCCCTGGCCCATGGGAAAGTTGTCTTCCATGAAACCANAGGAGACAGTGGAAAACGGGGGACCTGGCGTGCTGCAGTCCGTGGGGCGGCAAAGAGGTGGACACGACCTAGTGGTGAACGACAGCAATAATTATTCTAACGATGCTGAGCTGAGCGTGTTTTCATGAGCCTGTTGGCCATTTGCATGTTTTCTCTGGAGGAATGTCTACTTAGGAAAGACAGTTTTTACTTTTAATAATCTTACATTTATTCACACATATTAGATAAATGCCTGTATTCTGTTTCCAGTATAAGGTTTTGGAGTTTTAAAGAATAAATTTCTTGGGTAATTCTGGGTAGCTGAGGCAATGATGACTGCATAAATTGAAAACATCCAATATATCCCTGTGTGCCCCAAGAAAAGGAAAGAAGAATAAGAAACAAAGCTATGCAAAACCAGTGTCCTCAGCGTAGCTAGAAGACAGAGGGGTCGACTATCAAAATTCCTGTAATTGGGAAATGAGCCCTGAACGCAGTGAGCTGACTCCCACGCTCTTCACGCCTTTGCAAAGAGGGAGCACAGCTCGCAGAGCAGAGGGACCTGGTGGTGGGTCTGAACTTGATCTAAAGCTGCTGCTGGAAAGAGAAAGTCACTCTCAGTATGAAAATACAAAACTTTTTGCTCGATCAAAGTACTTGCGANAGCGTAACTAGAAGACAGAGGGGTCGACTATCAAAATTCCTGTAATTGGGAAACGAGCCCTGAACGCAGTGAGCTGACACCCACGCTCTTCACGCCTTTGCAAAGAGTGAGCACAGCTCGCAGAGCAGAGGGACCTGGTGGTGGGTCTGAACTTGATCTAAAGCCGCTGCTGGAAAGAGAAAGTCACTCTCAGTATGAAAATACAAAACTTTTTGCTCGATCAAAGTACTTGCGACAGAGAAGAGACTTGAAAGTGTGCCCTGGATGTGCAGAAGCACCTTGAGAGGTAAATGCTCTGGGAAGAGTGAGGGGTTACCAGAAGGAGAGGTGCCCTATGAATAAAACACAGGAAGGGAGAAGGAAGCCGAGGGAATCTGGGGTCCTGCGTGAAAAAATAAATAAAAGGGCATGTGCTCCTTTCTCCACAAAGAGAAAACAATCCGTTCAGCAGAGGCCCGCACTTCACCACACTGACAGCAAATAGAGAGACAGCCAGGCGTCTTGTAAACCCCACTAAATCCTCACCCCTGGCTTCACAAATGCGGAGGCACAGACTATCTGTACAAAGCTACTAGAAAAAGGAAATAAAACATGGGACTTCAAACAATCAATGAAAATAAGACCAGCTAAAAAGATATGAGCAAAGATAACCTCCAAAACAGAAATGAAGACTGTCGTAACTGCCAAAATAAATAAAACAGAAGTAAAAGGGCAAAGAAAACACATCAGTTAAATAACAAAACAGCGAACGTAGTGTGTCCAGTAATTAAGAGTTTCAAATAATGTGTTATTTCAACAAGTGGTGCTGGGGCAACTGGATGTCCATGTGCACGAGGGCACATGTAGACCTTTGTCACATCGTGTACAACAATTAATCTCAAATGGATCATAGAGCTAAAGGTCATATCTAAAATTATAGGATTTTTGAAAGAAAAATTTAAGGGAAATGTGTTCATCATCTTGGGTTAAGCAGAGATTTCTTGGATAAAATGCCATACACACACCCTATGAAAGAGGAAATGAAAGTTGGACCTTTAATAAAGTCACCTCAAACACACCAGCAAGAAAACACACACATCGCAGTGGCTTGAGGGCAGCAGATGACACAAGCCTCGATGGGCGTGAAGACGGAGGAAGACCCCGCCGGGCTGCTGGCGAGGGCAGCCCTGTCACTGCTTTGGAACATGGTTTGCCTGTTGGTGAGAAAGCCAGACACGTGTCCACCATAAGACCCCACAGTTCTGCTCGTCGGTATCCATCCAGGAGAAGAGACGACCTGTGTCCAGGCGGCACCTTGCACGTGAATGTTTATGGTAGCGCCACTCATAAAAGCCGTAAAGTGCTAGGGACCCCAATCTCTACCAACTGGCGAACAGGCAAGGAGAATGTGGTACGTGTCCAATGTTCAAAAAGAAAGAGGAAAGACACACTGGTCCTTACGACAATATAGATGAATCTCAATAACTTATTCTAAGTTACAACAGACAGGTGGTCCCATTTATATGAGGTATCCAGAAAAGATAAATCTATGGAGATAGGAGGTAGATTCCTAGTTGCCTCTGCTTATTGTTTTCCAGTCACTCAGTCGTGTCCAACTCTTTGCGACCCCACAGACTGCAACACACCAGGCTTCCCTGTCCTTCACCATCTCCCAGAGTTTGCTCAAACTCATGTCCATTGAGTCAGTAATGCCATCCAGCCATCTCATCCTCTGTCTTCTTCTCCTCCTGCCTTCAATCTTTCCCAGCATCAGGGTCTTTTCTAATGAGTCAGCCCTTTGCACCAGGTGGCCAAAGTATTGGAGCTTCATCTTCAGCATCAGTCCTTCCAAGGAATATTCAGGATTAATTTCCTTCAGGATTGACTGGTTTGATCTCCTTGCAGTCCAAGAGACTCTCAATAGTCTTCTCTAACACCACAGTCTGAAAACGCTCAGTCTTCTTTATGGTCCAACTCTCACATCCATGAGTGACTACAGGAAAAGCCATAGCTTTGACTACACAGACCTTTGTCAGCAAAGTAATCTCTCTGCTTTTTAGTATGCTGTCTAGGTTTGTTATAGCTACCATTCCAAAGAGCAAGTGTCTTTTAATCTCATGGCTGCAGTCACCATCTGCAGTGATTTTGGAGCCCAAGAAAATAAAGTCTGTCATTGTTTCTGTTGTTTCCCTATCTATTTGCCATGAAGTGATGGGATCAGATGCCATGATCTTAGTTTTTTAGATATTGAGTTTTAAGCCAGCTGCTTCAGCCCCTTCTTTCACTATCAGAGTTGCCTCTGCTAAGCGTGGAAATAGTGAGTGAGTAGAAATGGGCATGCAGTTTTGAGGGTAATGGAAATATTTGAGAATTGGGTTGTGGCATGGATCAGATAGCACTGTAAATTCACTAAAAATCATTGAGTTTTACACTTCAAGTGTGTGAATATGTGATGTGCAACGTACCGCAATGAAGCTGCTAAAAATAATATGACAGAGTTTAAACCAAATATATTGGTCTTATCTGATATAAATAGGGGAATGGGTTTAACTCGCCATATAAGAGAAAATAATTTTCAATTTGCTTCAGAAAGAAAGTCTCAGATATGAGCTGAAAAGCAAGAGACATCCCTAAAGCTTCAAGGATGATGAAAGTAATGACAGACACTGTCATGGAAACAAAAATAAAGCCATTAAACCTGGAGAATTCCAAACACAAACCATTAGATGTTAAAACAAAGCAAAACAAAACATTTTGCTGCTAAAAGACACTATTCACAATGAAGTCATCATCATTATGAATATTCATTTTCTGAACAGGTAAACAGCTACCTTTAAAGGGCAAAAGCTAGAAGAAATTCAAGGAGACTTACATAGAAAGGGAAGAGGCCGAGATGTCACTCCTACTACAAGATAAAGAGGTGATGACACAGTTAGAATGTAGAGGATCCAAACAGCATCGTCAGCAAGGTAGAGTTTTGGATATATTGTATTGTAATTTATACTCTTATAATCATCAACACATATTCACATAAAACGCACGTGAAATGTTAACAAAAACTGACCCACTTGTCAGGCTGTGGAGAAAGCAGCAGTGAGTTCCATGGAGCAGGAATGTCACAAAGAACATTCTCTGATGACAATGAAATAAAAGTACAGAGTACTAGCAAAAGAAAGAGGCCTTTCCATCAAGCAATTAAAACGGGATTAACTCTTGAATTACAGGAGAATTCACACCAAAATTACAAAATTCATAAAAAATGACGATGAAAACACTCTGTATCAAAATCTTTGGTTTATATTTAAACCATGATCAGAGGAAAATATAAATCCTTAAGTATCTTTGTAGATAAAAATAAAAGGATGAAAAAAAATAAATCATTTTTTTTCCCTGGAAAGCTAGGAAAGGAACCACAATGTAAACCAAAAAATTGAATGAAACATTGAAGAGGAAGGAAGAAATAAGCAGAGTCAAATATCATGTTAAGGAAATGATATCATACTATAAAGATTTTTCCCATTAATTCAATGTTGGTCTAATACTGAAGAATCCATTAACAGAAGACAGTACATATTAACGGATCTAAGGGGAAGATACGGGTTTTTCCTTAGATGCTGGACAAGTCTTAGAAAATTTAATCAGTTCAATTCAGTTCAGTCACTCATTCGTGTCCGATTATTTGCAACCCCATGAATGGCAGCATACCAGGCCTCCCTGTCCATCATCAACTCCTGGAGTCCACCCAAACTCACGTGCATTGAGTCAGTGATACCATCCAGCCATCTCATCCTCTGTNCCATCTAGTTTTTTCCCTATCACTGCCTCTGACCTTCCTCATCTTTCCCTCCTCTCTGTCCAAAGAGTAGACTTGTCCAGGGGTGGGGGAAGGAGAGGTTGCCCAAAAGGAAGCCGGTACAGGACTAAGTCAGATTGACCTTATGGATGAAGAAACAGGTCTGGGGGATAGTGCGTGGCCCAGACTCACAAGTCACTGGTGGTTAGTCCAGTTTAGAGCACAGGTTCTCCCTGATCCCAAGTCAAGTCACTGGCGGTTGGTCCAGGTTTAGAGCACAGATCCTCCCTGACCCCAAGTCAAGTCACTGGTGTTTGGTCCAGGTTTAGAGCACAGGTCCTCCCTGATCCCAAGGCCTCAGAAAAGTTTTTGATCCCTACCCTTTAGAACAGAACAGAGACTGCAAACCTCACAGGTCACCTGGCGCTGCTTCAGGTCCAGCCAGAAAGCTGACCACTGGATTGCAGGTGGTCAGGATCTCTGGAAGCCATGATCCAAGGGAGATTCTGAAAAATAAGAAGCAGGAGACAATGGGGCAATGAGGTGCCTTGGATGGAAGATGGGGGATGGCAAGGGAGAGGTGTTTGCCACGGCCAACTTATATAAGCTACTTTCTGTGGAAACATAAATCAGATTATAATAGCCCTGGGATCATCTTCTTGGTTGATCAAATATTTATCAAATATTCACACTGAGGCCCAGCCTTGTGGAGATTTGGAGATTTACAGGGATCTGATCTTGTCTGGACAGTACTCATAGTGCAGAAGGAAAGAGCCTGGGAACCTGCACAGATGTGAGCAATGGTCCTATAGCCTCTCACCCTGGGATTCTCTGAGCACATGGATGAAACAAAAGAAAGAAGTCACTAGAAACTCTCCAACCAAACTGATCATTTTCTACCCTGTAGGCAGTGAGATTTGCCCCAAGTCATCCACCTAATTTCCACAGGTTCAGCTATTGAAATAAAGAATATCATTGGAAGAAGGAATAAAAATTAAGAATAGCCAGAAAGTCTGAGGAACAAGCTTTCCTGGCCAAGACAGAGGCTGGATCTAGACTCTGATCTTCAGTAGTAAATCCTATGAACAGTTTGTGAGTAAGAAAGAAGTTACACCCAAAGCTCAGGACAGACGAGGCAATTTCTGAAAGCAGCACGTAAGTACCAAAGAGGATTCAAAACCAAAGTGGAGGGAGCACTCACCTTGCCCTGCTTTTCAATGACCCCCAGAAAAGAGGTGCCTGGGCATGGTCACCTAACCAGCACATGCCTGAAAAACTGGGATTAAATGAGCAAAGAAGATGTGGTCCAAATATACAATGGAGTATTTCTCAGCCACACAAAGGAACAAAACTGGGTCACTTGTAGAGACATGGATGGACCTAGAGACTCTTATACAGAGTGAAATAAGTCAGAAAGAGAAAAACATACATCATATATTAACATATGTATGTAGAATCTAGAAAAATGGTATAGACAATTTTATCTGCAAAGCAGTAACAGAGACACAGATGTAGAGAATAAATATATGGATACCAAAGGGTTGGGGGGATGAACTGGAAGATTGGGATTGACTTATATACACTACTGTGTGTAAGATAGGTAACTAATGAGAACCTACTGTATAGAAAAGGGAACGCTACTCAGTGTTCCGTGTTGACCTAAAAGGGAAGAAAATCCAAAAAAAGAGGAGAGATATATATATAAATATATGATTCACTTTGCTGTACAGTAAGACACTAACACAACATTGTAAAGCAGCTATATTTCAATAAAAAAATAATTTAAATAAAGGAAAAGATACTAGGATTAAACCTTTAGGCCAAAAAGCCTTTAAGTCTATGGATTTGAAATGCTTTTGCTTTTCCCTCTGTGTCATATTGATTTCCAAGATTCCATTTGACTTGGGATTCAGTTAAAACAACCTGGATTATCCACCCACAGACACCAGTGGAGATGGTGGTCGAAGAGCCAGCATGCTTGGACCTGCTATCACCACCAAGTATGAAAGTCCTTAGAGGGGTCAAGTGACATTGCCTATCTCAGGACAGGAGATCGGGCCCACAAATGCTGCTCACTGCTCCTCTCTGCTATAAACTTTATGTGTAAGCCCAGGAAGTAGGCCCTGAGCCCTCAGGCTACAGAGTAGCTGCCCACCTGTGAAAGGGCTTCATGACATCAGCAGTTAATTTCCAGGCCCAGAGGCTAGAGCACACAGGCCCAGCAGCTTCCTTGAGCTGTCTGCTCAGCTCTGAAAGACTTTTACTGTCATTTTAACAACTCGCCGGTCTCACTGCCAACACCTCGAAGTACTCTTGTCAGAAGAAAGTAGACAGTCACCACTTGGATCTGCAGTAGGAGTACTGAGCTGGGAGGAGAGACCCAGGTTCTGCTCTTGGCCCTTTTTTGTGGCCTTGGGAAGTGCGTTAGCCTCTCTGGGATTTGGGTTTGTCATCTACCTCTACAAATGACAGAAGCTGATTGGATGACCTCCACTGTCCTTCCAGCTGCTGCCATCCACCAATGCATACAAGAGTCCCTGGGGAGCTAGGAGAGCCCGTATAAGTTTCCTCTGTCCCCTACTTCCCAGAGGGCACAAACCTGAGCCTGACTTGGAAGGAGAAGGGGTGCAATCCCTTTGTTGTGCCCACATCGATCCAGAAGAAGAGGTATGCAGTGCTTAGAAAGAACACAAGATTTAGAATCAAAAGACCTGAGTCCAAATCCTGGCTTTGGGAATTTGAACAATTGCATTGGCCTCCGTGAGGCACTTCCTCAGCTGGGGAATGAAGATAACATATCCTAAGCACACAGGACGGTTATGAGAAATGAATAAGACACATGACAGCAGTCCATAAACCCAAGAGTCTGTCCAGACAGGAAGTCCCTAAGTGCATGGCTCACCCCACATGCTGCAAGCTCCTTGGGAATGCAGAACATCTCAGCCGCTGTCCTCCTCCTCCCTGCAAGTATGAGCTCCAGGAGCACCTGAAAGAGATACATCTCAAGAGTAAACACATCCTGAGAAGGTCCCAGTGGGCCGTCAAGAACTAAAGGAGACCCTGATCTCAAGGTTTGTCAGTTGCAACTTGACAAAAGGGACAAGGCTTCTGGTTGTATTACTAGCAGGCTGTAAAGGTACAATCATTCCTTAAGATCTTTGAAGGGGAAAGTGGCAAGAGAGATGGAAATAGTGGTTGGAATGAACTCAAGGAAGCTTCCTGGAGAAGGAATTCCAGCAGCTAGGAGCTGCTATGGTGCTGTCCTTCTGCCCGATCTCTAAATAACAGAAACTGCTGACCAGGAGGGCTGGAGAGAGGAGACAAATGGCAACCCAGGGGGGTGTTGGGGCTCTGAGATGCCTCCTGGTCTGTGACTAAGAGAAAACTTTTCCCATTGAATACAAACAACACTGAGGGCTTGCAAGTTCTATGCCTGACCTGCCAGTGCTCCTGAACCCCTGTCCTGCATCCGTTTTATTCTTTACAAGCCATCCATTGCCCTTTTTTCCTCAGGTAGGTTGTCAACACTCAGTCATGAGAATGCAAATATGAAGATTAGGTACTTAAAGATGGTGATGAGCAGGTTTCTCTCAGATTGGGGGTTCCTCAGCTCAAGAGCTGTGATCTCCCCTCACACTGGGGATTGCCTGGAGGACAGGGACCAGGTCCTGCCTCCTACAGGGCTGTCAGTCAATGGGTTTCAGTAATTCCCTTCAATTTACCATCAGTATTTACTGAGCACCTGCTAATGCCTAGCTATGAAAGATTTGCTGTAAGGGCCATCCCCTCTAAGGATACAGTTATAGGCAGGAACCGTGACTTCATTTGTGAGGCTACAGAACCCAGATGTATTAGCAAGCACACATGCAGATTTAAGTGTCTAAAAGCTACAAATTTTAGAAATTTGACATGCCAAGTGTTGCAAAACTCCAAATACTTAAGTGTCATAATTCTATAAACTTTCATCATTTCCTCGTTGATAATGATAATATGTAATCATCAACCACTTCCACACAGATATCCCCCTACTTCTGGTTGAAAGGGATAAAACGGAGAATCAGGTTCCTATCTCACATTTGAGGCAAGGTTAACTCAGAGCCACAAGATCGAGCACAGCTGTCAATACCACGTTGCATCAGCCTCTTCCACATGTTAAGAAAGTACCAGTTAAAAGATTTTCCTTATTAAGCGTCATACAGAGTAGCAGAGGCGGGTATGGAGTACCCCTCCCCCAAATCTACCAAGGGGATCCATGCACAGCTCTAAAAATCTCCTCTGTAATCTTTAGCACACTGCCCAGTACATTGGTGTTGGTATTAGAGAAATTAAGTGGAAGGAGTCTTGTTCAGGCCTCAGAGGCAAGAAAGCAGAGCAGACCTCTGACCTTGCTTCTGACCTGCCTGGTCAGTGCCCTGGCTATGTGCTGGCTCATGAGTGCCCCAATTTTTCTAGTAAAACCAGTGGCAATATAGAAAAGACAGGGATCAGGTTTCAGAATTCTTGAGCCCCTGGAGGAGGTCTAGCCAACCACGCCCGGGGCTTAACAAAATCCTCTGAGTCACAAGATAAAACAAACAGTATTGTAAAATAAAAAAAAAAAAAANTATGGTGAATAGCCTTAAGTCTTTGAAAACTTTATGAAATACTGAAATTCATATCAAGCCATTATTCATGCATTAGGACAAATATCTTCTTTTCATTGAAAAACCTGCATGAATTTATGAATCTATGCTGACATAAGATATACATGTGGATTTTTTTCCAAAAAATTAATATATGTTAATAAAATGATCACTAATGTCTTTGAATAATGAGTCGAGGATATATCCTTGACTGTAAATCTAATGGCAATACATTGCTTCTGTTCTTCTGTTGCTGGTGGTACTACTTACATATAAGCAATAAATATTTGAATTAACATTGCTTGCATCTACTAAAATAAAAAAATGCCAAAATATTATTCTAATGGTTACATTGTTATAAAAACATAAAAGTTTTATGATTTAATAAATATCAAAATAATTTTACTGCTTAAATTGAAGGAGGAACTTATAAGCTATATGAGTAGGATCAAACTCGATTAAAGAGAGACAGTCTCTGATGGGCACTATATAAAGTCACTTTTCCTTCAAACAGATTAGTGTGGATGGCAGCTTACAGAAATGTGCAAATAGCTCATGAAATGTTCTTTGCTTAGCTATTTTATACTAATATATTTGTACACCTCTGTAAGCCTGATCTCCATTGGGTCTGCTTACAGTACACTGATTATTGTATTACTTTAATTTCCTGTGGTAAAAGCACCTGGTTGAATTTTCTATTGTTTCTCAAATACCTTCATAAGTATATAGTATCCATGGACTCTTGAAGCAAACATCTGCTTTGCATTATTCTAAATTTATTGTTTGCTGGACCAGCAATGTAAAATTACTGAACAAAACTGATTTGGTATTGAATATTTTCTTCAGTTTTTGAGGAAATCAAGGAATGATGTTTCACTGTTGTTTATGATTTTGTAAAAGTGTACTTTATTTTCAAAATCGACCTTCTCATAACCCAGTGTCTATCACAGTGCTGTTTATCATTTGGTTTTGTAAGTGGGAATGTATACCATGACATTTATATATCTTCTGGAAGAATTTACCCTTTAAACAGTACAATCTAATATGTCATATACTAACAGTACTCTTTGCTTTTTAAGAGAAAGCATATTTAGATTGCCATGCAATTTCAAGTTTTCCAGTACATTATTGTCATCAGACAAGAAAGCTGGTGGTTTATAAATGTTTATTTTTCAGCCAAATAGAATCTTGCTAAATGCAGATGTTTTATACTCCATAAAGTAATTTAGGGAATCACTTAGCAAACACATTTTCATCAATGTTACAATTCAAACCATTTCATGGCAGTTGCATTTACAATTCAATTCCCATTAAAACAGCCTCCCAAACTACAAATCACTGGTCTGCTATGTACTACCTGAATGTGCCAATAGTTACACTTAACGTGCTGTGTGGACTGCTGAACTGCAAGAAACCAGGTATTCCTCTGCCCTTCAGAACGTTGCAAATAACAGGATTATGGCTGTTTGTGTTTAGCTTTTTGTATTTTATTGAGAGTGGAAGAAAGAAAAAGTCTGAGGGAAAGAGAAGCATGGAGTTGCCTAAAGCCACATGAAATTTCCAGAAGTACAATCCAAAAGAAGGGGNGATGTACTTTGTTTCCTGAGGTCAGCTTTTATTGCTGTAAACTTTGCTCTTAGAACTGTTTTTGCTGCATCTCATAGATTTTGGATCATTGTGTTTTCATCTTGTCTCAAAGTATTTTTTGATATCTTCTTTGGTTTTTCCAGTGAACACTTTGGTCGTTTATTAGCATATTGCACTCTGTTTTGATTGGAGCCTTTAGTACATTTACATGTAAATTGCATTAGTACATTTACCTTTAAAGTAATTATTGATCAGTATGTGTTTATTGCCATCTTGCTCATTGATTCTGTAGTCTTTTCTGTTCCTTTCCTATTCTCTTGCTCTCTGCCCTTGTGAGGATGACTTTCTTTAGTGTTGTTCGTGTTCATGCCTATTTATTTTGTGTGTGTGTGTGAAGGTCACTCAGTCGTGTCTGACTCTTTGCAACACCATGGACTATAGCCTGCCAGAATCCTCTGTCCATGGAATTCTCCAGGCAAGAATACTGGAGTGGGTTGCCATTTCCTTTATATAGAAAATCTGTTTTGGTGGTCTTCAGGTTGTTTTCAGACAAAGTTGCTGTTGTTCTGTAGGAGTAGGTGAGCTGATGATCTTGCTACTGCACCACCTTGATCCAGCCCTTCTAATGTGCCTTTGTAAAGAATAAATTTCTTTTAATCAGAAATACAATTTAAATACTGCTTATTATTTTGCTTTTTATGTAAAAATATATTAACTGTTCCAAACCAGAAGAATAACATCAACATTAACCATAATTGCGATACCTAAAATAACCACTTTTAATGATTTGGTGAGTTTCTTTTGGTCTTTGTAATTTTTTTTTTTTTAACTTTAGAGTTTCAAAGAGAATTACAGTCTATATGCTGTTTGCATCTCACTTTGTTTCACTTGGTATTATAATTAGAGGAGTTTCACAGTTTATTAAATAATGTTTAAAGCATGACTTTTAGTTTGCAGAAAACCCATTATATGATTGCATTGTAATTTATATATCACTAGAATGTGCCTTCATTACTAATATGAAAATTTTGTGTTAGTTAGAACTACTAGTTGTGAATCATGGAAGCCTATCCCAAGCTAGCTTGGAGAAAAGGGTGATTTGTTTGGTGAGTACTAGAGTACTTTGTGTAAATTAAAGAAGAATTGAAAATCCAAAGCACAGGAAGATGCAGCAATGAACAAATGGAATGAGGAACTCATTCTCCAAGGCCCTCTCTTCCTCCCTCTCCTCTCTCTTTCTCTCATACACACACTCGTGTGTGTGTGTGATCTGCTGCTTTTCCTTTTTCAACTTCAGTTGCTTCTTTCTGTGTATAAACTTCATTTTCTTGGAACACACGCTGTCTTTACCACTTTGCAAATTCACAAGAAAATGGCCCTTGACAACAGCCAGGCTATTCTTCTCACTGCCGTACCCAGATACAAACACACATGTACACCTGTGCACAACTGTGTGTACATGTGCACTCGCGCACACACACATACAACCTCTCAACTCCTTTTATCCAGTTATAAGTCAAAGTATACAAGTGTAGGGTTTTAATTGATCAGGCTTCAGTCAGTTGACAACCTCTGGCCCAGGGACTGGCATTCCATAATAATAGCACATCCACAGAATTTATGTAGATGTGAAAGGCCACAGGGAACAAGTTNTTATCCAGTTATAAGTCAAAGTATACAAGTGTAGGGTTTTAATTGATCAGGCTTCAGTCAGTTGACAACCTCTGGCCCAGGGACTGGCATTCCATAATAATAGCACATCCACAGAATTTATGTAGATGTGAAAGGCCACAGGGAACAAGTTCTAGAAATAAATTGTGCTCTACAGATCACCATATAGACAATTACTTATTGTAGTGTGAATCTATGTACATATATCTTTTTATACATCTGTGAAATATTTTGTGACAAATGTCAAGAACTGGGAAAATGGTTTGAAGTGGAAAGAAGTTATTTAAGGCTTTTTGTATATATATATCCCTATTTGTACCTATAGGAATTGGTTATCAATTTGATACTTTTGTACAGTAGGTCTAACTGAAATCTTGCTAATGTCATATTACTATATTTTAGTAGAAAATGAAAGTGAAAGTCACTCAGTCCTATCCAACTCTTTGTGACTCAATGGACTATACAGTCCATGGACCTCTCCAGGCCAGAATACTGGAGCCTATCCCTTCTCCAGGGAATCTTCCCGACCCAGGGATCAAACCCAGGTCTCCCACATTGCAAGCAGATTCTTTACCAGCTGAGCCACCAGTGAAGCTCAAGAACACTGGAGCGGGTAGCCTATCCCTTCTCCACAGGATCTTCCCAGTCCAGGAATTGAACCAGGATCTCTTGCATTGCAGGCAGATTCTTTACCAACTGAGCTGTGAGGGAAGCATTTTAGTGGATGACACCCATATATCATGTTGTTTACATTACAAAAATACCATAAGTAAAAATACTTAAATCTGTTCATTAGCTGTGTGACCACAGACAGATTATCTCTCTTAGCATCAGTTTCCTATGAATAAATGTTTTAAATTGTATCAATTCAGTTCAGTCGCTCAGTCATGTCCGACTCTCTGCGACCCCATGAATTGCAGCATGCCAGGCCTCCCTNTAAATCTAATGGCAATACATTGCTTCTGTTCTTCTGTTGCTGGTGGTACTACTTACATATAAGCAATAAATATTTGAATTAACATTGCTTGCATCTACTAAAATAAAAAAATGCCAAAATATTATTCTAATGGTTACATTGTTATAAAAACATAAAAGTTTTATGATTTAATAAATATCAAAATAATTTTACTGCTTAAATTGAAGGAGGAACTTATAAGCTGTATGAGTAGGATCAAACTCGATTAAAGAGAGACAGTCTCTGATGGGCACTATATAAAGTCACTTTTCCTTCAAACAGATTAGTGTGGACAGCAGCTTACAGAAATGTGCAAATAGCTCATGAAATGTTCTTTGCTTAGCTATTTTATACTAATATATTTGTACACCTCTGTAAGCCTGATCTCCATTGGGTCTGCTTACAGTACACTGATTATTGTATTACTTTAATTTCCTGTGGTAAAAGCACCTGGTTGAATTTTCTATTGTTTCTCAAATACCTTCATAAGTATATAGTATCCATGGACTCTTGAAGCAAACATCTGCTTTGCATTATTCTAAATTTATTGTTTGCTGGACCAGCAATGTAAAATTACTGAACAAAATTGATTTGGTATTGAATATTTTCTTCAGTTTTTGAGGAAATCAAGGAATGATGTTTCACTGTTGTTTATGATTTTGTAAAAGTGTACTTTATTTTCAAAATCGACCTTCTCATAACCCAGTGTCTATCACAGTGCTGTTTATCATTTGGTTTTGTAAGTGGGAATGTATACCATGACATTTATATATCTTCTGGAAGAATTTACCCTTTAAACAGTACAATCTAATATGTCATATACTAACAGTACTCTTTGCTTTTTAAGAGAAAGCATATTTAGATTGCCATGCAATTTCAAGTTTTCCAGTACATTATTGTCATCAGACAAGAAAGCTGGTGGTTTATAAATGTTTATTTTTCAGCCAAATAGAATCTTGCTAAATGCAGATGTTTTATACTCCATAAAGTAATTTAGGGAATCACTTAGCAAACACATTTTCATCAATGTTACAATTCAAACCATTTCATGGCAGTTGCATTTACAATTCAATTCCCATTAAAACAGCCTCCCAAACTACAAATCACTGGTCTGCTATGTACTACCTGAATGTGCCAATAGTTACACTTAACGTGCTGTGTGGACTGCTGAACTGCAAGAAACCAGGTATTCCTCTGCCCTTCAGAACGTTGCAAATAACAGGATTATGGCTGTTTGTGTTTAGTTTTTTGTATTTTATTGAGAGTGGAAGAAAGAAAGAGTCTGAGGGAAAGAGAAGCATGGAGTTGCCTAAAGCCACATGAAATTTCCAGAAGTACAATCCAAAAGAAGGGGAAAAAAAAGTCAGTGTGGCTGTCCTTTAACTAAGACTCTTTGCTAAGCTTGCCTATAGTCTCCTTCAGTACTGCCAACAGAGTGAGCTTTTACATTTTCTCTCCCGAAGGGAAGTATTATTCTTTTCAAACTTATTCTTTATTCAATTATCTATATTATTCTACTCCATAAATTATCATCTGTCTATACAAGGACACTGACTGATAGGAAAATCTTAGTGTAATACACTGAATCTGAGACAATGCCAGTGTTGACCAGTGCCACTTTTTTGCAAAGGACCAATCACATGCTTATAAAAACAAAAAGTAAATTAAGCAGTCATAAACATTTCTTGAGTACCATTGTTTGCAGAACATTAACTATTAAAAAATAAATGTCATTTTGAGCTGCCTGTTGTAGAATTAGAGATTAACTTTGAACAACGGTAAATTAGTTTTCCCTCGTATAATAAAATATTCTAATTACTAAAGTATTAATTAAACCAGACTCAGTACCTGACATTCTATTTGCCAGAAAGAATTAACACTCTTCTACAAAGTGATTATCTAATTTTGGTGATAATTAGCACATAGCAGAATCAGATTTCTCTTTAAGACATGATTTATTCTACTTCATTTAATTATGGGTGTCATGAAAAAAGCATTTAATGTGCCTAAAAGCCATTATATTAGCTTCAGTCACCAAATTAACCTACTGTCCATCCTGCACATTCTTTATTTTTCTTCTGTAACTGTTTCTTGTTGATTTGCTTTCCTATAACCCATTATGTAGAACTGCATAGTATAAACCTGTCACAATTTTGCACTATACGTTATGCAGAGAGGTTCTGAAAGTTTTCCACTGAAAATACTTCTTTCAACCTGTGCTTTCAACAAGAGATATTACCCTTCATCTCTAGTGGCTGAATTATTTGAAGCTGATGAGTCACATAATAGTTCTCAACTTCCCAAAGCACCTCCATTATGGGAAACTACTTTTACACTGTCATTTAGTTTGTGAAATATGAAATGCTGCCATGTGGTTGCTTCTCAGAATATCTATGAGAAGAAAATATAGATGCCAATTGCTCGCTAGGTAGAAATCGTAAAAGGATAAGCGTTAGAGTTCATGTTAAATTTCTCTAGAGTGATCTTTCTTCAACTTACAGTTCTTGCAATCACCTGTTAATATTGTGCTTTCACATTCCAAAGTTTAGTTATTAGAAATGAAATGAAGTTAAAAGTTCTTTCTACCATCTTTTTATTTTAAAAACTAAATATCATAGGAAGTAAATTAAACAATAAATCTAGGGAAAAAAGTGATAAGGTGGCAGTATAATTTTGGGGCCTCAGAAAACAATTTAGAAGCCTGACAAATTTCCCCATTTATTCAAGACATACACAGGTGGTGTTAATAGAAAGGCATTCCGTTCAATTCCATTCAGTTCAGTTCATTTCAGTCTNGCAGTATAATTTTGGGGCCTCAGAAAACAATTTAGAAGCCTGACAAATTTCCCCATTTATTCAAGACATACACAGGTGGTGTTAATAGAAAGGCATTCCGTTCAATTCCATTCAGTTCAGTTCATTTCAGTCTCTCAGTCGTGTCCGACTCTTTGTGACCCCATGAATTGCAGCACACCAGGCCTCCCTGTCCATCACCAACTCCCAGAGTTCACTCAAACTCACGTCCATCGAGTCAGTGATGCCATCCAGCCATCTCATCCTCTGTCGTCCCCTTCTCCTACTGCCCCCAGTCCCTCCCAGCATCAGAGTCTTTTCCAGTGAGTCAACTCTTTGCATGATAGAAGAGAAGCAAATTTACAGCAAATAAATAGAGCGTTGGGTACATAATTTAATATTTAAATCTAAATATAAAGTGAGAAGTATTTCAATTTACATTGTAGGCTAATGTTATATTGGGTTGGCCAAAAGTTCATTTGGGCTTTTCTGTAACATGAAAAAACTCAAATGAACTTTTTGGCCATCCTAATATTTCATAAGTACATTTGTGTTGTATGCAATTGCCATTTGTTTATATACTTTAATAGCCATAAACATTTCCTCATCATATTATTGTATTTTTTCTGTCTGATCAACTTTTGGATCATTATTTGTGTTCATGTAGGTAAGAGATGGGGAAAAGTATTAAAAAGAGTTCCAAAATGGAAGCTCACTAATTGAATAAAGTCAAGATCTGGTAAACAGAGTTAAAAGGAAAGGACTGAGAAACATAGAAATGGGCTCAAGTTTTTGAGAGAGTAATGAGGAATGATTTGCAAGACTAAGAAATAGCCATTTTGCCATAGGAGGTGGTAGCAGCCAGTGGAAAAATAGCATTAGAGTAGCTGTGTTTCATTATTGTGATTTTTCCTTTATCGCTTTTTGGACGTAATTCAGAAAAGATTTTAAATCCTTTCCAAAGGATTTGAATGTCTGCAGGGTTTTCACATAAATGTGACATTGTACTGACTTTAGCTGTTAGGCAGATTGGCTTTATGCCCCCTGCATACAATAGTACCAGTCATTTGAGAATGGTGAGAGAATATAAGTCAACATGTAGGGATGACAGATTACTTAGGACACTGTAGGGATTCCATAAGGTTATTAAATTCAAATGGATCTGTGAATCTATTTATACAGAATAAGAAGTGACCCTAAACTTTATTCTAGGAAATGGGTTCTTTTGAGAGAGAAGAGAGAAGGAGGGAGAGGAGAGAGAGAGAAAGAGCAAAAGAGAGCATAAGAATTCTAAATTTGTGCAATCAAAAATTTCAAATTTCTTTGATTTCTCAGAAAGCTTTAAAATCCACTCATTTTAATTCTGTCTAAGACAAATAACACTCTTCCAGAGCGAATAGGGAAATTCACATGAATAAGTAAGTTTTATTCTGGTTTTGTTTGTTTTTCCTTTAATGATGTGTTAAAAGAGACTTCACTATTACTTGCTTTTGTGTAGAAATTATTGTTGATAGATTATGTTTTCAGTTATTTTAAGATGATAAAAGGTGTTATAGCCTTCCTACTTATCAATATAAGATATGTTATGCTGAAGTAACAGACTATCCTACAGCTTCAGTGGCTTAAAACAACAAATATTTACAATTTTGTTCATGTTACCTGCCCATCATAGATGACTGGGTGCAGGGAGCAGTAGGAATTTTTTCCTCATTGTAGTCATCAGGAACCCAGGCTAGAGTTTATCTTAATATATCCTTCCATGTGGAGCAGGAAATGGCAACCCACTCCAGTGTTGTTGCCTGGGAAACCCCATGGACAGAGGAACATGGCAGGCTACAGTCCATGCATTCGCAAGAGTCACACACAACTTAGTAACTAAGCCACCACCCCCATCCTTCCATGATTATCAAGGCAAAGAAAGAAGACGGTGAGTTTTCCTTTGGAACTTAGCACTTCCATTGCAATGCGACCACACTTATGATCTTGTCTAAAGCAAAGCAGTTGACAACACTTAATTTCAAGGGGGCTGGTAATTGAAACCCCACATAACACCCAGATGGGAGAAGAATCAGAAGTGTTCAGTGAACTGCATTATTTATATATTCTAAAAAAAAAAGAAGTCTTTTCTGTAGAACTCTATAATAGCATATAAAGGTACAGGCCAAATAAAAAGTCTGAATTTTACTAAGAAATGAATTTCAGTGAAGAGCATAGAAAGCCAGTGAAAATTATAGTTTCAAATGCCAGTATATGAAACCTCCTCCTTCCCCTCCCATAGGACAGGTAATAACACCTCAGTAACAGTGCCTACAGGGTCCCATGTATACTGTGTAGATTCAAGCATTTTTGATGGTGCTAATATATTTTCAGGTCATTAAAGTTCAGCTTAGTAAGAACAGAGATTTATTTGAGAATGCACGTGCTATCATGACTAAATCAAATCTTTAGTGAGGAATGACTGAGTCAGTGTTTTATGTTATATTCTCACCTTTATTATTTTTCTCTAACTTAAGAATCTCTAAAATTCTTCATCATCATTGACCTATTTTCATACCTATTCCTGTGAAACCATGGTGATATTTTCAGCGGCATCTTGTATTTTTTTCCTTCATAACTTTTCTTTTTACCATCCTTGTTTACCCCAGGCATTTGATTATTCTGTCTTGTCTGTATGACCTTATAAGCAATATTTTCTCTTCCCCTCCTGCTTTTGTTGTTAAATATTCTATTCTCTTTCCACAAAGATTTTACACACTCCATCCACTCCATGCTGCTGTTGATGTTGCCAACCTCTGCTGTCATTCAGTTCTCTTTGCGTCTCTGTTCTTATTTTGAGCCTTGGAGTCTGATGTTTGGATTAACTAAGAACTCCTGCAGTAGAACAGATGTATCTAGAATCCTCTTCTTCATGTTATTTCCTACACCAAGAATAAGTGTATATTTTTCCTCTGTGAAAGGACTGGTTTCCCAGCAGTGCCTCCATGAGAATTATTCCCCCAGACAATAAAATAAGCACCATGATATAATATGTATTGGAATGGGGGTATCTCCAACATATTCCTAGACCTCAACTGAGGTGACTGGAACAAATCCTGATAGGAAGCTTAAAGCATAGTAATACCTGACCGCACAGTCAACGTATTTGAAGAAGTTTATTTCTTCTGTCAGTGTTAATTAAAGGATTAGAGAAACATACATAAAGAACACCTTTCCCTCATGACCACAGATTTCTTGTACTGCTTGAACATAAATGAACGATATTCTAGTGAAGAAACTGAAAGGAAAGCTAAGAAAAATGATAAGCTAGTTTATCTTGCTAGAAGAAAGAGACAGCAGAAGGTTATCTGATCATACAAAGAAAAAACGGAAGAGGTATTCAGTGATCCATAGACTCGACATATTCATTGTGCATAGGAAGAAAGCAAGACTTAAGAGTTCAGCTAAAGTACGGATTGCACCCTTAGCTGTATTCGTTTACAAGGGCTGCCCTAACAAACCGGCTGCCTTAAACCAGAGAGATCGCTTGTCCCAAGGTTCTAGAGACCAGAAGTCCAAGATCAAAGTGTTCCTTTTGAGGTTGTGAAGGAGCCTCCATCCCTGTCATCTCTCCTACTTTCTGCTGGTTTATCCAGCAGCCTTTGCTGTTACTTGGCTTCTGCTGGCATCTCCCTGATCTCTGCCTCCACCGTACCTAGTGTTCTCCCTGTATGTGTCTATGTCAAAGTTCCCCCACTGGTGGTGCAGTTGCAAAGAATCTGCCTACCAATGCAGGAAATGCAAGAGATATGGGTTTGATCCCAGGGTCAGGAAGACCCCCTGGAGAAGGAAATGGCAACCCACTCCAGTCCTCTGGCTTATAGAGCCGTATGAACAGAGGAGCCTTGCAGGCTACAGTCCATGGGGTCATAAAGAGTGAGACATGACTGAAAGATGGAGCACACAGCGGGCCACCATCCTCTAGTACTACCTCTTCTTAATTATTACCTCTGCAGTGACTATTTCCAAATAATGTTACAGTCTTAAGTACTGGAGGGTAGGATTTTATTTTTGGCTTTCATTTATTTATTTTTGGCCACACCATGTGGCATGTGGCTTCTGAAGTGGCAATAGTGACTAAAAAAAAAAAAAACCTGGCTGCTGATGCAGCAGAATAAAAAGATGCATATTTGATCCCTGAGTTGGAAGATCCCTTGGAGGAAGAAATGGCACCCCACTCCAACAGAGGAGCCCAGCAGGCTATAGTCCATGGGGTCACAAAAGAGACTGACATGCCTGACACGATTTAACACACACATGTAACATGTGAGATCTTAGTTCCCTGACCAGGGATAAAATCTGTGCCCTTTGCGCTGGGATCATGGAGTCCCAGCCACTGGACTGCCAGGGAAGTCCCGTCTGTGGGTAAGGATTTTAATGTGAATTTTGCGAGGACACAATTCAGCCCAGGATAGTAACTAATGACAATACTCAGACATGATCTTAAAATTAAGAATTAGACTTGTTTCGAAATTAAGAATTAGGCTTGTTTCAGAAGCCATAGTTATAATGACATGGGCGACTCTTAAAATTACTTAACATTGTTCCTCATTCTCAATAGACTGTTGTTAAATTGATCTGCAGCTGGACTTGTGTGTCAGATGTTTTTAAAATTCACCAGATTATTTTTAAATGCACAGTAAATGAGGACCACTGGACTAAAAGATGGAGAAGGCAGTGGCACCCCACTCCAGTACTCTTGCCTGGAAAATCTCATGGACAGAGGAGCCTGGTAGGCTGCAGTCCATGAGTTCGCTAAGAGTCAGACAGAACTGAGCGAGTTCACTTTCACTTTTCACTTTCATGCATTGGAGAAGGAAATGGCAAGCCACTCCAGTGTTCTTGCCTGGAGAATCCCAGGGACGGGGGAGCCTGGTGGGCTGCCGTCTATGGGGTCGCACAGAGTCGGACACGACTGAAGCGACTCAACAGCAGCAGCAGGACTAAAAGAATTTGAGGTGTTGTAACAGCAAAGCCGCCAACAGTTGAGGGTTCACAGTCCATTAGCTCAAACCTGATGCTGCCTTCCAATGTTTGTAAGCTTCTCTGGAAACTCAAAGCTATACAATATGTTCTGTTGAGAGCCACTGATTCATCTAAGTTTACTTCATTTAACAATTTTTGTTCAGGTTTAATATTCCTCCAGATTCCATTTCCTGCATTATTAATCTCATTATCTTAGGTTGTATTATTATATGCAGTGATGATCTTCAATCTGTCCATTAGCTGATAGAGCATAGACACTGAGCACCAGAATAGACACCAGATTAATAATCAGAAGAGAGCAGGCCATAAGCCCTGGGAGGCCATTCTAGTGTGTGCCAGCTGCATGTGTGTTGTGGTTGTGTTTTTCGAGACTGCCTTTGGTTTCTCTGACCACTTACTGCTGTGTGAGGAAAATATGACTGCTGACCCGCACAGCCCAGCACGAGGCCATTTGGCAGCTTCTGCTCTAAACCGTGCTGCACTAGTCTGGAGAAATTGTATTTTCAAAGCTGTGTTTACATCATCCAAATATCTCAGGGACATCCAGTTATAAAAAGGAAAGTTTCCATCAAAATGGTTAATTTTTTTTTTTGATGGGTGATCCTCCCACACTCTATGACGCTCCATTTCATAGACCCCCCCTCGTTACAGCCATTCCATAACCCAGTGGCTGGGAGGACTGTATAGTTTAAGGGCAAGGTGACCACTTGTGGTTACAGCTCTATCTTCACACATAGCTGTTCACAAATTACTTCAGTCCCTTCAGTTTCCATTAATATAAATCAGGTGACAATTCCAGTTGCCCTTGATAAAGTTCCTAGGTAAATCAGTCAGGCAGGAGCAATCTTTAAAAAAAAATATGAAATGAGCTAAGCCTTTCTGCTCTATTCACAAGCTGCATTCTTATCTCTTTTACTAGATCGTGAAGCTACATTAAAACAATTTTCTAAGGAGGTAGATCTGGATGTTTACATGTTGGCATATAGTCAAATGGTATAGAGGGGCTAAATTTTGTTGAGAAAATTATTATTCCCTGACCATGAAATTTCTTCAGACTGTTGAACATTAAAATGGGGCAATCTTTCTTTAAAATTGCATCCAGGAGTGAGGAGAGGTAAAACAATATATCCTCCACCAACTCTCTGAGAAAAATAGTTCTACTTTGTCTGTCAGTTCAGCTCAAGGGAAAAGTTGAATGCTATTTCCACCGTAGCAGTCTATCACAAAGATCATCAGATCTGAGAGAACTTAGCGAAAGAAGCTGAAACAAGGTGTCTTCCTGTAGCCAAAAAAAAAATATGTTTTTGTGGATGTAAGACTGAAAGAGTGGCCTTCTCTGGTGTAAACTCTTTCTCTTCCTCAGAAGGTATCAAGCCAGTCCCACAACTGAGAAATTTTAATAATTTTTACAATTCAATATGCTTGAATTTTGAACTGACTCATTCTATGCAATGATGCTTTTCTGAATTTTGCCTAGTTTATGTATGGAACATTACAGGAATCTAATATATTCCTTTTGTGAAGTTAGAAAATAACACTAGCAGGAGATAAGCACACAGGATTATCTACTATCCACAATGCTTTTGTTTCGGAAATAAACTACATGAGAGGAAGGTACATCTCCCTTTAACAGGGAGACAGATCATTACCTCCTGTTGTTCTCACACCATTGCAGCCCATCACAGTGCTCAGCCATCGTGCAGTGGGAGAGCTGAAGGGGGAACCTCGTACACACACATTTATGTTTGTTCCTTCCACTTAGGACACTTCCTCTCTGGCTGCAGTGCTGAAGTAAATCACTGTCAAAGGCAGATCCGCTTCTTCGTAGCTGCCATCTTGCCATTAGGTAAAGTCTCAAGTGTCCTCAAAAAGGTCTTTTCCCATGATGCACTGGAGGTTCTTGAGTGTCCTTCTGGCTTCACTTTCTCTCCAGTATTTTCACTCTGTCTCACAATTGGGTAACATCTGTGTAGGAAAGTGGTTTTTTTTTTTTTTCCTTGTCCAGTCTGTTTGTATTGAAATGTTTCCTCCTTTTCCTTTGTTTTCACCACTTATCATTTATACCCCTTTCATTCCACTGTTAGATTCCACATATAAGTGATATCGTATGATATGTGTCTTTGTCTTATTTCACGCGGTATGACAACCTCTCTTAAAGTAGGAACAAGTCTCGCAATTCTTTCAGCTGCAACCCCTCGTTATTATAAAGGATCCCAGTTAATGTGATGGTGAAGTGTCAGGGGAGAGGAGGCATCTGTAATTCCACTGATAGCTTTCATTCTTTGAAGGAACCTGTGCTCCCAGGCTGTGACCTCCGCTCATGCTCTTCACTTTTTGTCTTCCCTACCTTACGTGACACAGGAAGGCTGAGGGGGCTGGAGTTGGGTATCTCTCTTCTCCTTGGTCAGTTAAGGCTCTGGTAAAATCAAACCTGGGGCTTCCCTGGTGGCTCAGTGGTAAAGAATCCTCCTGCCAAGGAGCAGACCTTGATTTGAACTCTCAGTCAAAAAGATCCCCTGNGAGTTGGGTATCTCTCTTCTCCTTGGTCAGTTAAGGCTCTGGTAAAATCAAACCTGGGGCTTCCCTGGTGGCTCAGTGGTAAAGAATCCTCCTGCCAAGGAGCAGACCTTGATTTGAACTCTCGGTCAAAAAGATCCCCTGGAGGAGGGCCCAGCAACCCAGTATTGTGGCCTAGAAAATCCCATGGAAAGAGGAGCCTGGCGGGCTACAGTCCAAGGGGTCACAAAGAGGCAGGCATGACTTAGCAATGAAGCAACAACAAAATCAAACTTGCCAGGCTCTGGAAAAATAGTTTCCTGAGAAAGAGACATTTGCAATGAAGAATAGGTGCTCTGGACATATTTCAAAAGTGGGATTTCTCCCCTTCCCCTGCCAGAAGCATGAGGGGACGGTTCACTTTTCACAATGAGAGCCTGGTGAGATATCTAGAAGTGGGGCTCATAAAATTGCGGCAGTCCATTGAGGGCTCCCTCGGATACCGGCTTCAGCTGTGGGTATCCGCTCCCTCTGTAAGGTGTGATTTTCTAAGTTCACCCATCTCTCCAGTTTTCAGGGCAGTACTTTCCCCGTGATCCCAATTCTCTCATAGATGAAAGAAGAATTACTGGTTTTCAGATTTTATCAGCTTTATTCTGTTGTGAGAATGGACGTGGTGCCTTCCAAACTCTTTACCTCTCAGATCAGCCCATTTTATATTCTTTTCAGAAAACTGTTTAATTGTTAGAACATTTAAAATTATTATAACATTATACACCCTATTTCACTTCTCCATTGTGAAAGAAGTGGTAGTGTACAGTTTAGAGGCTAAGGAGTTAGACTTAAATTGTATATCCCATGACTAAGCAGTGCTGAGGTTTTTCTTTTGATGATGTCCAAACTATCATACTATGAATTAGGCACACATTGCAGTTGGATTGACTTATTTGTTAAAAGTGTACACATTTGTAGGTATTGATTTTAGGGATTATGGACCAATCTTGTCACTGCATTTAAAATGAAAGAAAAACATATTTTACATTATCAGCTCTACCTAAACTTTTCTCTCAGAGTAGTTATTTAGATATTAAATGGTGTACAATACATGACATAAATTATAGCTTTCAATCAGGCCTCTTAAATTTTCCATGAATTCAATTACCTAAGGATCGATCAGGTACTTGCTCTATACTAGACACAGAAATACCAGCAACAAAATTGGTAAAAGACATTTGTGTGTTTTTTTACACATTTTGACACTGTTTCTTAACATATTTGTATAAAGTCTAGATAAAATACATAAATAATACATGAAATAATAAATAAACTAGCAGTTAATGTGGACTTAACTAAATGTTCTTAAAATATATAAACATATGGAAGATCAAGAGCGTGGGCAGCTGCAACAGCACAGAGAGCTTGGCCGAGAGGAGCTACCCCAGTCCGAGGACAGGGGCCAAAGCCGGGAGAACTCCATGCCCTAGCGGCAGCGGCCAAGAGGAGTTACTCCATGTCCGAGGTCAGGGGCAGCGGCTGACAGTGTCAGGCTGCGGTGGCTCAGGAGCAGCCAAGAAGAGCTACCCCACGTCTGAGGTCAGGGGCAGCGGCCGGGAGGAGCTATCCCCACATCCAAGGACCAGTGGCTGGGCAGGCGCAGGAGGGCCAAGAGGAGCTATTCCACATGCAAGGTCAGGAGGGGTGGCAGTGAGGAGATACCCCTTGTCCAAGGTAAGTAGGACCAGCTGCGCTTTGCTGGATCAGCCATGAAGAGTTACCCCATGCCCAAGGTAAGAGAAATCCAAGTAAGACGGTAGGTGTTGCAAGAGGGCATCAGAGGGCAGACACATTGAAACAATAATCACAGAAAACTAGTCAATCTAATCACACTAGGACCACAGCCTTGTCTAACTCAGTGAAACCAAGCCATGCCCAAGACGGGTGAGTCATAGTGGAGAGGTCTGACAGAATGTGGTCCACTGGAGAAGGGAATGGCAAACCACTTCAATANATCACAGAAAACTAGTCAATCTAATCACACTAGGACCACAGCCTTGTCTAACTCGGTGAAACCAAGCCATGCCCAAGACGGGTGAGTCATAGTGGAGAGGTCTGACAGAATGTGGTCCACTGGAGAAGGGAATGGCAAACCACTTCAATATTCTTGCCTTGACAACCCCATGAACAGTATGAAAAGGCAAAATGATGGGATACTGAAAGAGGAACTCCCCAGGTCATTCAGTTCAGTTCAGTTCAATTCAGTTGCTCAGTCATGTCCGACTCTTGGCGACCCCAAGAATGGCAGCATGCCAGGCCTCCCTGTTCATCACCATCTCCTGGAGTTCACTCAGACTCACGTCCATCGAGCCTGTAAAGCCATTCAGCCATCTCATACACGGTCGTCCCCTTCTCCTCCTGCCCCCAATACCTCCCAGCATCAGAGTCCTTTCCAGTGAGTCAACTCTTCTCATGAGGTGGCCAAAGTACTGGAGTTTCNAGTTGACTCATTGGAAAAGACTCTGATGCTGGGAGAGATTGGGGGCAGGAGGAGAAGGGGATGACAGAGGATGAGATGGCTGGATGGCATCACTGACTCGATGGACATGAATCTGAGTGAACTCCAGGAGTTGGTGATGGACAGGGAGGCCTGGCATGCTGCGACTCATGGGGTCGCAGAGTCAGACACGACTGAGCGACTGAACTGAACTTATGGAAGATCAAAGAAGAGGGGAACCATATGTGGCAAGGGAACTCAAGTCACTTACCTTGAGAATGTAATGTTTGCCATTGATGCTGAACATTGGCAGTATTCCTGTAGGAAGGCTTGTTGAATGAGGGCATTTAAGTTAATAGAAAGTGCATGAGCAAAAGCAAAGCAAGGAGTCAAAAAAGTCTGAACTACTGAGGATGGCAGGTAGTATTATTTGGCTGTTAATATATTAAGGAAGGAAAAAAGGAGGGCCTCCTGATGGCTCAGTGGTAAAGAATCTGCCTGCAATGTAAGAGATGCAAGAGATGCAGGTTCAATCCCTGGGTTTGGAAGGTCCTCTGGAGAAGGAAATGGCAACCCATCCAGCATTCTTGCCTGGGATATCCCATGGACAGAGGGCGTGGCAGACTATGATTCAGAGGGTTGCAAGAGTCAGACACGACTGAGCGACTGAGTACACAACACCTATAGGAGAGAAGTAGGTGGTGAAACTAATACATGTAGATTTTTATGAAATATGTACTTAATCTGAGTTGGCATAAGTAGTAAGTTTTGAGCAGGAAAGGATATTTTCAGAAATAGAGTACTAGTTGGCAAGTCTGGCATGAAATTTTATGCTCTATGGGGATAAATTAGAAAATAAAAGTATGAGTATCTGAAATAGCAGAAGTTATGAAAAACGAGTTGAGAGATTCAATATCCTATTAATGGAAAAAAATATATACATATATGTATATCTTGGTATAGGGTCAGAGGTTTAATATGTAACATTTTAGGTATGTAGACAATTATATAATTAGAAAAAATGCTTGGAAAAAAAAACACAAAATATACAGTTTGGTAATTTTTCTATTTTGCCAAGATATGAGCTGTGCTATGCTTAGCGAAGTGAAGTCGCTCAGTCATGTCTGACTCTTTGGACCCCATGGACTGTAGCCTACCAGGTTCCACCATTCATGGGGTTTTCCAGGCAAGAATCCTGGAGTGGGTTGCCATTTCCTTCTCCAGGAGATCTTCCCAACTCAGGGATTGAACCCAGGTCTCCCACATGGTAAGCATTGTAGGCAGACGCTTTACCATCTGAGCCACCAGGGAAGACCCTGCTGTGCTTAGTCATGTCTAACTCTGTGAGCCCATGGACATGCCTGCCAGGCAATTCTGTCATGGGGATTCTCCAGGCGAGAATACTGGAGTGGGTTGCCATGCCCTCCTGCAGGAGATCTCCCCAAGCAGGGATCGAACCTATGTCTCCTGCATTGCAGGTGCATTCTGTACTGCCTGAGCCACTGGGGAAACCCAAGAATACTGGAATGGGTAGCTTATCCCTTCTCCAGGGGATCTTCCCAACCCAGGAATTGAACCGGGGTCATCTGCATTGCAGATAGATTCTTTACCAGTTGAGCTAGGTAGAAACATAGAAATATGAATGCTGAAGTATTAACAGGGATGTTCCCTGAGAGGTGATATCAGGAGTAATGTTTATTTTTCCCTTTTGCTTTTTCTGGAAGAATAGATGAGTTATATTATAAATGTCTTGAGGTTTATATTTTTGAATCACATGTGTACTCAACTGAAATTCTTTGTTAATCTAGGCTATTTATTTAAAAGTCCTCTTTACTGTGTGGTGAACTATTTGTTAGGTTAAAGGAAATATGATAGCATAGTAATATTGACTACTCACCCATTAACATTATTTGAGTCACTTTTCTTACTTTCTAATACCAGGCTACTGAAATTCACAATATGCATTTTTCAGTTAGTGTTGTTATTTATTGTGGAAATTAGTAAATGTCCCCTGGAACACAAACATGAAAAGTACCAAAGATAAAAGTTTTAAGACATACTACATTTATGAGGATTCAATTTTATTTTTTAAGGAAAATGGAGCTTGTGATGCTATCAATGTTTTCTTTTAGTTAAGCATCATATAAAAACAGCATTACATGCTTGAATGCCAAAAAAAAAAAAAGCATTCTTACATAATTGGAATTTATTTGTTTGCATAAAAAAAGTGGAGAAGATAAAACATTAGTGATATTTGTAACTTTTGTCATTATGACAGTTCTATTTAGATTTTATTTACTTTTTCTACATTTCCAAGCATTCCTTAAAAAGCATCAAACATATGTTCCTAAAATAGTACGAAAAATTCTTAGAAAGTGTGATGCTTAATTTTATGTATCAGTTTGACTAGGCTAAGGAATGCCCAGATTGCTAGTAAAGTATTATTTCTGAATGTGTATGTGAAAGTGTTTCTGGAAGAGATTAACATTTGAATTGGCAAATTGAGTAAAGGAGATGGCCTTCTGCAATGTGAGTGGAATCTAGCGCAATGATGTCCCAAAGAGAACCAAAAGGTGGAAGAAATGCTGTCTCTACTTGAGCTGAGACCTGTTTTCTCCCACCTTCAGATTCATTGGGGCCCCTAGTTCTCAGATTTTCAGCCTCAAACCACCACTAATATATACCATCAGCCCTCCCCCGACCAGCTTCAGACAGTCTATACTTCAGACTCAGACTTAATCATGCCACCAGCTTTCCTGGTTCTCCAGACTCAGAACATGGGACTTACTGGCCTTCACAACAGCATGAGCCAACTCCTGTGATAAACAGACAGACAGAGATACACAGATTAATCCGTCCTGCCTTACTCCCTTCTTCTATTCTGTTTCTTTGGAAAACTCTGATACAGAGAGCATCTTGTAGGTGATAGCAGGTAGTACTATATTTTTATAAAGTTATTAAATTAAATAGGTATAAAATTAAGGCTCTCACGTCTGATATTTATTTCAAAAATGTGCCTCATTTATTTACTTAATGAAATAAAATACACATACATAAATACCCCAACTCAAACTGCTGGTGTGGATTGAGTGTGTGATTGTAGGATCTGGATAATATGTCATCCCTATTCTATGGTATCATACAATATTAGAGACATGCATTCACAAGCAAAAAGGATGATAATATTGGCTAAGTGTTTTTTAATAAAGAACTACACAAAATTTTGGGCTTCCCTGGTAGCTCAATCAGTAAAGAATCGGTCTGCAGTGCTGGAGACCCAAGTTTGATCACTGTTTGGGAAGTTCCCCTCGAGAAGGAAATAGCAAACCACTCCAGTATCCTTATCTGGAAAATTCCATAGATAGAGGAGCCTGGCAGGCTGCAGTCCACATGGTCGCAAAGAGTCAGGCACAACTGAGGGGCTAACTCTTCACTTCATGCAAAAGTGGTAACACAGGGTAGAAAACACCCATTATTCCCCAGGAAGGTAATAGTTAACAGATCAGGAGAATGGATATTTGAACTGAGTAATTAGAAGTTTAAAAGATGAATAGGAATACAGAACAAATACCAAAAGATTAAAATGTACAAAAGAGACATTGGAGAGTATGATATACTCCTAAAGTAAAATAAAGTAAACAAAAAAAAAATTTAATTAAATTAAAAAAAAGAAAGAAAATGAAAAAAAAAAAGAGAGAGAGAGAGATACATTGTGACCAGGACATATTGTAAGTTTAGGTAGAGGCAGAAAATGAACCTTATTAAATTAAGACAGATCACGGCCTTATGGTACAATTCTGTAGTCTAAAAGATTTAAGATGTATCCTGATATCTTAACCAGGGAATAATTTTGTTTTCATTTGGTATTGTTAAAAAAAAATTTAGCCATTAGTAAAAGAAATTTAAAACATCTAATTGAATTCATTAAATGATTGATGAATTGGGCAGTGTCTCATCTAGGAAGTAGAGGGGAGCTCCAGAGGAATTCAAAAAGGGACATGTTTCCTAAGGCAGGACAAAGAAGTCAGGCACAGGATAAAGAATTATTTTGGATTGGGGCACCTAACTTGTGGGGGAAAAGGGTCTTAGTAGGTGGGTTACTGCTTTCTCCTTTGGGGGATGCTGATGGAACAGCTCCATGCAACATATTACCGCATTGGTGCTCACCANGACACAGAATAAAGAATTATTTTGGATTGGGGCACCTAACTTGTGGGGGAAAAGGGTCTTAGTAGGTGGGTTACTGCTTTCTCCTTTGGGGGATGCTGATGGAACAGCTCCATGCAACATATTACCGCATTGGTGCTCACCAGAAAATTGCTGACTGACCAATTAAAGCAACATTTCTGAAGGAAGCTGAAGCATCTGTTAGGTTTGGCATTTTGGGGGGAATGTGTGATTTCCCCAGTTCTGTCTCACTGCAGCAAAGATTTGACATGGCAGGCCAGTGTTGCAGCTCTGTTACAACTCAGTTTTATTCTGCAAGCAAAGGGTAGTACACCCTTGAGGCTTGAGGGCAGGCTGACCCCAAAGGAGCGGCCTCAGTCCGTCTTGGCTTCCTCCTTTTATCCATTTGTCTCCTCCCCACTGAGGAGGGGACAAACTGGGCTAGCCAGGAAGCGGATGTGTTTGTCTCACCTGAGGTTCTCCCTCCGGTCCACAGGTTTTCTTTTGTTCTATTTTTGGGGGCATTTTCCTTTCTTTATCTTGTAGCCACTGCCATTTTGGGCTCCTTTTTACTATTCTAACTACCTAATAGTATTAAACTTCAGTTTGGCAGCACGGTCTAGCATAAGTGACTCCATCTGGGGCCTGTGGTTTGTTTTTAACAGTCAATGTAAGGTAATGATTAGAAAGGGAGGAGATTTCACAGAGAAGCCAAAGGAGAACTAATTGTGAACTGATCACTCTGAAGGGGCTTCCCTAGGGGCCCTGGTGGTAAAGAACCCTCCTGCCGATGCAGGAAACACGAGAGACGTGGGTTGGATCCCTGGGTCAGGAGGATCCCCTGGAGAATGGCATGGCAACCCCCTGCTGTATTCTTGCCTGGGGAATTCCTCGGACAGAGAAGCTACACGGACTGGTAGGCTACTGTCCGTGGGGTCACAAAGAGTCGGACACAACTGAAGTGACTGAGCACACGCAATCACCCTGAGGCAGATGAGCATGTTTCATTCTCTCTAGACTAGGGAACTCTTCAGATTAGGGTATATTCCTAAATGCTTTATTGTTAGCTGCTGCTGAGTCACTTCAGTCATGTCCAACTCTGTGCAGCCCCATAGATGGCAGCCCACCAGTCTCCCCCATCCCTGGGATTCTCCAGGCAAGAACACTGGAGTGGGTTGCAATTTCCTTCTCCAATGCATGACAGTGAAAAGTGAAAGTGAAGTCGCCCAGTCGTGTCCGACTCTTAGCGACCCCATGGACTGCAGCCCACCAGGCTCCTCCATCCATGGGATTTTCCAGGCAGGAGTACTGGAGTGGGTTGAAATTGCCTTATAACTTCTGTATAATTTCTGTAGAGTTATGTAACCGATCCTATTACTAAAGTTGATTAAACCTGAAGGACAGAAAAGTGTTCCAACTTCTAAATAGCTTTTTTTTTTCTATAGAAACCCTATTCCAAGTACTAGATCTGAAGGGAGTGGGTAATGAGGGGCAGTGTTCAGGGCCTGTCTTCATAGGGTTATTCAACTCAATCATTTGCTTTCCCTTAATTAGCTTTTTCTTTTACCCCAAACATTTGATTTATCCTCTAGTACAAAATATTTGATTTTTCCATTTTTTCCATTATTCCCTATGTTCTTATTCATCCTAAACTTTATGTCTGAAAACATAAGGACGTTTTACTTTACATACTTAAAAACTAGTCTTTAAAAGAATGAAAGGGAGTGGAGGAGGGAGGGAGGGAGGACAATGACCAGAACAACAGCAAAACCTATTTTTCAAGCTCTTTTCTCTTCTATGACCTTCAGAATCTCCCTGTGGAATCTGCACTGGGAATCTGCACTGCCTCTTCCTTATCTAGGCCTTTTATAGGATTAAAAGGCCTTTCCCTGAGCACAATTGTGCTCATCAGATCTTTTCTTTTGAGACTGCAGTTTTAGCTAGCTTCCCTTTTATATTCCTTCAACTCTAAAAATATTAATCTCTTCCAATTAAATGGAGTTTAAATTTCTTCCTGGAGAGATATTGGAGAAGGCGGCTGGCTAAAAGGTTCTCTTTGCAGCGAGTTGAGAAACCCTTCTAGATCTTTCTCAGAACAATGACTCTGCGATCTAGTTCTATACAGTGCTTATTAAGAAGATGTTTAAAGACTCTTAATAAAGATGTGTTTAATGTAAAATGTTGTTAATGGACTTGGATCACTCTCTGAAAACTATTGTGATAGTCTGGCCCTGTTAATACCAGAGTGGGATATGTCTCAAGCTTTATGAAATAACAATAATATAGTGACACATTTTCATAGTCACATATACCTATAAGTAATCTATATGTTTTTTATTCTATATTTTTGTGAAAATTCACAAATATGTACATACACATATGTTAATTATTTTTATAAAACTTAGAATGAAAGGTTTACAATCGGATAATTTTTAAAAAAATTTTTTGAGATACATTTACTAAACCCTCATATAAAATACATATAACCTGAATTAAGCTATTATAGTAGAATATTGCATTTATCCAATAGGATAAAAATCTTTCCTAACATCTGTTGGGTGTTGTCTTATACTGTCAACCAATAAACAGAAAAATAAAATTTAAACACACTAGTTCTACTTGCTACATAATCATCAATGCTTTTTGAAGAGGCAGGGCTTCCCCTGTGGCTCAACTGTGATGAATTCGTCTGCAATGCAGGAGATACAGGTTTGATTTCTGGATTGGTAACATCATCTGGAGGAGGAAATGGCAACCCACTGCAGTATTCTTGCCTGAAAAGTCCTGTGGACAGGGGAGTCTGATAGGCTACAGTCCAGGGGATCACAAAATGCCAAGTTAGACACGACTAAATGACTGAGCACAATAATGGTTTGAAGAGGCAGATTCAAAGACAATTTATTCCTTTATAGTCAGAAAGGTAATTTTTATGTAATATTTATAGCAGACTTCTGTGAATGAGATTGCTGGTTTATTGGACCAAATCCAGAAATGTAGTAATGAATAACCAAGAGAGGTTTTATATACCTACTGTTCTTACCAATTGATAATACCTTCTTAGTGCATCTAGTGGTATACAATATTTTAAAATGTGTGATTCTAGAACTTAATGTCTTTAAATGAAATTCTGAGCCTGAAATTTTGTCTGGAACATACTATCCTATCTACATTTTATATTATGTAATGTTAAAATATTAAAGAAGTATGTAATTTAGGTATGTATTGGAAGAAGTAAAATTATGTAGATATTGTAGACATGAGGTAAAATTTGCCACATTTCTGGATATTTAAGGCTGAGATTGTATTTGAGAAAAGGGAATGAGGTACCAATTAAACTGTATAAACCAACCACTCATATTGTATAAACCAACCACTCATACTTAATGTAAATAATCACTGGTAGTGGTGATTTAGTCACTAAGTCGTGTCCGACTCTTGTGTCCCCATGGATTGTAGCTTGCCTGACCCTGTCCGTGGGATTCTTCACGCAACAGTACTGGTGTGGGTTGTCATTTCCTTCTACAGGGAATCTTGCCAACTCAGGAAATTGAACCCTGGTCTCCTGCATTGCAGCAGATTGTTTACTGACTAAGCTACAAGGGAAGTCTCCAAATAATCACCGCATTATTTTTATTCTAGATCTCCTCAACTGTACACTGATTAATATTTTAAGAAAATACTTCCATTAGCATTATAGGTGAACATTTAAGCTAACAATGAATGAAGCAAAGAAACTCCAACATAGGACTGTGATTTAGGAGACAGTGCTTTAATTTCTGGCTCTGATACAAATGAGAAATAGGATTTTTGACAAGTTGTATGATCTTTCTGGACCTCAGTTTTCATTTATAACATCAGAAGGTTAGCATTAAAATATTTTCAATGTTCTTTCCAGAATTATTTTATATGACCATGTTTTCTTCCCACTGCTGCTGTTGCTGCTGCTGCTAGGTTGCTTCAGTCGTGTCCATCTCCATGTGACCCCATAGAAGACATCCAACCAGGCTCCTCTGTCCCTGGGATTCTCCAAGCAAAAATACTGGAGTGGGCTGCCATTTCCTTCTCCAAATGCATGCATGCATGCTAAGTGGCTTCAGTCATGTCCAACTCTGTGTGGCCCCACAGACGGCATCCCACCAGCCTCCCCTGTCTACAGGATTCTCTAAGCAAGAATACTGGAGTGGGTTGCCATTTCCTTCTCCTTCTTCTTCCCACTAGAACAATTAAAAGGAAAAAAGAAAGAAGGAAAGAAAAACTCCAAACTAAATATATAGGCCACAGCACTTTTGTTATTGCAGAGCTCTGATCAAGAGAAGCCAGAGGAAATGGACCAGGGACAGTCAGGAGCATCTCTTGAAGTGATACCTCTTTCTGACTATCTATTGAATGGCAGTTGTTTTGCCTAATGCGTTTTCCAAACTGAGCTTCAAAATAAACAGGCCAAACAGCTAATTACCTTAAGATAGTTAGTAAAAGTCCTTGCATTTAGAGAGGTGCTGAAGAAGTCATGATTTCAGCTGTTTGGAGTCGATAACAATTGGAAGGACTGATGCTGAGGCTGAACCTCCAATACTTTGGCCACCTGATGTCAAGAACTGACTAATCTGAAAAGACCCTGATGCTGGGAAAGATTGAGGGCAGGAGAAGGGGACAACAGAGGATGAGATGGTTGGATGGCATCACCGACTCAATGGGCATGAGTTTGAGTAAATTCCGGGAGTTGGTGATGGACAGGGAGGCCTGGTGTGCTGCAGTCCATGGGGTCACAAAAAGTAGGACATGACTGAGTGACTGAACCGAACTGAACTAGTATTCTTACCTGGGAAACCCCATGGACAGAGAAGCCTGACAGGCTATAGTCCATAGTCCATGGGGTCACAAAAGAGTTGGGCATGACTTCGTGATGACACAACAACCGTCTCTAGATCTTAGATTTCTGGGGTAAGTTTTTTCTCCCTTCCACAGTCAAGCCGGTGGATATCTCTAAGGTCAGTTACAGTTCCTTCATTAAATTTTTTCATATATTCTAAGTAGTGTGTCCCTCAGATACCAATGTTGGGTTTATACGTTCTGAAAATACTGACAAAAATACTGGGGATTACTCATTAGTCACCATGGTTTTAACATTTTTGTTTTTACCCATCTCTTTCAGGTTTTTTTTTAGTTCTTTTTAATTTATTTTGTTTTTAAATCATGAAAATAAAGCCTTTTTTCTGTACTTACTCCTGAGTGATTTCACTTGACAGCTCTATGCAAATTGCAGTGTGTAGTTTCAATGGTTCACCGCTTTCTGTCTACTTTTGGTTGTATCTCATGAATTCCCGTGATGTTTTTTTTAGGAAGGAAGCTAAATTTTTATTACTCTCTTGTTTTCTTTTACTCAAAAAGTAGATAGAGGCCATTTTCTAGTAGGCTTTTCAAAAATAAACATAGAAAGTATATGGACTAATAAAATGAGCTTGTATAGCATTTTACCAAATAAATTGATGCCTCACAAAAATCAAGATGTATTCAAAGTAGCTAAGAAAATCCTAGTTTGCTATTTTTATAGTCTTACAAATTTCTTTTCTCAGTAGAGTTAAGAAATATATGTATATGTCTGTAAGTTAAGTTTAGCAGCAATTTTTTATGCCCCAAACAGCTATTGAAAAGCTTGGACGATTCAATCAACAGAAAATTCCATTTTAATACAATTATTTTGCAATATCTTCATGAATTAGTAACCTTGTTTGTATGTTAATATCAACTTCAACTACAGGTTAACCCTCATATGTTATTTCTTCACAAACATTTCCAGCACAATTGAAGATCACTTGAAGATTTTCCTGTGTTTTCTTTATATGTTTTTAACTCTTACCTTTAGGTCTATAACCCATTTCAAGTTTGTTTTAGTAAGATATGAATTAATGGACAAGGTTAACTTTTTTATATAAATATTCAATGTTTCCAGGACCATTTCTGAAAACACCATTATTTCCTTTATTCAATCACCTTGCCTTTGTCAAAATAAATTGGCTGCATAGATGAGGGTCTATTTCTGGATTCTTTATACTATTCAACTGATATGAATGTTTGCCTTCCTGCAAATAATATGTTCTCTTGATTACTATAGCTTTATAATAATGTTTGAGAATAAGTCAAAGTCCACTAAGTATTATTCTTTTTTTTTTTAATTTTATTTGGCTACACCAGAAACTTTGCATTTTCATATACATTTTATGACCAACTTATGTGTTTCTACAAATATGCCTATTGGGATTCAGTGATTGTTTTCTGACATGCGAGCAAAGTATATTTGACCATTTACTTCAGTTCAGTTCAGTTCATTTCCATCGCTCAGTCGTGTTCAACTCTTTGTGACCCCATGAATCGCAGCACTCCAGGCCTCCCTGTCCATCACCAACTCCCGGAGTTCACTCAGACTCATGTCCATTGAGTCCGTGATGCCATCCAGCCATCTCATCCTCTGTCATCCCCTTGTCCTCCTGCCTCCAATCCCTCCCAACATCAGAGTCTTTTCCAATGAGTCAACTCTTTGCATCAGGTGGCCAAAGTACTGGAGTATCAGCTTTAGCATCATTCCTTCCAAAGAACACCCAGGACTGACCTCCTTCAGAATGGACTGATCTGATTTCCTTGCAGTCCATGGGACTCTCAAGAGTTTTTTCCAACACCACAGTTCAAAAGCATCAATTCTTCAGCACTCAGCCTTCTTCACAGTACAACTCTCACATCCATACATGACCACAGGAAAAACCATAGCCTTGACTAGACAGATCTTTGTTGGCAAAGTAATGTCTCTGCTTCTTAATATTCTATGTAGGTAGGTCATAACTTTCCTTCCAAGGAATAAGCGTCATTTAATTTCATGGCTGCAATCACCATCTGCAGTGATTTTGTTAGGTAGTCTTTAATTTTTCTCAGTGTTGTTTAACACATTGTGGTTACAGACTACACTTTTTTGATGAACTTATTCCTAAGTATCTTATTCTTTTTGGTATTATTGTAAATGAAATTATATTCTTAATTTTATTTTCATATTGTTTGTTGCTAACATATATACAATTGACTAGTATATATTTATCATGAACCTTGTATTATTGGTAAAATCATTTCTAATAGCCAATGATTTTTAAGTTTCCTTAGATTTTGCATATAAAAATCATGTTGCTGTGAGTAAAATCAGTTTGACTTCTCCCTTGCATATCTGCATGTATTTAATATTTTTACAACCTTAATCCAGTAGCTAAGACCTCTGTACACTGTTGACTAAATGTGATTAAGAGTGGACTCTATTTCCTTTTTCTGATTTTAGAAATGTTCAGTTTTTCAGCACTAAATACAATGTCAGCTGTAGGTTTTCTGGTGGTAACTCTTCATCAGGACTAAGTTTATTGTGAATATGTGTTGAATGCAATCAAATGCTTTCTCTGTAACTATTAAGATGACCATAATATTTTTGTGTGCATGCGTGCTCAGTCATGTCTGATTCTTTGTGACATGGCGGACAGTAGACTGCCAGGCTCCTCTGTCCATGGAATTTTCCAGACAAGATTACTGGAGTGGCCATTTCCTACACTAGGGGATCTTCCTTAACCAAGGATGAAAGTTGTGTTTCTTGTGTCTCCTGTATGGCAGGGAGATTCTTTAGCATTGTGCCACCTGACTGGGTATTGTATATTATTTTTTTTAACTCATTTTATATTGAAGTATAGTTGATCAACAATGTTAGTTTCCGGTGTACAACAAAGTAATTCATTTATACGTATACAAGTTTATATTCTTTTTCAAATTCTTTTCCAATTTGGTTGTTACAAATACCGAGCAGCGTTTCCCGTGCTATACAGTAGGTCCTTGTTGGTTACCCATTTTAAATACAGAGAAGTGCACACGTGTCAGTCCCACACTCCCTGTTACTCCCTCTCCTGCCCTTCCTCCACTCTGATAACNTCTTTTCCAATTTGGTTGTTACAAATACCGAGCAGCGTTTCCCGTGCTATACAGTAGGTCCTTGTTGGTTACCCATTTTAAATACAGAGAAGTGCACACGTGTCAGTCCCACACTCCCTGTTACTCCCTCTCCTGCCCTTCCTCCACTCTGATAACCATACATTGGTTCTCTAAGCCTGTAAGTCTATTTCTCTTCTGTTAAGTTCACTTATAATATTTCTTTCTAGATTCCACATATAAGGGATGTCATGTGATATTTGTCTTTCTAGGCCTGACTTCTCTCAGTGTGACAACCTCCAGGTCCATCCATGTTGCTACAAATGGCATGATTTCCTTCTTTTTCATGATTAAATTTTGATCGTATGTGTGCACCACATCTTTTTTATTCATTCTTATGTTCTTGGACATTTAGGCTGCTTCCATGTCTTGTTTCTGTTTTTTCAGATACTAAAACAGTCTTAACGATCCTGGGTTATATATCACTTGCTCTTGACTGATTCTCATTTTCATATATTGCTTAACTTGGTATGCTAATATTTATTAAGAACATTTATGTTTAAGTTCTTGAGGTACATTGGTTTAAAGTTTGGGGGAGGGGTTTCAGATTTTTTATTCTTCTGACTCGGGTAATAGGGTAATATTAGACTTTTGGAATTGGAGATTGTATAATTCCTCTTTACATTTGTAAAAAGTTTTTGTAAGATTGGTAGTATTTCTTTAAAAAAAATTGTTATAAGGGTAGATCTCAAGTTGAGTGTTATTACTACATGCCTCAAAAAGAGACGGAAGCAAATTTTTGGAGGTAACAGTATGTCTGTTACCTTGCTAGTGCTAATAGTTCATGAGTGTTTGCATATGCCCATTTCATCAAATGATAAACACTAAAAATGTTCAGTTTCATTAATTAGATCTCAATAAATTCAGCCTAGCACGACAGGC